>PVLA01001391.1:0-51499 GCA_004027455.1 Hydrochoerus hydrochaeris
TGTTATATCAGCCCTGAAAAAACATGGATGATATTGCTTATTGTTCAGGTTGGAAATGACAAAGCAGGAGATGCCTGGTTATTGACATATGAGTTGGCCCCAAGTCTGTACAAATCATTGTTTCAGGTTAATGTTGCAGTATCATTGGCTGTGTTAACAAGACTAGTCAATAGTTTCACCCCACATTTGCTTATGTAAAGAGTTATATTGCTGCGTACTTAAAACAGTAGAAAGGATTGCAATGTAACACAAATATGTTAGACTACAGAATATGCACTCATATACATATGTATAATATGTATTGTTTATGGGAGATGAGACTAATTATTTGGAAGATTTTCTTAATTTTGCAGGTCTTTTTCTCATATTTAGTCTTGTTCATTCAGATTGTCTATATAATTTCTAGAGTACTTTCATAAAGAATTTAAAATGAACTGTGATTTGAGTTTTACTCTTAAAAATGGAAGTTGCGTTTCTCAGGGTTGGAATTTCATCTTGAATTATAACGATAGCATAGTTATTTTCAAACCTGTATCTTCATTAGGCTCATTATTTAACATTTCATAGCAGAGCAACAGTTCTTAGTTTTTAATTTTTAAAAATCTCTCCTTTTGCCTGGTCAGAATGTCTTTTCACTTGGCATACAGTGGCATACCCCTCTTGACTTTCCACCCTTTTTGAAGTTCTGTCTGGGGAAATGTGCTGCCTTCCCTTCTCTGCCTCTGGACACAGAGAAATTCCTCCTCCTTCTAGCTTCTGTTTCTGTCTGGAGCCTGCTGCATCTCCCTGATTGCCAAGCTTTCTCTTTTTCTCTCTGTTCTTCTTGTGTACTTGGAGTAGTTGGCAGGTGGGAAGACTTGAGATGAATGAAAAGAAGTGAAATCTTTTTTACACTGAGTAATGCCTTTAAAAAAGATCAGAACAAAGAAAAAATAAGGTGCATTTATGGTGAAACTCTGACACTTCTTCACGAAGAACCTTTTGGTTTCTGTAATGTTGAATGGAGGTCAGAACATCTGCCAAGCCTCTTATACGTTTTGTTCAGCTCATGTTTGCTCAGGCTCCAAATGAGGAGAGAAACAAGGAGCTTCAGAAACCTGAGAGTTTCAACTTTAGATTCTTTCTTTCTTTCCTTCTTTCTTTCTTTCTTTCTTTCTTTCTTTCTTTCTTTCTTTCTCTCTCTCTCTCTCTCTCTCTCTCTCTCTCTCTCTCTCTCTCTCTTCCTCTTACAGAAGTCAAAATTCACGTTAATTTTATATTCTGTTAGTGCTTCGAGTTTGATGTAGACTGCATAAGCTGAAGATTACGTGTGGCTTCTAAGTGCTAGCTCGCATTTGAAGATCATTAACATGCTTAGCCTTATTCCTGGAATCCTTTGGCATCCGTCCTAACTTGTTTTGTTTTACAGTTTAATTGCTATGGAGATGAGATGTAAAGCTGATACCAAAAATAATTATTATGCCCACACAACTTGCATTTCCTACTTTGCCTTACTGTGTTCCAGTGAACTGTCTCTTACAATTTAAAAAATGTAATACAGTGCCACTCTGCCTTTATTTTCTTCTTTCCTGAGCCATTGGGGTGGGGTTGTGGAAGCTTAAACAGGCATGGGAGCTGTGACCACCTCCCAGCCATCTCCAGAGCTCCTCCTTACTGCTTTCCACTGCCCCCAGGACAAGATGTCCCGAGAAATCAGGACAGGTGGGAGAGGGCGGGCTGGAGGAGGGAGTGAGATAAGGAGGGAGGAGTGAAGTGTGCTCTTTGTCTGTCAGAATCTGTGAAGCTCATTATTGGAACTGAATGAGGAGTTCCAGAAAGATCAGCTTTTATTGTCTATCTTGGTGATGTGTAAGGATTATGAAAACGTGTTACAAATCTGCTTAGTCATTTACATCCCTTCTTGTCTTCAGTATCTAATTTTTATATCATTAATTTTTCTTTATATTTTGTAAACAGCATGCTTGTTGCAAATCAGTCAGTGGAAAAATTGCTTTTCTTCAGTCCCTCCTTTCCTAAGGTGTAACCAGCCTAACTTTTAGGCGGGTACACACACAAACACACACACACACACACACACACACACACACACACACTTGCACACAATTTGTTCTTTGGTAATGTTATTCTTTTATTGATGCAGAACTGATATCCATGTGAGTCAATACATACAAATCTTATAAAAAAACTGCATATCATTCTGTAATACAGATGTGTCATCTATACGAAAGCAATTCTCTACTGATGGCCATTTGCATTGTGTCCAGCTGTCTCCCTTCCACTGAACCCAGAGCTGCACTGAGCTCCAGGCCCAACTTTTATCTTTATTTTGAAATAGTCTCACTAAGTTGTCTAGGTTGAGCTTAAACTTGTGATACTTCTGCCGTCTGTTTATATCTAGCTTTTTGACATTCCTACTGCAGTGTAGACACTCATGGCCTTGCTTTTAGTTTTGGAGGAAAGATGGTAAAAAATGGAGTTGTTGGATCAAAGTATCTTGTGGCCTTTGCCTATGACCTAAGTACAGGTCTTTCCAAATTTAATTATTTCTCCATTATAAAGAACAGGAGGAATGAATGAAATAACCCCATAATATATAGCCTACTATATAAATTAATGACTAGATCAGCCATGAAGAATTACTTGTATAGGCAAAGACAATGTGTGTGGTTTACTGAGTTCAGTAGGAAAGCACAAGGGAATGCCTTAGCCAGCACTGTGACTTATAAACCAAGTGCGTTCTTGAGGGCTGGTTGTAACTCAGGTTGTCAATCGAAGGCCCATGCTCCTCTGTGTAGCCTTCAGAGCCTCTCTCCTGTATACAGGCAGATCTCAGTGTCCTTAGAGAGACATCTGTCCAGGATCTGTTAGTTAACTCCATACAGGAGAGGACGTTGTAATGTTCCTTCCAGGACTCTTTAAGGGTTAAATCTGTGTATGATAGTCATGCTTCTCTGGCTAGTAGAGTGAGGAAGTGTGCCTGGGACTGGGTCAGATAGTTATGCTTCTGAAAGCTTTGGCTAATCACTTTTGCAGATGGTGGTATGGATATTAGTACCCTATTTGGAGTTTGTTGGCACTTGAGAAATTGGCCTTTGTACAATAAGGTGAGAATTGGTACTGTAGTTATTGCATAAGATTCCAAATAGTTTATGCAGCCAGTCAGACCTGTGGTGGCCTAAACAGAGTGCCACAATGGATGGCTGGGCATACAGATGTTGGCAGCCTTAGCTGGATGCAAATCTCATCTGTTCCAATTTGTTTTCTGTTTATAAGTTCGGCTGTATCTTGACTGCTCTCTTGGGAGATTTCAAAGTTAAAATCATTGTTTTATAATGAGACAGTGTTAAAGCCATTGTCAGTTGTAATAGAGACACCATGAGAGATGCATTGCATGGCTGTGTGTATGCAGGCAGCGGAAGGTGAAGGATGCGTACATCTCTGCCACTGCAACTCCAGTCTGCGGTTAAAACAAGATTGGAATGGATGCCAAAGTGACCCAGGAATTGAACATTCTTCATTTTTCCTTGGTATATGTTTTGAATCTGGGGTAGCTCCTTTTTGCCTGTATAAATCTTCCTTGTCTTCAAGAAATAGCTGAAGAAGCACTTCTTTACCTAAATGTTGCTAGAACTTAAATTTCACTCCATTTTCCAGTTTGAATTAACGGTTGCATGCCCTTAAAGCACACCTTATTATTCTTGCATTGAATTGCGCCTGACTGTTGACCCACAGTGTGGCATGCTTTGCTTTGCAGACTGGTTTATGAAATTCTTGAGGGTCAACGTTTGCAGCTCTCTGCTCTTTGAATCTGCTGGGCTTAACCTGGTACTGCACACAAACGTTCTTAAGTAAATGTGTGGTACATTTTATTGAATTAAGCATCTC
Organism: Hydrochoerus hydrochaeris; assembly: GCA_004027455.1. Taxonomy (NCBI): domain Eukaryota; kingdom Metazoa; phylum Chordata; class Mammalia; order Rodentia; family Hydrochaeridae; genus Hydrochoerus; species Hydrochoerus hydrochaeris. The sequence continues at coordinate 3,886 of PVLA01001391.1, forward strand.
TGTAGAGCATCAGGAATAACAGTTATAGTCACTAAGAAATAATATGTTTACAGGGTAGCTTTATTTTGTAAAGATCCATACTAACATTATCCTGCAGCACTTTTCATAATGGAAATATCGTTCTAAGCTCACAAAGTAGCCAGTAGCCATGTGACCACCAAGCACTTGAAATATGGCTAGTGTGGCTAAGGAGCTGAATTTAATTTGATTAACTATATTTAAATTGCTACATATGACTAGTGATGTGCCAGCAGAGAAATAAGATATTTCAGTCTTGATCTTTTCTTTTATTTCAGCAATCTTTGCTAAGTTCCTATTGCAGCATTACATTTCCTAAGCCCTGAGGATACTAATAAGCATTGGTTCATTCCAGGACTAGAGGAACAAGCACTGCAGAGGGATCGACATGATCCCATTGCTTATTAATACAGGACAGTAAATGTAAAGCCGTCAGGGCAAGCAGGGAATTGGGGAGACATAGAAGAAGTGTGTTTAAAGCCAAGGATTGTTTGCAGCCTGGACCTTGGAACTGAGGGGCAAGACAGGATAACTCAAGGGATGGCATCACAGATGACAGTCACTGGAGATGGGTATACCTTATGAACCATAGAGGAGAGGTCATTAGTTATGGATCTGTTTCTAGTTTTATGAAACACAGCAGATGGTAATCCAGTGGACTGTTAACCATGTCTTTGTGCTAAAGAAATCTCCTGTAAAACACAGAGCTTTGCGGTCATGTTACTTTGTCTATTTCTCTGTCTCTTAGCTCCCACTTGGTAAAATTTTTGGCTTCAAATACCAAGCATATTTAGCTTATAATAGAATCTCCAGTCTGTACTGCAATATTTGTCACAGAAGATGCAAAAGAAAAACTTACTAACATATAGTTGCTGCTCAGGGCCACTCTTCACTTGAAAATGCGATTCATTTGATCCCTGCTCCCTCTGAAACACATCCTCATGAAACAGCCAGGTAAGAAACCAGTAGGAATATTCCTAAGTAAAACGGGTCAATTGTGGCTGTCAAGGAAATGAATTGGTCTGTGATAGATAATATCAGCAGTAATTTATTTTAGGTGGTGTTAGCTACTGAGCTCTCCTAGTTGTGATCAGTTGGAAATGAGGGTTCCAAGCAAAAGGAGCATAAATACTAAAGCCATAGGATGGAGAAAGTATACAACTTGCTCCAGCATTTCATGGAAGAATGTGGTGGTCTCAGTAAAGGGATGAGTGTGAGATGATGTCTGAGAGGGAGGGAGTCAGAAAAGAGATGGATCCTGTGGGATCTTATAGGATGTGTTAAAGTAAATAAAATTGTAAGGTTGATCCTAAATAGCAATATTGACATTCATTTTAAGTAGATTTGCACACACGTGCATACATTCAAAGAAAGGGAAGTTTATAAAGTTTTAGTCCATTGACAAAGCATCGGGAGTACTTTTTCTGGTCAGTTATGCTGCTATTTTGAGATATATTCATTTTGTCCATAGATTAAAACCCATTAGGAAACTTGCACAGAGTTGTGCATCCTCCTGGGAGTACTTGAAGCTAAGTAAATGCGGGGAACATCTGATGAATCCTTGGAGAGACAAAAGTGGAGGAGATAATGCTGCACAAGTAGGTTTTGACTCCAGGTCTAATTTTCAGAGTGAGCCTCCCTGCGAGAGGCAGTAATTGGCCAGAACAGTGTGATTGCTCCTAATTGCCTTCCTAATTACACAGGCCAGTGTTGGGGGCTGAAGGCCTGGTGCTTGGCACTGTACATCATGATGACTTGTCCCTGGAGAGCCAAGACTAAAATACCTCCCAAGGATGAGCCTGTTTTCACATCCATTCAGTGAAGACGCAGATAGGAGAAATTGAGAGATGGAGGTTATATAAATGGTACTTTGGAGGTAGGGACAATCCAGCTTAGAGAGTAGACATCCCACTAAACCTTCCATGTTTAGGAAGGCTGGTTTCTTGACTTCCCTCTTGTAGTCCTTGCTCCATGTCAGTGAGTTATTCAAGATTGCCTATCTTTTCTGTTTTCCTTTCCATTTACTTTTTATTTCTCTTGTGCATTAATGCCCCCTGCCCCCCCATCTTTGGGTGCTCTGGGGCCACAGAACCTGCATCTGGCCTCCCAGAAGAACTGGGGTGGTGGCATTTCTGCTTGTTAGCCAGACACTTTGAGCCAGTAATCATTAGAGTTAAATTATCAGTTACTTCCCTATCTTGTTCCTCACCTTTCCTTAGTTGTGAATCATCTTCCAGATAAATTATTGATAATGTGAATCTTTGGACCCCAGATTAAGATGCTGTACCTTAGGAAACATTGATGCCACTATTGAATGGTGGCAAAGCTTTGTTACCAGACATGGAAGTCCCGTGTGAAGCCTGAGTGCCTTTCTCTGAATAAAACAAAGTCAAAGAAGTATGCAGCATGCAGCCAAGTGATGGCAAATTTCTTGCAATCAGGCATTTCACCCACACCTTTGGGTAATGCTGATCATGATTTGTTTTGTAGTTTTGTGATAGTAATGATTTTAGGAATCGAAAAAATTTTGATCTCAGTGTGTGGAGAGTTGGCCACATAGACCTTCAGTAAAAGTTCTAAGACTGGTTCATCAAGCTATTGTGACACTACATCACTGACAAAATAGATTTGTCTCCACTGTTAAGTTTTATTTGGTCTTCATATATTTTGTGTACCTAGGGTTTTTAATGTCTTTGAGTTTCTAACACTTGAAAATTACTGATAATTTTAAAGCTCAGTATTACTGTCTTCCTTCAGTTAAACCACATATCCTTACATGTAACCATGTCAGGCAATAGAGCAACAAGAAGAGTTTATTTCCCTGTGTGCACAGTTCCTCCTGCTTATTCCTTACTATTCAGCAGTATTTTGAACTCTGCCATTGATATTATGTGCCTGGTTCCCAGGAGACAGTTAAATTTGCATCTGTGATCTAAGAATTTGTTTTCAGTTCATTAACTGCTAAAAAACTTAATTCTTGGGCACTCCTGCCAATTAGCTTTAAATATGAAGATAAAAGATCTATGAAATTAAAATGTGAGCCCATGTCCATCCTTTTTGTTGTAAAGGATGATCTACTTGATAGTGTGATAGTATAAGTTAATGGGATTTTCTTAACTAAAACATTGATTAGCTCAGCACTGTCTCTGAACTTGCCCCCAGAGGGAACCAGGAGGAATTTTTGTAATTATGTAAGTCTTAAAGTATCTGGCTTGAGTCTCTTCAGTTATGTTGGCTAATTTGAGATAACTTAAGAGTATCTGCCAAAGAATACACAGATATGAAAAGATGGTGGTGGACAGGCTTGGTGACCTCTATAGGAGGAAGGATACCCCCAACTCTATATCGTGGGTAATTCAGTGTCCTCCCTCCATCTACATTAAAAGACTTCATACACTTTAGCAGCAGAAGGACTAATGAATTTACAAATTATGCCATACAGAATAATTTTAGGTATATGAACTTTTCAGATACAGTATTGAAAGATGACTGGGTGTGTGAGCATTCGATCTATTTTTCTACAGTAAAATGATAGATAAAGCTCTTCATTTTGATAATTGGCTTTTGATTATTTCTAATCTGTTCTCTCTTTTGAAGCTAATCACTGCATGATGTATGGATCAGTGAATCTGAAATAGATGCCATTCCTTTCCATATCCCTGACCCCTCCACCAAATAAAATTCTGCCCAAGACCATGGTAGGATTTTAATCAGACTTTTTTTTTTGGTGGTACTGAGGATCGAACTCATGACCTTACACCTGCCAGGCAGGCGCTTATGCCACTGAGGTAAATCCCTCCCCCACCATGGTAGGATTTTATCCACATAAGACTATCTGGCTTTGAAAATAGACAGTTGATTTTCAGTTGAATTATTATGAGGAACACAAGTACTAAGTGAACTGACTTTATTAGCAATTATTCTTCCTATTTTTCTTAAGAGCATGATTTAAATCTGTGATCCCCTGTCTTCAGTCTGAGGTGACTTGAGCTGCCTCTCTGAATGCTTTTTATTTTAGCTGTAGGCAGAGTCAGGCAATGAGCAGTTACCTTGTTTTGGCTCTTTGTGATATCAGTTTCACACTGACTATAAGACCTCTGTCTGACATTGAAGGCAAGGTACTTTATGCTTTCAGCTTTGTTTTGGTAAAGCTGATATTGAAGACGATCTCACTCAAATGTACCTGACTCACCTGCCATTTCCTAACCATCAGATGTTGTTTGTTTTCCAGGGTATAACCTGGGCAATTTGACAAACCAATCAGTGCCAAGTTAATAATAAATGAAGACAGGGCTTTATTCATCAGTTTATTCTTGTGTTAAATCAGTAAGTAAATTGAGTATGAACCATCAAGCCAGGCTAATGAAGCCAGTCATCACAAATACTTAGTTGGTATGAAAGACAGATTTCGAACATATCTTTTCACCAGTTGTTCATTTAAAAGTGTGATGTGTAGAAAGAAGTTTGGTATACAAAGAAATAAAACTGCTGAATGAATCTGAAACTGATATTTTAAGGAGGGGAGTAATTGATGTTGTTAATTGACATTGAGTGAGCATATGAGACAAGAGGGGAAAGAGAGTATTAAGGGGAATTACCTAGTTGACCTTCTAGAACCTTTCTTGCTGATGTGATGTTTAGAGGTGAGCTTCTAGCCAGCATCTTGTCTTCTAAGACAATAGTGGCATGGGTAGAGTTTATTTAACTTGGTAATGCACTTATAAAAAATATTTATTGATTGATTATCCACTTTGTGCCAAACACTATCCTGTGTTCTGAAGCTTGTGCATGTTCTTTATAGTTGAGATGGACAAGAGACAGATGATAATTCACATAACACCATCATACTTATAACTACAATAATAGAGAAATACATATGCTGCTATAGGACCCAGCTGTATCTGCCCCCAGGTGTGGCTTGGTGGACAGGGAGAATTGTGTGAGTGAGGGGGAGTCCCATGGGTGGGAAAAGTTGAGGATGGTATACTGAAGGTTGAGATGGACATCATGGTGGAGTAGGGTCAGGGTTTCCAGGCACCATGTTTAGTACAGTAGACAAACCCTGAGCAAGGAATGCAAAGCAGAACTGGTCTGGCTTGTGCTGGGGAGCCATAGATAGGTCCTGGGCTGGAGCAGGAATGTGAGGGCAGGAAACAGAGGAAGATGAGTTTGAGTTCCCAGCAGACACCATTATGTAAAGCCTTTGTGTTAGGTTTTAGGTTTTGAAATGGAGAATCATGAAAAGTGCACATGCAAGGCATTAGATAGATGGTTTGTTGGCAGTGTGCAGGTCCAGCTGGTCATTAGCCATCTTGGCCTGAGGACTGGCCTAGGGACAACATCTGGCTTTAGTTGAGATGATTGAAGAAAATACGTAGACTAATGTTCCTGAAAAACATTGGGTTTTAAGGAGCTGAAAAGGGAAGAGGAACCCACAGAAGTCATTCTAGGAATGGTAAAAAGCAGTTGAATAATGGTCGAGTGAGCTGGAAGATGCCTAGGAAGTTTGAAAGGGGAGCCCTTCTCCCAGAAGCCTGTCCATCTATGCCCAGCAGGTGATGTGAAGGACATCAGGAGGGGTGGGACTCGGGATGGAGAGAGGCAGCCCTTCATTGGGGAGGAAGCACCTTCCAGTCTGTGGATGGTTTTCTTCCCTTCTTTCTTCATTTCTTTGATGTGTGTAATAAATATGTAAATATTCTTGATTCTACAAAGACATATTTTTAACCTCAAAGAAAAGAGACAGCCTGTAAGAACTCCAGAGTTTACTCCTGGAAGAGGTAATATAGATGGGAAATGAGGCTGTTAACAGGTTGCCACCATGTCACTCTTAAGTTTCTGTGAGGCGCGAATAGGTCTAGTTGGTGTCCTGTGTGCTCTATTATGAAATCCGAAGCCTGATAATTTCACTCAGTGACTGTGATCTGTTCCTTCTGCCTCTCCATTTTAACATGTAGAAGCAAATATCATTAATTGCCAAAATGATCCATTTGCTGTCGTTATGACATACAACTCTTTTCAAGAATTTAGTATGTACATCCTTGACCTTTTTTTTTGGAATTAAAAAATCATCTTGAAAATTTACCTTTGCATCTTTAATTTCTGTGGTGTGCTCAAGAACAGTTTGTCTGAAAACAGATGAATTTAAATTTAGAGAGTTGAAGGTTGTAACCCAGCAGTGATAACTCAGCTAATGAAATATTCATTTCCAACTACGAAGTGGCACTCTGTATCACTCTGTAGTCACTGTCTGTCATTGTTACATAGAGTGCAGATATATTTATGCATTTATAAATAGCTGAGGGTGTGTGTGTGTGGGGTAATTACATGCAAGAATGCTGCAGAGATTGTCATGGCTCTGCTTCTAACCAGCAACTGCTAACCATTTTTCCAAGCCACGTTTGTGAATTAAGTGTAGTTTCTGCACCTTAACTCCTAGTGTATTTGGTTTTTAGAACGATGCAATTAGGAGGACAATTCAGGAGCTATATGTGCTTTTTTAAGGTCATGTCCATACCAGGAGTTTGTTTTTAGAAGTGTAAAGTGAAGTGTGCAATTTAGCACTTACCTAGGAAAATTAAACTGAAAACACTTGGGTTTGAAAAATCTAGAACATTGTAGAAGATATATATATATATATATATATATATATATATATATATATATATATATAGTTAGCTTCACCAATTAAGAATGAATTTACTTTAGCAAATATCAATGTAATTATCCAGATAATTCAGGCTAATTAAAAGTCCTTCCCACATCTTTAGACTTTCATTAGCTACATGTTTCTGGCAACAGTAGATTTTTTGGTGTTAAATTAGCTTTATAATTTGTATCAGTCTTGCTCTGTTTTGCTGGTGTAGACCTGGCATCAACTGATAGTGCCTACTTGATAAATAGATGTCCTTCAGGGAGAAAATAAAATGGCAAGTGTGAAACATTGCATGTCAAATCAAGAGCATGATGATGTTTATGCTGACCAATCTTAGAATATAGAAAATTTATAACCAGATGCATATTAACACCATAGAGAATTTATAAGATCCCTGGAAAATGAGAATTGAGGATGTAGGTAGGGTTCTGTAATAATACTTTCATAAATAACACACACACACACACACACACACACACACACAAGCATACCTAATATGTGTCAAGGAAGTAGGGTCAGTTCTAGCAGCCACCTAGTCTTTTGATTCCTCTTCTCATGGTCCAAAGGTGACCACCTCTGCTCCCCAAGCTGGCTTTTTCCATAGCTCCTTGAAAACAGAACGACAGCCCCTAATTAGATTTATAAATAAATCACACTTTGAAGTGACCCCCATAATTAGATTCTTAAAATTATATGTTTATTTCTTAGGCTTTGACTTATTTCTTAGCATTTACTGTGGAATTTTAAATATACATACATATTTCCCATAATCTGAGGGAGAGGGATAGGTGGTGTTAGATCCGTGTCTAATGGAGATTGTTCAGAAATGAAGAGATTTGCCTCCGGCAATTGGCACTTTGGTTTAGCATCTGAAAATTGCATTTTGTTCTTTTTCTTCTTCCTTGGTTGTTTTCAAGCTCTTATTGTGAGAAAAGAACACAGATTGCAGTTCATGACAAGGAAAGCACATGACCCAACCAGACTGTGGTGTGGTATGTGGCTGTAGATTGACCTGGAACTTTGAGCCTCAAGGGATATTTTATTAGCAATTTGTCACTAGTTATAGACCTTTATTTTTAGAGGGCTTTGGGAAAAATGTTAAACAACTATATTGTTTAGTATTATCATTGTAGGAACTCCAGGGTTCTTAGAGAAGTCAAGGTAAGGAAGAGACACAAAAGAGAAAAATCTGCTCCAAAGCAGAGTATTTTTGTTGGTAGTGTCAGGAAATGGTAGGAATCTTACTTTTTGGGGGAAAAAAACCCCTTATATTATAGTTCTATTTTTACCTTTATGTCTCATTATTTAAAAAAATAGTGAGTGACATGTCTATCAAGTTTTGAAACTAATCTATATTTAAAAATAATTATTCTATTGATTAGATCACAAAGATTTAGAATATGCTAAAAACTGGTGAAAATTACCATTGTGTGTTTGAGGGAATAGAAGTCACACTCACTAAAAGTGTGCTTGCAAGACAGGGCGCAAATGTGTTCTAAGTTCTTTCCAAAGTGTGACCATGGTCTTCCATGGCTCACTACTAAGCAGAGGGCAGTTAGAGTTTTTAACATATATCCCCAAAGGGACATAGTTTGTGATTTATATGCTGCTTTGAAAGTGCTTTGTAATACAAGCTAAAGGAACTTCTACAATGTTTACCCTTATAAGAGGTGTGTTATTCGTGTGGGAAGATAAGAAACAGAGAGAATGTCTCAAAATAAGGTGACTGGTAAAGAAGGAATTATGGTGATGTCTAATTGCTAGCATCCCTCGACATTTCTTTTTCCTTTCTGTTGTTTGTTGAAGTTAAGCAAATGCAAACCACATACTAGAAACTACTGAGTGTATGCTATTATACTTCCTTTTCCACCTTGTTTCTGCTCACATCACATCTAGGACATCTTTGGTAAAACATATTCATGCTGGAAAGAGTTTCATGTGCTTAGTTTTAGTGGCTGGGTTGTCTCATTGGTGTTGGAAATGATAAAGATTCTGAGTGTCTTCACTACTGTCATACTTCTCAATGGTCTGTGACAGCCAGTATCTCTTGACCTGCTTGAGAGAGACCTGCTGGGGAGCTCCTCAGATTTGACTCCTGACCAATGGGCCATAAATGCCTCCCTTTCCTATTCTGGACTTTACTATTTTTGCTTTTTCTGTAAGCATTTCATTTTGGTGTGATGGACATTATTATATCACAATGGTTCCCGTGGAATTGTTGAAGTCAATTCATAGAAACTTCTTAAAAGCCTGATTTATTGACTTGATGGGCTGTCAAGTGTTTTCCCTTTATTAAGGAAATTACGTTCTTAGCTAGGCATTGGTGGCCATGATAGCTTTTGTGATACTTGGCCTTACCCAGGGAAGTTCTCTTATGAGTCTTCCGATTATGCCATTTACTCTCCCAAGGATATTGTCTCTACTGGTGCACCTTTGTCTTGACACTGAAGCCCAGTGTAGAGGAGACTGCCAACTTGTGTGTGGTCCGAGAAAAAGAAAAGATCATTTAGAATATTCATTGTCCCAGATACTTGCTTCCCATTTGAGAGCCTGGTGCGTCTGTCCTCGGAATGTTTGACATGGGGCAACTTCTGTTCTTGTTCTGCATTATTGTGATTTACACCCATCATTTGTTATTTTCAGCACCAGTGTGTGCTGTATGAGGCCTCATAAATATCAAGGCAGGGATTTACATTTTGTTCCTGGGTATTAGGAAGGAGTTCAAGTGCCTTGGACTACTAAATATATGGTGAATATTTTAAACTCTATTATCCAGAGTACATAGGATTACAGAGGGAACCAATTATATTGCAATAGTTTATCAAAGTATTAAAATTTATGATTGGCAATACATAAACATTTTATTAGCACCTTATAAGTTCTTCCAGCAGGTATAACAACTGTCATAATATTGAGGTTGCCATGCGTGCCTGTGGCATTTTGAGATCCTGCAGCAGCTGTAAAGTGATTTTTGATACTGACAAATTCTCAAGCGCTGCAAACAGCACTGTGGCTTTTTCCCCCTACATTCATGTTGGAAGAGAATACTAAATGTTAAATTCAATAGCTGGTCTGAGATTATTGAACATAAAGATGAATTTCTTCTCTGTTACAAAGTCACAGATCACTGGAATTATAGCTATGCTTTGCTCTAGCCTAGATAGGAGTGGCAGGCTTTTTCTGTAAAGGGCAACATGATAAGTAGTTTTGGTTTTGTGAGCCACATACAATTTATTCAACTCTGCCTCATGAAAGGAGCCGTACATGATATGGTAATGATTGTTTGGGGGCTGTGTTTTATTAAAATTTTATTTAGAAAAACAGAGGGCTGGATTTGGCCCTTGGACCATAATTTTTTGACCTCTTTTAGATAAGGCTCTTCTTGGCAAGACTCATTGCCCTTTCTGGTTGATAGATTCTTACTCTGGCCCAAATCCTCTAGGCTTTGTTATGCTGCATTATGTCTCAGGTCTATCTGGGGCTTTCTTCAGCCACTTTTATATTATATTTGGTGTAATGAGCATTGTCTGTAGCACTAGTGTGTCTGGTTTCCTGCAATACAAAGGTGATTAAGACGTACGCTCTGCTCATGCAGAACCTCATACTGGTTAAGTGTAAGCAGTGTTACGATTGCTGCAGCAGTGAAGCACAGAATGTTACTCAACAGTGGGGAAGATAAAAATGATAGTGTGTGAGATAGCCCCTTGCTTTGCTTATAGTACTTTTTATAGGAAGTTTTTTTTTCTCCTTTCTGTATTTATGAATCATCATTTCTATAAGCATTTTATTTGAAGTGGGTAAAAAGTTTAGAAATTATAAATGTTTAAATTATGGTAATAGAAGTTGATTCACAGATAAAGATACCATAATCCTTTGGGTATCTTCTTTCAATGAGTTGGGTATTGTTTTAGGCCTCTATTGTAAATAAGATGATACGGAGCTAATGCTTAAAACCTAACCTGGATGCAACAGAGCTTGCCCGTGGTGTGAGTTCCCACAACCGGTATGTCTTGCCCTTGTGGGAGTCCTGTACCTCACATAATGTTCCATTTTCATCAGTGGTTTCTGGGTACCACCAGGGTCAGTATGACCATTGATGTCTGCTCTGCTTATTCCTGGCTGTGCCTCAGCTCAGTAAGTAGATGTGTGAGCCATCACATAGGCGTCCTGTCCAGGGCAGTGGAATGCAGAGGAGAGCTCCTCTCTCATCGCCTTTCTGTACCAGGGGAGCTCTGAGTGTTAGAAGTCTGACCCACATGTACCCAGGCACGCTCCTAGGGGGTCAGCAGGGCCATTGCCTTCTCTCCTCCTCGTCCTCAAGCTCAAGATGTCTATGAGAGCCATCTTGGGCACCTATTTATTATAATCCAGCAGTTGGACAAAAAGCATTTTAGTCTAGTGGTTTGCTTAAATTAAACTTGATGACAAAACTCAGACCATTTTTTTTAACTGAAAACATCAATATTGAATTTATTAGAGCTTGTAGTTAAATTAAGCTTCATCACATGGAGAGCAAAGTTCCTGCTGATGTTTTCCTGACCTTCATGGAAAAAATACCTCTTTTGCATTTTGGTTAGGATTGTATGTAAGGTTATAACTTTCCTTACATATGCGTATGATGGAGTCCTGAGCTGAACCTTTACAGCTATTTACTTTGCCCTTGGTTTTCCAAATGGCTTTACTGAAGCATCATAACTCCTGAGTCTCAGAATCCCTTTCATCTCTAAAATTCTTCAGTTCCTTTGAGTTTTGCAAGGTGTTTTTGGTATTTTTCCCCCTAAAATTCAGTTTTTACCTTGTGATTTGACTACTGTGTTACTCAAGAACTTATATCTGAGTAAGTCTTTCATCTTGTACATAGGTTGGCAATTGATTTATTGATAGGAATTTGAGTATCAGTAAGATAAACTACATGAAAAATTAGATTTTTAAAAATCTTTTAAGTGGTAGCAAGGAAGTTGTTGGTTAAAATGAATTACAAATCTACATCTCTTTTTTTCTTCTTCCTGTGTTAAGATAAGATATTGGTCATCCATTTAAAACAATAATTGTCCAACCAATGGTTGTAATATTGCTAAATTATTAATGACACAAGAAAGAGGTATGAGGTAATTATTTTGACTTGCCTTCTCCACATATATATAATCGATCCTGCACTGTTTGATTTCAAGCTTTGAAGATAGTTTTCGGAAAGCAGAAAGCATCCTTTTTCAGTGGGCTGGAAAAGCAAAAGTCAGTATTTGCCTTGGCTACTTAGAATATTTTGTTTCTTAGATTTTTAATGCAGGCTTCCTCCCAGAAAGACTGAGAACTTATTTCCTCTTGCAAAGATGAATTCCTGGAAACATGAATTGCAGTTTTTGATTCAGCATCATTAGTGATTTCAGCAATGAAAGGCATTTCATTTGTGCGAGCATTTGTAACAGTCTCAGTCCCCAGGCCTGATGTATTTCTAGTGAAGTTATTTATCACAGTTAATGACTCTTTTACAAGTTGGAGGTTTCCAAGCTAGTTGGGCTGTTACTTAAGGTGCTGCTTACATGCACGGATCTCACATACTCAGAAGTATATTTGAATCTCAACTGAGTTTTCGGTTTACCAATGATATGCAGAGGGTTAAGGGAAGAAAAAGGCAGCGTTAGAGCATGTTCAGAGCATCTTCAGAGTAGTAAGCAGGATTCTGAGTTCTGCAGACTGGATTCCTCGGCGTTGAGAGCTTGCCGTTCTGCTAGGGTTTCAGCGATACCAGAGCACAGCATTTTAGGCAGCAGGGTCTGATTTCTGTTGGGACAGTGTTGCCACAGGGAACACTGGCAAGCACATGACTCCCTAGCACAGAAGACTTCATAGCGTGTCTTCTCTCTCGAGGCTGCCCTTTGTGGTCCACGTGGCTCATGCCACATTGTGCCGGCTCCTGACTCTGCCCACCAATGCATTCAGGAATGTGAGTTCAAACCTTGGGTGTCTTTTCTCTTGTTTTCTTTCTTTCTTTCTTTCTTTCTTTCTTTCTTTCTTTCTTTCTTTCTTTCTTTCTTTCTTTGGATGGCATTTTTGTTTTAAATAAAGGCTTTGGGGTGCCATATGAAATATGGGCTAGGTTGAGTGGTTGTAAGTATTGGAGGCATTTCTGGGCTCCCATTTTTTTTGGCAGTGCGGAGGACTAAATCCAAGCAAGCTCTCTTACCACGCCACGTCCCAGCCCAGGATTTGTCTCTTTGCTGGTCTGTTCCATCCCTTTCCCAGCTTCCTGTTCCTGGGATTGCTCCACTCTTTTCTGTTCTAGCAGTGCTGTCCATCACTGTGACCAGAGCAGGCCTGGACCACTGCTCACCCAGCATGGTCTCTTTCTCTTGCATGGAGGTGTCATTCAGGCTTGCTGGAGCACAGGCTGCAGTCACGGTTTTATGACAAAAATGTCTCTTGCAAGGTTACTCAGTGTCTTCTATGGTTTACTAGTTTCTCCTCCAGACTGAGAGTTGATCTTTTTGTGCGTGTGTTTGTCATCAAGGGAGAGTGCAGTGTAGTTTTGGCTTTGTGAAGGCAACTTCTTGCCCTGAAACATAGAAAAAGAATCAGATCCATGATGTCCATGACTCCAGCACTTCTTCTCCCTTAAACAAAGCCAGGAAGTTTTCAGTTATTTGGATTTGTTGCTCTAGTTTTCTTTATCTTGTATGCTAAGATTTATGACTCTTTCACTTAAAAGGTGGCCAAGGAAAACACTAGGGTAGTGACCAAAACATGCCACTGATTTTTAACGAACGAGTTACTACCACTGATAGCAGACCCTCACCTACTAACTGGCAGGGGTGTGGGCACAGCTTTCTGCATGCTGTCTACTTGTCTTTTCTCCAGCCACTGCCTCCCCTCCTTGTCAGTTTACTTTTTGCTAAAAGGAACAAAATTAATTCCAAGTTTGGCTGAGTTGTGAAAAAGAATCATCTGTTCTGTTTCTCCCTGCCACATAGAAACAAACAGCATTTTTATTATTTAGTTAGAGCAGATCGGATGTATTCCCCCAGCATGTGGAAGTTGTTTCCACCAGATAGCTTGTTGGAGCAAACTGATTTTGCTCTGGAAGGTGGCGTCCCAAGAAGTGGGCAACACGGCAGACTCTGTGTATCTACAGAGTGCTAGAGACACACTTCTGGGTATAGTTTGCCCAGCTGTCTCATCTCCTTGGCACAGAAGGTCATTTTGCATTAATGCTTTTATCCAAATCTTTTCATCTCCACTGCTTTTCTCCATTTATGATCCCCATTTCCATCTGAATTTTTAAAAATCAAAATAAGACTGATCATGATTAGCTGTGATGCCTTGTGTTTTGTAGTTGTCTCAAAGGATGTGTTAAAATTACTATTATTTTTGAAATTCTCCTTGTCTTTATTTGTATGCTGCCATCTGTTCATTTAAGTCTTCTCAGATTGTTTTATGGTTTCAGTTTTCCCTCCATACTTTTTCCGGCATTTGGCTTTTCTTTTTTGACACAATAGGTCAGGCTTACAGAAATCTGGCCCCTGTGTAATTTGACTTTTTCCATAGTCAACATTCTGCCTATGCTTTCCGAAATCTCTCATCTCTTAGGTCTTTGAACAGATGTTAACTGTTTAAATATTTTGTTGTTTTGGTGTAAAGAAAATTGAAATATAAGATGTCAGTGATAGCATGCTTTGCTAACACCACAGCAGATTGCTGCTTACAAGTTGAATATGCAGACGTCTTTGCAACATGGAACATTCCCTTATGCATTTTAACCATAATCTACAGGTTGTGTACTCCGAAAAATGAGTAAATGCATTAGGTTATAATGATGATATTTGTTGAGTCTGGAGCATATCTAAAAATGTGTATTTTTAATTCTCTGAATTGGCTGTAAATTCCCAGTGTGGGAATTCCTACATTGAGCTCCACCACTAGTGCTGTCCTATACCAAGGTTTATCTCCAACCAAGGTTTTATTCTGAGACAGGGTCTCACTAAGCTTCTGAAGCTGGACTTAAACTTGCAATCCTTCTGCCTTGGCCTCCCAGAGTGCTGGGATTATAGGCATGTGCCACCCTGCCTGGCTCTGGTTTGTATTAATGGTGGCATTCAGCCTCCTTTGGACATAATATAAATGGCTAAAATAAATATTAAGTTGTTGGTGTTGTAAAGTCAGCTAGGAATGTGACATCCCTCTTGGTGACAGAAACAGAGGAGCAAGATATTTAGAATGAAAACCTTTGCACACATAGTGTATTCTTTGCACTGAACCAAGTGTTGGATTAAAACCTTTTGGCCAGCCCTGTGTTTTGATCTCTAGAATTATCTCCTTTTTGTAGTTGAGGAAACTGAAGCTTAGAATAGTTAAGCAGCTCTTCTAAGGTCATACAACTAGTAAGTAGTAGTGCTGGGCTTTTAGTTGTCCTGGCCCATGAACTTGGCCTTTGTGGCAAAGGTAAGAAAATGTAACATCACTACAACTTAGATTTTTTTTTTTTTTCTTTTCCCCCCAACTGTAAACTTAGAACAGAATCTAACTAAGGCTGAGGTTAAATGACATAATACAGATGCTGGCCGGAAAGTGGTCAGTAAATACCAACAGTTGACGTTACTTTTAAAGCTATTGATTCCTATTGCACTGTGGAACTTTTTATCTACCATGCCTCCTGTGCCATTACGAAGTGTCCTTTGGACAGTAAAAGTTCATTATGGCTTTTTGTGTAATCGTATCTCTGTAGATAATGTACCACTACCTCTGTCTTCCTTGATATATTAAATAATTGAACAGCAGCAGATATTTCCTTTAACTTTATTTGGATTTCTTCCTTGGTCTGGTCTCTTCCAGCCAAAAGAGGAAAAATTTGTAGCTCAGGCCTTCAAGTTGAAAGCGGGCATTAATATTAGCAAATTCCCTTTAATAATCATCACATTAAATTTGATGGCTGGAGGGGACGTCCTCATAGCTTATAACCAGAAAGTAATGTCTCTGGGAGACAAGGGAGCGTTTCCCAAATGTTAACTGTTGAGCAAGATTAAAGAGATGGATAACACAGGAGGCTAATGTTTGGTGTTGCTAATCCAATAGTCTGAGCTCTGATAATTCCTCATAGGTTTCCTGAGCATCCATAGCCCTTCAATCTTTGCTGCACAGATAGAAAAGAAAGATTGTAGGAACCTGTCTTGGGGCAAAGTTTATTGGTACTTTTTCCTCTTACCTGACTCCAAACAAGAGAGGACAGTAATAAAGGACGACTCTGATCTTGAGGTTACTGAACCAAAGTCTCTAAATCCAGCAACCAGTAGAGCTGATAGTGGTCAGTACAAGAGTTCAGGCGGGCATGACCTGGACTCTAAGGCGATACAAGCCACCTAGGAGGACAGGGCTGCTGAGTGCTGTGTCAGGGTGAGGGTATAGACAAGTGTCAGAGTATATAGGGGCACTGAGAGTTGTTCTGTTGTCTTTTTTGTCTAATATCTTTAAGACTGTGGATGGTTCTCTTTGCTTCTTCTCTACCCTCAGATGCCCTTGTTGATACTGGGGATTAAACCAGGGCCTCAAGCATGCCAGGAGAGTGCTTTCCCAGTCTGTATCCCTAGTCTCTTTCATTTTATTTTCGGCAGAGTTTCCCAGTGTGGCCAAGAACTTACCATCTCCTACCTTGGCCTCTGAGTAATGGCGGTCACAGCTGTGCACCTCCATGTCTTGATATTGCTTTCTTTTTTTTCTCTTTTGATCACAGATGACATGATAATAAGTCATCTTAAGTGTGGCATGTTCCCAGGACTCTTGCCTGAATGTGTTACCTTATTTGTGTTGTTGATAGGAAGTTGTTTATTTTTTTGTTCATCTGTCTGTCTGTCTCTCTTTCCTTCTATACTAGAGCAAGGATTTTGTTTGTCACCTCAGTGTCCTTTCTGGCTTACCCAGGGCATGGTGTGTATACTGATTGTCTTGTGTCAGGTATTTTTGTGATGGAATTGTTTCAATTTCTTTTCTCCTGGATGAAGAGGTTAGTTTGGAATCCAGTTGGATTTGTTTGGAGATAAGAAGTCCCTTTAAGGGCTGTAGTCTAGGTGGAACACCCCTCTGTCTCTCTAGGAGTTTGCCTTACTCCCCCAGGGCTGAGATGGATGTCCCCTGCCAGGTCTTTGGGCCTCCGTTCTTTTCTATTCTTCCTTTATCTGAAACTTTGAAATGATGTTTACTGGTCCTTCACTTCCTTTGAGGCCTAAACAATTCAGCACATTTCATTGATGCTGAGATTTTTTTTCTTTCTTCACATGTTAATGTCTGTGAAATCAGGATGTAATTTTCCTTTAGTCATGTTTGAAAATTGCTTTCCCCCCATATTTGAACATCGCTGAAATTGGTTGAGTCTCACAATCGGTGATGTCTGACTTTATGAAATAAGGCAATTCCAACAGGCAGTGTATTGGTGTTAGGTGAGTAATAAATGATAGTTATCTTTTTTCTTCAGTAACAATGGGCAAGAAAATGTTGGTAGAACCATTGCCATGAAGAAGAGGATCACCCTCCATAGAGCAGAGGCCAGACAGGGAACTAGGGGTCTGAGTTCAACCACTCTTTGTCTTATCTTCCTCTGTCCTTTGGAAATCAAGGGTTTAGTTTTAGTTTCAGTTGGCTTGTGTATAGGTTTCCTCTCAGGTGTCATTGATTGCCAGTGCTTCTTGGAGCTCTGTATTCAGAAGAGCTCTGCCACTATGCCCTTGCTCTGTAGGCTGGTGATGGACTCCTCAGTGCCAGTCGCCATGAGCATAGTGCAGTGTCCTGTGTCTCATCTACGCGTGGGCCACCTGGCCATCAGCTCTCATATTCAGTATCAAAAAGAAGACAGGAGGGCCAGAAGGAAAAAAGCTGTAGAGGGACAGATGGGAAAAGAACAAGAGGGAAAGAGAAACAGTCAGTGGACCTTCCTTCCCATCACAAGATAAACACAGGCAGAGTCTGAGTCTTTCTGTGGAATCTAAGCATGTAGTGAGTGACTCTGTTAGAACCATTATGGTCACATAATTTTGTTCATTCTTAAAGCATCTGTGTGCATTTTATACAGGTAATTGCATGAATTATCTCTGAAAGGAATAAAGTTTTCCATAAAGACTAGCCCTGCCCACATAGTATGGGGCTTTTAGAGTTTGTTGGCTGTTGTTCAGGAAAAGAATAATTTAGAAGGTTGTGGGAATTGGTGATGATGAAACTATAAATGCTGAAATGCCAGCTCAACATTTTCAGACTTTCGCCGTCCCTCAGGTAAGTTCCCACCAGAACATGGTATGGGTTGGTAAAGTGACAGGTAGTTAATTCTTTTGTAGGTTAAGAAAGGCTTGTTGGTTATGTTGAAAATAATATCAAGCATGAAATTTTTATATCGCATGTGAAATTCTACTGGTCAGAGTCATTTGCAACTCATTGCTCTTCCTCTGAGAGTTGTTATTCCCAGAAAGGAATAAAACAGTTTTCAGCATCATTTTGCATTTTAACAAGCCTTTAATACTCTCCCAAGGCTTCAGAGTAGTGGTACAGTTGCTCATCCTCCCCGCCCCGTTAAAAAAGACTTCTTTTTCCCTTTTTCTTTTTGTCTATGTGGAGTTGTTGTATTTCCCTTCCCTCTCCTCTCCATCTACCTCTTGACCTTACTCCCCCTTTTTGTGCATGTTTACCAATTCTGCACAAGGATTGGAATTATTATGTATGTCCTTCTTTTTAAATCTGTGAATGATTTTGAACCTTTTCAGTTTTACCTTTTCATGGGTAAGTATCTTCCATAGTGGTTGGCTGCAAACCAACCAGTCTAATAGGTTGAAAGGGGGAGGCAGACTTGACTAGTGACTTAAACAGCTCCTAGGGATGAGGAGCTGCTGGGGGGCTGTGGGGAGTGGTCTAGTCAGAATCCTGTGGAGCCTGCTTGTCACTGGTGTGGAGCTATGCAGCACTGGACCTCTGCTCCTTCTCTGCACACCTCTGAGACCTGGGAACCCTGAGTGTTTCTTACTCTTTTACAACCTGGCTCAAGCTCCTGGGTATGTATATATATATATATAATACTTAAATTAAACATTTATTTTAAACTAGTTTTAGATTCATTGAGAAAACAGCAAAGACAGTATAGGATTCCCTCCTTCTTTATGGCTAGTTTTACCTGCACCATCTCAATAGCTTGATCGCCTATTGCCTGAGTCTCCTTAGTTCTTGCCTGATACCCTGTACTGTACCAGGATCTAACCCAGGACAGCCATCAAGCCGTTAGCACCAGCCCTCATGTCTCCTTAGGTCCTTTTGCACTATGACTTTCTCACAGTCTCTGTGTTGGATGGACAGACGACCTTAATGGTTGTGAGAAACACTGCTCAGATGGTTTGTAGAATGCCCTTCAGTTGGGGTTCACCTGATGTTCTTACGATTAGACTGCAGGTCTACTTTTCTAGTGAGAAGGTCAGAAAGGCTAAGTGCCGTTTGCATCATGCCTTATCCAGGTCATGTGCTTTCAGCACAGTTTGTGACTTTCTTTTCCTTTGGAAATTGGACATTTTACCCAAGGCCTTCACACTGAACTACATCCTCTGGCTCCCGTTTTTTATTTGAGATGGAATTTTGCTGAGCTGCTCAGGCTGCACTGGGATTTGTGACCCTGCTGGTCTTTTTTTTTTTTTTTTTTTTTTACAGAGTGCTGGGCTATCAGGTCTTCTGAGCCTGGCTGGTTTATGACTGCTGAAATTGACCTTGACCCTCTGGCTTGAGGTACAGGTAGTGATTGTTAGATCTCTACTTTCAGTCTATTCTTCCTCTCTTCTGCATGCTATACTCTTTGGGACACAGTCTTTATATGCTACCTACACTGAAGGAGTTGGGATTTAGGCCCTATTTTCTTGAGAGCTCAGACTCACCCCCGTCCTCCAAGAGATTGTGTGAAGAGGGAGTTGAATTCTTAATTTGGTCCATGATATGCTGTTGTAGTTACAAAACCAGCTGTAGTCCTGAAACCAGACGAGCCCGGGTATAGATTCTAGCCCTGCTGCTTGCCAGCTGGAGAAGTTAAACTCTCTGTGTACCAGTTTCTTCATTTGTAAGATTAATCTTTTTTTTTTTTTTTTGTCTTATCTTTTTGAGTCAGGGTCTTTATGCAGTTCAGGCTGGCCTTGAGCTCACTTTGTAGCCCAGGCTGGTCTCGAGCTCACAACGATACTCCTGCCTCAGCCTCCCGAGTGCTGGGATTACAGTCATGAGCCACCATGCCTGGCTGTAAGATTAATCTTAAGACTGTAGTGAAGAGTAATGATAAGGCCCTGCTCAGCAAATTTTAACTGCTTAATAAATATTGTTGTGATTATGTCAACAAACTGGAGGGGGCAGAAAATAGATGTATTAGCAATTTTACATTGGTTTGTTTTTGCAGAGCCAGTTTTATAAAAGGTGGTAGGTTTTTTAGTGAGTTGAAACAGGTAATATCCTCCTGCTTCAGGACCAATTTTCAAAATAGAAACAAAGGAGAAACTACACGGGTCAAGTCTATCCTGAGCACTGGTGGTGGATGCAGTTCTTAAGAGAAGCTCTGCTGGGGTAGGAATTTGGAGACTTGCTATCCAGCTTGTTTGCCAGTGTGAGCATCGGTGCTAGCTCGTGATAAGTCCAGGTGGTGACCAGAGCCAGAAGATCCCCAAGAGGTGGTCAGGGTTCTTACTCCTCTGTCAGGACTGGACTGGTGTTTCAAGCTGAGTCCTAACAAAAGTCAGGGTTGGAGGAAGAGAGTGTAGCATGGCCTGGACTCTGTGCATGCCTTGGGAGGAGGAGGCAGGACAGAAGGAAGCACAGAATCCATGGAAACTGTTGGCAGTGTGCCTGCAGCTAGGCCGTTGCTGTAATCTTGTCTGCCTCAGGTTCCCTCAGGGGAGTGACTTCCTGGGAAGGTAAATTGTATGTGCCCTGCTGCTTCTGTAAAACAGATATTCTGGTAATGCAAGGGAGCTGGGAAACGACTTTTGACTATTTCAGTTTCAGGATCACATGCATGCTCACAATTATCCTCCAGTGATCTGCGCACGCACACACACACACACACACATACACAGTCACACACATGCACATCCACCTCCCAGGTGTCGACCTGGTATAGGGGTGTGTGTGTGTGTGTAAATATAATATATTTTTGTACAACATGCACAGAAAAAATAGGGATAAAAGGAGGGGAAATGAGATGAGGGAGGAAGATGAAGGTAATGTTTCTTTTTAATTTTTTTTAAAGTGTATTAGTACATGTTTACATTCCAGAATGTTTGCATTGCTAGTAGGCAGTAGGTAACATGTACACACCACATCTTAATTCCCATCTCATTCCCCTTCCCTTGGTGAGGGTAATGTTTCTGTGTGTGTCCCATGGCAAACAGAAGCAACAGGTGCAAGTTGCTTGCAGTGATAAAGGAGAAGACCGCAGCTTGTGTCAGCTCTGTGGTGGTTATTCCAGCACCCTGCGACTGTTGACTGTCGGGGACTCTGCTTTCTTTCTGCTTCTGAGCTGTGCCACCCACTGCACAAGTGTTATCTCCCACTAGGTCTGCATCTGGGGGTGGTGTGGTGCACAGCAGGGTTTGTTTGGGAGGAAGAGCTTTCTCGGCTCAGCGTGGCAGGTTGTGCCAGTTGAAACCTCGCTCCGTTGCTCCATTATTTGTACAGCTGATCATCTTCAGCCTGAGGTACATGGTACAGCCCTACATTCTGTGTAGAAGCCAGAAACAGTTTTTCTAAACCCTAGGAATTATCAGTAATATATCAAAGGATGAGGAGGAATAGAAGGCATGCCTATGTACTTATTCTCCATTGTAGGTGAAACTTTATTTTTATAAGTCTTCATTTTGGATAGGGTGGGCATGACCCAGAGTAAAACTAGAATTATTGCACAGAGATGGTAAAATAGAGCTTGGGAAGCTGGCCAAAGAGAAGATGCAATGATTATCCGGCAGCTCAGCATCCAGTGTTATTGCCCAGGTTTTAAGAAGGCCTGGCCCTCTGAGATGTAATAGAGAAAAGACTTAATATTAATACAGTGTGCTATAAAGGAGTTCTCCAAAGCACCCTTAAGTTTTTAAAAATTTTATTTTAAAGAGAAAAAATACACAAAATTTCAAAGTATGATTGTTACCCTCTAATTATGGTTAATACATTGTGTATAGTTACTCAGAGTACAAGATACCTGCATTTAATTGTCCAAACAATAGTAGCACAAATCTTTCTTTCCAATGAACTAAAAGAAATTGGTAATATAACTTTCTTAACTAATATATATATGATCTTTACACATGTGAGTTTGATTCATTTCTCTTATGAGTATGGTAAAGCACCTTTAATTGTTGATGTCTGCATCATGGTGAATGTTGACATTGTTTTCATTGCCTTGCTTCTTTTATAAGTGGGATAACTGCACACATTTCTGTTGAAGTCTGTTATCCAGACATAATTACTAATTATGTCACTCATGTCATACTCAAAATTGATTTAGTTTGGGCAGTAAATTGTGTGGCTGATTTCTTTCTCAGTCCCTGACAGGAACGCATGTTGTTTGACTCTCTGAGACATTCTGTCACCCTGTGTGATACCAGCTCTACAGCAGGGACGCTAGTGCACATGACCTTTACATGGGAGGCCACTGAGAGACCTGTGACATGCAGGCACAGGCTAAAGGCATTTCACATCAGATTTGTCTCAAACCCACATGGAATACAAAAAACACTTGCTGACTAAATTCAGATACAGACTCGACTATGTTTACCTTCCTTTTTGTAGGAAATTGTTCATAACAATCTAGACACTAAGTAGGCAGGCTAGGTTACAGAAGCCAGATTCACCTGCCTGCCTGTTTTGCAAATAGTCTTTTAGACTGGAATGTGCAAACCCAATCATTTATATGTTATCCAAAATAATTTAACAGGGATAGAGGCCAAAACATTTTGTTCACTCACAAAAAGATTGCTGACCTCTATTATGGAACATTGCTGTCTGGTAGGAATATTGTGTGAGCAACTAATGTGAGTCACACATGTAATTTAGAAATTTCTGGTGCTCACATTAAAATAAAAAAAAACAGGTGAATTTAATACTATATTTTTATTCAACATATTATCTCAAATTTATTATTTTAACATGTAATCAATGAAATTATTGGTGAGATACTTTTTAACACTCTTTCTGGCTGTGTGTTTGGAATCCAGTGTGTAGTATATGCTGTAGTTAGACCTCAGCTTTAAGCAATAAATGAAGTATTTAATTGGCCACCTGCAGTTAGAAGACAGTGTATTGGACAATGGGGTTCATCAAAATTATGTCTGAAGTGTTTCTGTGAATATATTGCTATTCAGAATACCTACCTCCTGCACGTTTGTTGTTCTTATAGTTAGGGCTTTGTTTTAGTTCTGTGTTTTGTGTGGTACTTGAGATCAAACTAGAGCCTCATGCATGCTAGGCAAGCACTCTGCTATTACTGGATTTTGGAGTGCTGGAGTCTTTTTTTCTAGATTCTTTCATTCTTGAACAAAGAATTGAGTGAAACAAGCAAAAACAGTGGCAAGGTTTATTTGAAAAATTAAAAAGTGCAGGGTTAGGGAGAAAATGATTCTGCAGAGAAAACTTGGGCCCAGTAAAAGAGGGGAAAATAAAAATCAAAATAAAACAAAAGTATACCCTGGGGGCTCAGGGCAGCCTATCATGAGGAAACCCAGGGCAGGGACTTTTCATGGCTTCTGTGTACTTTTGTTTCCCTTGTACACTGTGGAACCATAGAGAGCTCCATATCCAGGGCTTTGGAAATTATTTGGCACCCGTGTCCTGGAATCTGGTCATGCCTCCTCGCCCAGCCAGCTTTGGCACGCCCTGACTTTCTGCCTCGCCACTGTGGAGGCACATTTTCACCCACTTTTGCATTTTATTCCACACAGGATGAGTTAATTTTTTTTTTCTCCAAAGGATTTTGTTGTGATGGTTTCCTGAATGACACCCTTTTCCAGCAAACCTGTTGAGATTGGATCACCCACCTGCTAGCCAGGCAAGTGCTTTGCAGCTGAGCCATATTCCCAACCCCAACCCACCTTTCTTGTCTGCCAGGTTATTTCTTCCTCAAGAGATATACATGT
Source organism: Hydrochoerus hydrochaeris (assembly GCA_004027455.1). NCBI lineage: Eukaryota > Metazoa > Chordata > Mammalia > Rodentia > Hydrochaeridae > Hydrochoerus > Hydrochoerus hydrochaeris. The sequence continues at coordinate 27,676 of PVLA01001391.1, forward strand.
ACCTGTTTGCCTGCTTTTCTTCTGGGTCTGTTACAGTAATTATCAAACATTTGGGAAATTGCAAGTTGCAACACCAGCACCTTTTGTCTTTCTTCTAGGATGTGACTGTTAGGTATAAAAATTCTACTATGGTAAGATCCGTTTATTATATTAATCTGTACCTTTCCCTTGGAGTTGATTCATGATTTAGTGGGAAATTCTGGAAAATGCTTAGTGCAAACAAAACTAGGCTCATTTGTGGGGAGAAAAAAGTGGAATACACATTTGAAGTAAAGAAAAATAACAGGGCCAGGGAGTTAGCTCAATGGCCTAAGTGCCTGCCTGGTAAGTGCAAGGTCATGAGTTCGATTCCTGGTACAAAACGAAACAAAACAAAACAATTTTCAAGGCCTCTGGGAAAAAACTTACGGTCACTTACATAGGATGGGTTTTCCATAAGGAAATATCTCCCTGCTTTGTGCTATATAGATTTTCTAGCATCTTGCATGTGAAGGCTGGGTTACGAAGATAATTATCTTGGGCAACTCACTTTCAGAAGATGGGGTGTAGTGCAATCCTGAAGTGCTTGAGGCCATGGGTTTGGTTTGAGCAACATAAAACTAAAGGTAACAGGGTTTTTTTTCTCAGATGTCTGATTTTGTTTCAGGTTGATAAACTGCCCGGGAAAGGCGCCCCCCCCCCCTTACTGAAAAGGTGCTAACTTTGAGGAGCAGTTTGGGGCTAGTGGTTAAAACTAGTTTCTGTTTTCTTTGTCTGTGTATACTCTGTTACCTGAATTACCCGGTTTTAAGTAAAGGAAGGTCATCTTGGCTTTCAAGCTGCCAGCCTGTGTTTTGTCTCCCAAATGAAACCCAAACCCTCTTTATCCCAGTGGTGCTTTGCAATAGACTGGATTTGGCAACTTCTTTTGTCAAGGGTTAAAACAAATCTGTCTCATCAGTATCTTTTTGTTTAAGGATTGCTTAAAACTGCTGATGGTTAGCTTTCTTTGCTCATATGCTCATTTCTTATTTTTACTGCAGGATTTACTGACTCCCCCCACAAAAGAAAAAACTTCATCTGTCAAAAAGATGAAAAGATGTTATAAACATACTTTGACTTTTCTATTTCTTTGCCCTCCACCCCTTTTAAAAATAGGTCTCAGAACATTAGGTATTTGCCAAAGCAGCAATTTTGATGCCTGGGATTTTTTTTTTTTTTTCTCTTCTCTGATGTATCAGTGCTAACTCTCTGCTCCCCTTCACAGATACAGGCATTTTCTCTGCTGGGGTTTGAGTTTTATGATAAGGCATTATGAAGAGTTTAAGTTAAAGTCTGTCATATTGCTCATGGACTGGGGCTCCCAGCCCTTCCTGGTGAAGGGGAAACAGGTGCTGGAAACGCCCAGAGACAGGGCAGTTTGTAACCCTCCTTGTGCACTACCAGGCCTAACCCTAGTCATTTTAAAGGGCCTTTCTCTTTTGTTCTAAGGCAGTGGTTCTCAACTTGGGGCAAATTTTTACTCATAAAAGAATATTTGGCAATGTCTGAAGATGGTTTTGACTATTGTAATGGAACTGGATGCTGTAACAATATCTAGTAGGGCTTGAAGCCAGGGATGCTGCTAACCAACCAGTAAGGCTTAGGATAGTCCTCCACAGCAAAGAGAGATCTGGCTCCAACTGTTGTCAGCACCAAGGTTAACCAGTGACAATGTAACGAATCCTCTCTAGCATTAACTTGTGGATATATGTTTCTTTCTCCTTTAAAAACTATTGTAACAGATGCCACCAGGTCAAAAACTGTTACTTAGGTTCACAGTAAATTGCCACTTAAAGAAAATCCTTGGTGTTCCCTTCTTGAGAATAGGAAAGACAGAAAATCAAAGAGACACTATGGTACCAGTTATCCACTGATAATATTTCTCAGAGGTCTGTTTTCTGGGGTAGGTTAATTAACACAGCTTAGCAAGTCCTGAGGCTGAATCACCCATGCATTGCACATGAGCACACTGCTGAGTTATACAGCAGGATAATCTACAGTTATATCTCTTACCATATTTACTTTGCGGTAGTAAAGAAATAACAAAATTTCTATGTTTTAACTTCATATTATTTGTTTTGAAGGGTTGAGTTTGGCTACTGAAGAAGGAATGAGTTTACAAATATCACACTTTGTAAAGTATGATATGACCTTTTGTTTTTATGTTACGGGCTGTGTTTTCTATTAAGCTGTCAATCGTATCTTCTCTTTTGCCATTTGAAGAAAGAAAACTTTTTAGTGACAGAATTTTGTGAAGTGATTGCTAAAGTTCTGGCACAGGCTTTTGAAGCTGATTTCTTTTAAATGGACAAGTATTGGACATACCAAGGCAGATTGCATGCTGAAGTCACTGCTGGAACCTGAGCTCACAAGACAGGTAAAATTGAAATGATATTTCATTATTATCTTTTGGTTGTTCCAGGGAGAGAGATAGAGACAGAATCCAATTATAGCAAGCATTCTTGATTGATCTTTGAATGGACTTTGTGGGAAATAACAGTGTTGGCAAGAAGCAAAGTTGGATTTGTAAAGTTAGTGAGGCCATGCATTTGTCACCCCAAGTGCATCCAGGCAGTCTCCTTAGAATAATTCAAGGGATATTTGCAGTGGATGGGTTAAAGACTTCATTTCACCATTGTCCCTACTCAGGTTCTAAATACACATGCCCTGTCTGCTCTGTGGCTCATTGTAGATGCAGTGAGTGGAAAATTGAATTTAATGATTAAGTCCCATTGGTTTTGAGTCGTGGACATTACTATGATTTTTGTGCTTCTGGATTTATAGTGCATCTTAATGAATGTCACTTTTTTGTCCTAAAAGTATTAAAAGAAATGTGATAGCAGATTGAACTGGTTATTTCTGTGGTCAAATGAAGGAATAGGAGGTGACAAAAATAGGCTGGGATAGGCCCCTATTGGAGTCACAGAGAGATAATTATTCTTTATATAGTAACCTAGAGTTTTACCTAGTGGAAGCCTCATCAAAACCAGTGCCCACCATGTATCTAATTTTGCTGTTGATGTAATTTTAGGAAATCAAATGAACTGAGATAGAAATTAGTTTTCATATTTGGTGGCTAGTATACCCCTCTAAGTTCCATTAGATTTAGAATAAGTTTTGCAGGTAGAAACACAGCAGGATCAAAGCTTTATCACTTCAGAGAGCAGGCTCTTCATAAACACAGAATACAGAATCACACCTTTATATTGTCATTTAAAAACTCTTCATTTTCTGTACTTCAGTTATTGATCACATGCACAGAGAGGATAATTCAAGATACGATATTTCTAAAAAGGGAATGAGTAGCCATTCAAATTCCTGTTAAAATGAATTGCACAAGTTGTACAGCCCTTTCTAATTTCTGAGATAACCTGTAAATCATGGCAAGCGAGGGCAGTCTACCATCGGTCAGGGAAGAAATGGGCAATTTAATACTGTAGTTTGTCAAAGACAAATAAGAAAGAACTACCTCTCAAAGGGTCCCTAGGTTGGTGAGCCAGCACATTTTAAAGTTCATCAAACTTACAAGCAGATGAAGAGTTTAATTAAAGTTACTTGTCATTACTCCAATTTGCTACACTCTTGTCTCCAGGACAGAGTGCACGGTTGACTATGACATTGTGAAAATTCAGATTTGACCCCAACAGCTGTGTGCTTTTCTTTGACTGTTTCCAATCATGTTATCATACAGGAGTTTTTAAATGGAGAATTATATCATAAATCTTGATGAGTGTAAGTCCCAGTGGTATTTTTTCTGCCAATACTAGACACTGAACTCAGAAAACACGAGCTACATCCCTGGTTGCCCCACACCCTTGTTAACTTTTATTTTGAAGCAGGGTCTCCATAAGTTTATTTTGACTTAGAATCCTGTATTGACCTCTAACTTGTGATCTTTCGGTCTCAACCTATAGGAAAAGAGATTATACATTTGTTCCACCATGACTGGCAAAATTTTGTATGTTTATTAATTTTTTAGTTGTTCACGACTCATGTTGTTCAAATAATTTATGATTTCCCAGAACCAAATAATGCCTGCATATATAGATATACACATATACACACATCCCCGTCAATTCGATTTTGGTAACAGTCATACGTAAGTGTGCATTGTGTATGTCCATGTCAGTGAATTGTATCTGGATGATATTTTCCCCTTTCAAACTCTGAATTGTGAATTGGAACTGTCTATAGCAGTTTTAAAAGCAAAGCCCTTTCTTTGCTTCTGGTCCTACAAAGCAGCACAGGTAGGGACTTTATCTGAGAGATCACGTTTTTCGTGTTGTATACAGTGAGGAGTACTCTGACATTGGTTCAACAAAGGCTCAGGCTCAGGCATCTAGCCCTTGCAGTGCTGCTGTTCACGCCTGTTTATCAGATTACTGAAGGGCAAGCTGCTTGCCTGGTATGTGCTTGCTGCTTCCAGCTTTCAAGTAATCCTATCCAGGCTCCATCCTGCTGGTGCTGTGCAAACAAAATATTGAGCAAACACCGTGGAAATGCATGGAATGCATTTCAGGATCAGACCTTGTGTGTGCACGTGACACATACAAGTGACCAGATACACAGGTGACATCACAGTAAATCCATCCTGCCACTTTTGAAAATCGACACTGTTGATCTTGTGGAAGCTGAAAGTAGAGTAATGATGACCACAGGTGGGGAGATGACTGGAGGTTGATCAGCAGATAGTGTCACCATTGTATTGGACCAATAATGTCTTGTGTCCTGTAAAGAAATAACATGTTTAAAGTGCTATGTTATGCTAATCACGTTCTTATACTATACATAATATAGATATCATATTCTAACCCATAAAAGCATGCAATCACTTTGTGTCACAAAATAACTCGTTAAAAATAGCATTATTGGACATTAAAGCCAAAACTGAGGAACTCCGTTGATTTGCTGTTGCTTTATTTTTTGGTGGTTTTGTTTCATAGTCATTAGCTGTTAAGGTGTGGGATGGACTGGAATGCGGTGGTTCTCACATTTTGCAGCTCACCAGCAAGTTCTTGTGAATGTTGTAAGACATACATTTCTCTATTCCTTAACTGCGAAGTCTCTACATTTTTTTCCTCCACCCAGATAATTCTTATGCAGGTGGTCTACTGGCATCCAGTTTGGGAATCCTAAATTAGGTTATCAACTTCATTGTAACCTATCCAGTCAGGAGTCAATTTCTTTGAACCATTTAAATTGCATAATGTGATATTGGGCCCTAAAGAAGATTTGATTAAATAGGACAGAGCAACCTTATTACAAAACTCAAAGATTTCCACTTAGGCCTACAGCCTTTGGAACATGTAGTACCTTGGGCATGGATCCCCTGGCATATACAGTACTGATCAAAGCCTCTCTCTTTCCTGCACTCAAACATGTAAGCTGGCAATGGAACCTCACTGAAGGTTCCTCTTAAAAACAAACCCTATTGTTCAAACCTGGCAGTGAAACAGCCTTTAAGTCTTGGGTCCACTCCTAATGGAGTCTTTGGATCCAAGTGCTTTAAAGTGTAGACCTTTTGTGTCTTAGCAGATGAAAACTAAGGTGTGATATTCCATTTTAAAATATTTCATTATTTCTGTTGGAGGTGCTGGATTGTTGGATTTAAATCTATTTTTCTTACCTATTAGGTGTGTGACCTTGAACAGGTGACTTAATCTTGCCATATTATTTCTTTACCTACAAAAAAGGGGTACTAGAATGCATGAAGTGGATCAGGGAGATAGCTCAGCAGCATAAGCACCTGCCTGGCAAGCACAAGGTACTAAGTTTGATTTTTGGTACCAAAAAAAAAAAATGCATAAAGTTAGTGTAGAAATGCAGACAATGTGTACAGTGTTGGCACACTGTTTTCCACATGTGAGGGTTTGAGAACTGTTACCTCACTGATGTCCTGGGCAAGCATGCATGTTGCAGAAAGCATGAGCTGCAACTGTTGCCCAGGCATTGTCCTGTTTGGAGCATGGTGTAATTACATTACCCTTGACCCTGGAGGAAGGAATAGGCTCTACTGGAAGAACAGAGAAGTGATTGCATTTTTCCCTGAAGAGATGTGATTGCTGATGGCTTTCTGCTGCCTCTTGAGGGGAACCATCCATCCCTTTAGAGGAACTTTGAAAGCTCAGCCCAGAGAGAGTCACCCAAAGGGGTTGAGACAGATAGGAGAACAGACTGGAAAAGGAAGTGGTACAGTGTAATGGTGTCTGGTACACAGAAGGTAGTAACAAAAAGTAAAGCAGAAACCGGGTGTGGTGGCTCACACCTGTAATCCCAGCACTCGAGAGGCTAAGGCAAGAGGATTGTTGTGAGTTCGAGACCAGCCTAGGCTACAAAGTGAGCTCAAGGCCAGCCTGAACTGCATAGCGAGACCCTGTCTCAAAAAGACAAAAAAAAAAAAAAAAAAAAAAGTAAAGCATACAATCATGGAGAGAAACTTGCATTTGCATTCTGGTCCTCTGCATTTCTGTTAAATTGGTGTGGTGACAGTGACCACCTAAGGGACTGCAAGAAGTAAATATTGTGTGTAATGTGCTCAGAGGAATGTTTGGCACGTTGTGAGATCAAACAGACAATAATCGTTCATCATCTCCTTTGCAATAAGGGGGAATAGAAACACACAATATAAATGCGGCTGGGTGAGGTGGGGCCTGCCTGTAACCCCAGCACTCCAGGGAGTGAAGGATGGACTGTCACAAGTTACAGTTCAGCTTGGGCAATTTAGTGAGACCCTATCTCAAAATAAAAATGAAGTAAGTGAAAAGGACTGGAGATGTAGCTCAGAAGTTTAGTCCTTCCTACCACGATGGATCAATCAGTCAATCAGCTAGTCAGTAAATGTGTAGATAACAAAAGCATTTTAATGCTGAGCCAAGGTGTTTAGATTTTATTTACTTGTCAATCGGGAGCCGAAGAAGCTTTTCACTAGGTATGCAGACAGTGAAGTTTTAAACTCTCCTGCTTTTCAGGTAATGGCTGCAGCAGTAATAGAAAAAAGCCAGCTAGTCCTCTGAAGCTCTTCTCTCTCTCTCTCAGGGAGGCTAGACATTCCCAGGAGCCCCATTCACACTTCTTAGTCTTCCTGCTCTCCGTTGGGGCCTTGAGGACCTTGTAGCTGCAAAGGGAGACACCGAAAATGTCTCTGCTGTAGTTGGAAGGGGGCTTTCTATACACATCACAGATGGCTCTTGGCTTTTGGGTGGGCAACCCGTGATACTTAAAGCTGGATGTCCAGTGCTGTGGAGCCCAAAGCATCCTCTGTGGAGAGTGCTGGTAGAGTGAGAATGGACCAGTGAGATGGCGTGGATGAAGAGTATAGGTGTGTGTGGAAGGCTGATTTTTTGAGTTACAAGCCCAGGGTGAGTTCAAGGTACATGTAGTCTGTCCCACAGGAGGTAATCCATGCATGGGAGTAAATTAGCACCAGAGTGCAGGGCTGAAAGTGCTATCTGGGAATCACTTGCCTCGAAAGTTGTATTGAAATCCCAGGAATCCCAAGTAAGGAGGAGGAGGAGAGAGAAATGGAGAACTGTATAACAAGTCCAAGGGACTGACTTCTTTTGGGGGGTTCTGTCTAGGAAGTGGCAGTGCTGATGGTGCCTTGATTAACACTGTAAGACCTTCACCTCCTCTGCAGATAGATGAGCCCAGTAAATGCAGCCCCATGCTCACTCTGCACACTGCTGGAAGGCAGGTCTCTGGGTCTGCCTGGTCCTCTCAACTCCTATCTCATCTGATTCTGTCCTCCGAAATTCAGTTTTTTCCACCATGGCCTTTGATGGGGAAGTAACAGAGATCTACTTAAACGAGTCAGGATGAACATGCATTCCTTTAGTTTAAGTGCTATAAGGATAAGTAGAGATCTGCATCCCCAAGAAGAAATGGGGAGAAAGCAGTCGAATTCCCTTTTGTGGGCCTCTGCTTTAGCCTTCTACTGTGAAGAAGGTGACTCCTTACAGTCAGAATGAGCATCTGATTGGTCAGTGAATCATTCCCCTGCATCTCTGAGCCCAGCTATGGTGGGAGCTAGAGACCCTCTCCAGGAGGGAAGGTGGGCAGAACAGGTGTGATCATCGCTCAGATTTAGTTCTCTCTCTGGAGCAGCCCCTCAGCTGCTTTGCTGGGTGACTGCTATACCTCCCTGTTGGATTGACTAAAGCCAGATCACTACCTCATTGACCTTGGATTGGGCTCTGTGATCCTCTTTAGTTCCTGGAATGTACTGGAAGGCTTGGAATCCAGGGTTCCGATGTGCTTGCGTGGGCTGGCGCGGCCTCTTTGCTTCGGCCTCTTGCCATGAGAACAGCATGTCTAAGGTCACAGGTCCCTGCTGGTCTGCAGGGTGACACATGGGACTTCCTGGCCACAGCCTGCAGTACAGCTCTCAGCCACACAAATATAGTGAGCAAGAAATGAATGCTTATTGTTTCTTGCTATGAAAATACTTCTTTTTTCTTCTGTTTGATAAAAAAAATAAGCTGATATCGGAGCAGAAGTTCAACCGGGACAGCTGGCATGTTGACTAGTTTATCTGCTTTTTGGCCAGAAAGAAAAGGAGCCAGAATGGTCAGTGGTAAGAGCAATGACTCAGTCCCATGTAGGGACTTGCTTAACCCACCCTCCATGTGACAAGACTAAATTTCAGTCAGACCTGTGTTCATTATTAAGTGATCTGCTGTTTTGCAAAATACAACTTTGAGCTTTTTAATTCTGATTATCAGAGGCAATGTATGTTATGATGTGTAATTCAAAGGTGTAATCAGCTGTGTCAGTCAGATAAGGGAGAAAATGGTACTGTGGACCTTTTCCAAATTCCCACAGGCTGAAAATATAAAAACTCTTCTCAAGAGTGCTGACAGCATACCTTGCTTGTTATTGTAGCTCGAGTTTTGTTTTGTTCCTCTGCTAGGTCCAGAACACCATTATATTACAAATCAGACCTAATGGCTTAGATTATCATTCATCTTGAGCTCTATGCTCTTCCTCCATTAGTTGTGGGATAACAAGAATAATTTAATTTATTATTAGACTCATCTTTAGGAAAAAGCTTTGTTTCAAAATATACTTGAGGATATTGTTGGGGTAATTATAGATCTCTGCTGTGTGTTGGAACATAAAATTTGTAGGGCATAACAAGTTTAGAAATATGTGTTGTTTTTTGGGATCCAGAGATACTAGCAGCCTAATATATAGTACATCCTTTGTGCAAAGAATAGGATTTCTAGCCCCTCTTTTCTGGTGGCTGCAGTTGGTTTTTTAGTATGTCAAACCCTGTTTTTACACATACTGTCTTGGGAATAATTGAGCAACAGTGGAGGAATTAATTCATTCATCAAACTGTTAGTCGTTCAACAGATATTTATTCTACATTGTTTTCTGGACATTGTTAGTTTTTCTTTTATACATAAAAGTCTTGAATACAAGTGGGCACGTATTCAAGGTGGATATGTATATTTAGATTTCTTACTAAATTTCCTAAGTTTCATCAGAATGTCTCATTGAGTTATTTTCCACAATGGAGACTTTGAGTTATTCTAAACAGGTGTGGTACAGACCATGCCTTTGCTTGTTAAGTTAAATTCGGACTTGTCCTTTGAAGTTCCTAGGTTTCTAGCTAGTTCCTCAATTATCCGCCTTCCACCTTAAAGATTCTTAAAGACAGCAGCCAGACCATGAAGTCTTTGCTGGTCTCTAAAGTACAAGTGCCCTTAGGGCTTCTCTTAATACCTGCCTACTGGAGTCCTGCTTGGTTGGTCCAGCTAGAAGTTCCCATAGATGTACAGACAGATTATGGCAAGAGTTTGAGGCTGTTAAGGCAGGCACAAGTGTGGTGAGCAACCATTTCTGCAGGTGTGATGAATATTTAATGTTCAGCTACTGGTTTAGGATGTTAGATTCATCTCAGTGTCCTAAGTGCTTATAGGATCTCAACTGCTGCTCCTACCACCACCTTATCCTTTATGGAGACATTTAAATTTTAACTCATTTTACATGCAGTGATTAACTGCTTAGATTACCTTCAAAAGGGCCTCATCAATTATTATTTGGCAAAGATCAGTGTCTTGAGATATTTTAACAGGGGAGTTAGACAGCACATAGTAGAAGTTCTCCAGTGTGAGATACTAAGTAGGGTTTGACTTCATGGTAGAGGATGGGTCTGAGTCTGTAGAGACAGTAAAGAATTTAATAAGAGCTAGAATCTTTTCTGTGTTGTAAGGTTTAAGGATGGGGTGATACTTGTTTGTTTTCAGCCATCTTGCCTTGACAGGTTCTGGATTCCCTTGATAGAATCACTGTAGTTTTAGTCATTTATATAATGCATATTGGATTTTTTGCTCTTTCCATAGAACATTTTGCTTGTTTGATTCCAGTAAACCTGTGTTATATTCTCTCATTACTCAAAAAAATAAAGTCTCAAAGCAATTTCTTTATATCCCAAACATTTATGTAGAGATGATATGCACTGTTTCTAGTTGTACCTGGCTTCCTATTTGGCTTGCTATAGTAGAGCTCCTTGCTAGAAGACCCATGTTCTACTTGTTTATTATGTTGAGGTCTTCTCAACTGTGGGCTATGTGGAAGCTGCTTAAAATTCTGTAAATTTAGAATTAGCTACCCATGGTGCTTCATGCATAAGCAAAAAGGGAAAGAGTATATGTAAAAATGTGGGTGCCCATATAGAGGGCATCTGTGTAGCTTTTTACCTCCATCTCACTCCTTTTCCTCCCTTTTTTTTTTTTTTTTTTTAAATACAGGGTTAGCCAGAAGGGATCAGGGAAATAAATTTTGTTGCATGACTGTTTTGTGCCAGTCATGTTAACTAATAAGTGCTTTGCATGTCTGATCTTATTTGTCCCTGGCAACAACTATTACAGAACTAATACTTTTTATTCCTAGTTTAAAAGGAAGATGGTGATGCTTAGATGGCCTTTGATGGAGACAAGATTTAAACTCACATCTGCCTAGCTCCAAATGCAGCACATGTTCCCCTCTGCAGGGCTCCCACAGGTTCAGATTCTGTGAGACCTGCCTGCTCATTAGGACATTAATGGCTGCTGCTTTCTCAGATTTAGTTTTGTTTATTATTAAAAGAAATCTCATCATTCCATTTTATTGCCTAGATTGGCTGTAACCCTGTTTCCATTGCAGTCTTAGACACAGAATACATTATGATAGAGATAACCATTCCCATCGTCTCCTCTCATTGGAGCTAATCAGAGAATACGAGCTTATATATTGGCAGGATCACAGGGACCCAGATGATGGGGCTTCATTGTTTTACAGAGCAAAGGTAATTTATCTATTCTTTATTGCAAGTGCTTATTGAGAAACGTATTGCTGTATGGTCTCAATCATTACAAAGTGAAATGAAAGATATAGCAGCGTTGATTAAGTTAAGGGAGACCCATGCATCCATCCAATAAATATTTATAAAGTGCCTGATACATGCTGGGCACTATTTAAGGCACTGGAGATAAATGAGTGATCAATGCAGATCAGATTCCTGCTTTGTAATGTTGGGAAATTCTAAGAGACTTTTCTTTACCTTGACTTGTTAATTTTTCACTGTAGCCCATTTTATTTCCTAAATTCACTGGTTACTGTCCACCTTGAGATCCTGAAAATATAATTTATAAGTGAAGATTTTTTTGATCACAGAACTGTTTAGTGTGAGCATGGCTTGCCTGCTATATAATTGTTTAAAAGTTTGCTATGATAGCTGTAAGATGGCTTCAAGCTCTTGAAGTCGAGCTTCTATCCACACTTACCTAGGTTAAGGGCACTGAGCTATCTGTTGCACAGCAAGGCAACTCTTTCAGGGTAAGAATGTTGACTTGCTGCTCTTTGTGTCTTAACATTCCTGAAAACAAGAGGAACTCTTAGCTGTATTCCGCCCAACTATTGGAGGTTCTTGGGGTTTTGAAGACCAAGAGCTCTTTGGAAGTATTTGTTCTGCAGAGAAATTTTCCAGAGAAGTTTCTTTTGGAATACATATATTCATGTTGCAGTTTTTGAAAGTGGTTTGAAGAGGGACATGGCTGGTTGTTTTTGTAGTAGAGATGGTGAGAAATAATGAAAGTTTGGTCAAGGGTGATAACACATTTCACTGTTAATTAGAATAGTTTCACTGGTAATTCATATAGAAACAAAGCTTTATAGGGGTTATTTATTGATAAATTTAAAGCTACAGCTCTTGTTGGTAGGTGCTTGTTTCAGTAATCAGCGTTCTCTCTGTCTGGTAAATCTGTTCTATGGTATATGTACAGATCATATTGATAACCTAAAATTAAAAAAAATCATTTAAATCACTAAAGTTGGTTTCATGAAAATAGTGATTGAACAGTTTCATAGAAAACAGGTGGAAGATTTTTTTGGGGTGAAATATGTTTATGTGCCTTTTCATATGGCTAAGAAAAATAAAATGTTTTAGTTTTCAAGTTCTAATCATGTAAGATGCAATGAAATTTGTAAAGAACACCTATGGTGGTAGTTTTTAAGTCTCAAAATCTTTGGGGTTAGAGTGGAAACCATGCTGAGCACAATATACTATAAAGCCACAAACAATATCTGCAATACAATTAGATTAAGAGGTGTCCCTGTCCATCTCAGAGTACATGTGGATATGACAAGCCCCAGACAGCTATGAGACCTGTGTGAAATTGGCTGTAAAAAAGAAGACCTGCATCCCCAAATCAGCTACAGATTATAAGTCCCCATGGAAAGGCTGGTGGACCCACAATGGATATGCTCTGAAACTGGGAATGGTTGAGTACAATTCCTGGGTGAGGGCAAGGAGCCTATGGAATAGCAAGATAAAGTAATGTCTAGTCTCCATCATTTCCAGGCTGACACACTGAATGGCTCTTTTAAGGTAGAAATTACCACCCAGGGGGAACTGCTAGGAATAGAACCTAGATTGAGCAAGAAGAGATAGTGGGGTCGTGGAAGGGAGGGGCTCAGATAAAAGTGTGTGAGCTGGAGAGACAGATCTGTGAACGCAGAAAGTCGCAGCTTTGGAAGTGACTACAAACAAAGCAGATCTAGATGTCTGCATGTTTCTTCATGTTTGGTGTTATTTATTTTACAGAAATAATGAGCAAGAGAAAATATTATAATTGAACCTCATACAAAGGTAGTATAATAAGAGAATAAGGAGAAGTACTTATGAGATTTGAAAATTCTATGCCTGACATTTTAAAGCAAGACAGATATTCAAAATACAATATAAGGTCTGACAGAATATTACACATTAGTCTTAGAGAAATGAAGGTTTGAAACAGTTGAAGAAAGAAATAGAAATAAACAGAAATTAAGGGTAAACTAAAAAAAAAAAAAGCCTCAGAATAAGTAAATGCAGTTGCTAGTTGCATTAGTGGGCTTTCTATCACTATAACAAAACAATGAAGACAAACAGTTTATAAAGAGGAAAGCTTTACTTTGGCTCACAGTTTTGGTTCCATGGTTGGTTGGGCCTGCAGTGGCAGAGCACATGGCAGGAGTAGAGGCACCTGCTCACCTTGGTCTATCCAGGAAGCAAAGGAGGGGCAGAGCCCCCTCCTACCCTTTTAGAGTGACTTCCAGTGACCTAAGATCTGCTGCTGTGCCTTACCTCCCACCTGAAAGGCAAGCCTTTAACACTCTGGTCTTGCAGGACCTCTCAGATCCAGACTGGAGCTTGGGAAGAAGTAGAAGCAGCAGTAGAACATTTTAATATTGAAAGAAAAATGAAAAATATTTGGGAAAAAATTATACAGAAGCTACATAAAAAGCAACGTGGGAATGACAAGAGTCCTCAAAGAAGACATTGAAAACAGAAAATAATATCAAAGGAAATGTAAGAAAACTTTACTAAAAGAAGTGTCTTTGAAGTCACATAGATAAGACCATAGAATTCCTCAGAAAAGCCATTCTAGACCTGGCGCAGTAGGGCATGCTTATATTCCCAGTCCTGCAGGAAGGCTGAGGTAGGAGGATGGTATGTTTGGGCCCAGCCTGGGTAACTCAGTGACTTAAGTGAGACTGTCTCAAAAATCATTGCATGTCTTTCCTGGATTCAACCCCCAGTAACACACACACACACACACACACACACACACACACCCTTTGAGCATCCTGACAGAAGGGAATTTGTTACTATTAAGGAAAGGAAAATTGGGTTCTTACAAAACCTTTTTCCTTTTTGAGAAAGAGGCAATATAGTATTATATTTAAAATAGACAAGAAAGAAAATGTGTGCCCTGAATTTTGTCAGTATCCAAATTGATCTGGAAGAATAAACCAGCAGACAGACAATTGTAATATGCCTGAATCAAGGAGTGAGATTTCTGTGTGTGCTTTGTAAGGGATTCCTAGACACCCAACTTCAGACAGCCACATAGCTATTGGGAATATTAACTGACATAAAGACTGAGCTGCAAACTTAGGAGACTTAGTTCTTGAAGGTGTGTAAGAGTGTTTCATCTAGCAAGACCACTGTTCTGTGTTTAAGATAATATTAATGGGAGTTTTCCATGAATTGTATTTTGCAACCCTGAATAAATTTTTGAATATAGAAAAGAGTCATTGAAGGCTAGCATTGCAAGCATAAGAACCCATGGACATTATTACTTTCTTGTAGATGCATACAGCACTCTATAACATTCTGCCAGTGAAATAGCTTAAGTGAGTTGACCTTATAGAACTATTAATTTACAGAAATATAATGGTAGCATATTAAAAAAAAAAAGACCACGGGGATGCATTCAGCAAAAGTGGCAAAATTTAGACCATTGGGAAGCCTTATAAAACATAAGGGGAAAGATTTATTAAGTGCAAAGGGAGTAAAAGGAGAGAAAGGTAAAATTTTACGTTGAAATAGATTTAGGACTATATTGATTTATTAGTGTATATCCCCTATTTTATTGGCCACTGAAACAATCAGGAAAAATTACAGTGAATTGAGAAAACATAAATACATAATGGACATTTAGAAATTGCTAATTCGTACTATCTAAATTTTTTCTTAGTAATGAAAAAGAATATGGAAAATGTTTTCACTGGTTTGAGTGATCAGAAGCTTTAACTAGTTAGAGTTTTTAGTAGCTATATTAGGGTTCTTTAGAGAAACAGAATCATCAAATGGGTTTATTAAAATAGGATAACTGTTCCTTATCTAAAAATCTAAAATCTGAAATCCAGAATCTAAGACTTTTGAGCACAGATAAGATGTCATAAGTGAGAAAATCTGTATTGCAAGAGTTCATTTAATATACACAATTATTAGAAACATTGTGGATGCAATTATCTTTAGACTGTGTATAAAGTATAGATGAAATGAATTTTGAGTTTCAACTTGGGTCCCATTCCTAAGATGCACTTTTTTATATGCAGATATTCCAAAGCAGAAAAAAATCCAAAATCTGAAACACATCTTATTATAAAGATTTTTGGATAAGGGATTCTAAACATGTGAGATACTGGTTCAAGTGACAGTGGAAGCTGAGAAGCCCCCAATCTGCTCCAAGCAGTCAGTAGATGCCTGAGTCAAGAGTGCAAGTTCCCAGCAAGTTCTGAAAAGACTTGAGAAGGCAGGTGTCTCAACTCAAGCTGGCAAGTGGAGAGATGGGTAATTCCTTTTTCTCAGCTTTCTTGTTTTATTAAAGTCCTCACCACAATAGACTGGAAGATGCCCACGAATATCGAAGAGGGCCACCTGCCTTAGCCAACTGATTAAACTGCTAATCTCATATAGAAACACTCTCACAAACCTACATAAAGATAGTGTTTACCTAAAGTCTGCTCACCCAAGGGCCCAGTAAAGTTGACGTCCTGGTAAATACTCATTCTGTTTCCAAATCCTGCTTTCCTTTGTCTTCATGGCTGTTGATGATCAACAGCAAGGAACTGATATTAACTTGCTGTGGGTTCACAGTGGAAAAAACAGGTTTTGCAGTGCTGGGGGTTGAGGCTCCTGCCCACTGTGGCTTGTTCATGTAACAGCCAAGCATTCCTTTTCAGGGCATTGGGCTTTTTGCACTTCTGTTCAAGTGGTGAGAAATTGTATGTGAGTGAGACTTCCTAGGGGTCCTTGGCCACTCTAAAGAACTTGATTACTTGTTATCTCTAACACCTTTATTCAACATGGTACTATATATTTTCTGATTCATTGTCAACATTTATGTACTTTTTCTTGTACACAATGCATTTCAACTACTGCTTTCCTGAAGAAGACTATTTAAATATGACTACTTGTCCACATTTTCAATTAGACTTATAATATAGATTATACAATAGAAAGTCTTGAACTTTTTCAATAGTAATTGATAATAGCAGCAATAAAATCATACTGTCAGGTCCTATTCTTATTTGTATGACCATTTCAGGTTTATAGAATTAAAAGAAGATTTAATCCTTGGTAACAAGTACTTTTTTGATGTTGCAAGCCAGAAAACTGAGACTGACAGGATAAGTGATGTGCAGCTAAAGGAGCAGTAAGGGAACGTTCAAAGGATCCTACAGGTACAAGGAGAAAGCAAAAGAAGAGGCAGTGGGTAGAAAGCTTAAAGAGATAGGAAAAGTGGGAAGAGAGGAATAACTGTGAGGTCAAAGTGTGAACAACAATATGAGTGGTAGCAGGGATAAGGATGGTAGTGATGGTCCTTCTCCAGGAAGTACGCTGAGAGCTTTAGTATTGCATCAGTAGAGTTACAGCTCCTTTATGAAGTAGCCACAGTTATTTCCTCTGTTTTACAGATGTATAAACAACCACTGTGAGATTATGCAACTTGTGCTGAGTGAGCTCTGTCATGACCTAGTAAAATTGAACAGCCTCATAAACACACCCGGGGAATGTGCCTTCCTCCATCATCTTGCAGGGACTAAGTACAGCTATCCCAGGCCAGACAAGTGGCATGCCTGATGCTTACATGGTAGTCTGTTGTCAAGAAAGGAATATCCATTTTCTGACTGGGAAATGTTACAGCTTTGCTCAGTAAGTTTGTGTTTAGAAGAAGCCTCTCACACACTTGTCTCGTTCGTCCTGTTTCTTTGACTTGCTTATCAGTTTTGTTTTGTTCATCTCTTCTCTTTCCACCCACATTCCCAAAGGTAAAGCAACTGTTGAGTTTCACTTTATAAATGGAAAAGGTAAAAGTGAACCTGAAAATACTTCGGGCCTGTAGGGAATGTTTATCTGACGTTTAGAGAATTCCTTGTTTCTTCCAACTTTACAACTTTTTTTTTTTAAATCGGTACTGGGGATCAAACTCACGACCATGTGCTTGCAAGGCAGGAGCTTATGCCGCTGATCTAAATCCCCAGCCCTGTTTGTTCCAACTTTTGGTTTAACTTTTTCATTAATGAGGATTGAGAAGGTAATATTGTCCCGGAATTTTGTTCACAGTGAGTCACCACTGCCGGCCCTGGCAGTGAATGTAGAACAGTGACTTTCTGTAGAAAAAAGAAGAAAAAACAAGACAAGGGGGACACCCCCCACCCAACACACCCAACCTTTCCTCATGGGGATCCTTCCTGTTTGGAAAAACCAAACAGACAAGAAAAATAAATTAGGTACTTGAAGGAAAGAGAGTTACATCCTTGAGCCTATAATATTTGTGAAAATTCTCGCAGCCTAGATTTTCTTTCCAATTTATGCAAGGAGGAATTTTCCAATGTGGAACTATTTTCACATGGCTACCGAGAAGCGCTAAAATACTTGCTGGGCTTTGGTGTGGCAACCATTACCCTTTTAGTCGGATGTATTACTCTCACAACCACATACAGTAGGAAAATTTCCACACAGAAAGTGACGTAGGAAAGAAATGCTAATTTTGAGATCGATTTGTGAGGTGCTCAAGAATACTGTTCCTATTTTTTTCCTATTTCTTTTCATGTATTGGGAAGAGCAAGGAAGTGTCTGTTGCGTGCATCTCTGATATTCTTTATGCTGCTTTGCCTAGTGAGGCATTTGACTACTGCAGGATGAATATTTGTCACCATCTGCCCCATCATGTGTACTTTTTAGCCAAAAGTTCAGTTACTTTGGGAAATTCATGGAGTAGATGAACCTGCTGCATAAGGGTAACTAATTAGTGAAATCTCGTTACTCGATTTAGAGAAGCAAGTGGAGCTTAATTGTGTTAGGCATTTTTGGTGTATGAAATCTGTGCACTTGAAGTGGAATTGATTCATCTAAGAAGTGATGGAGGACTTAAAGATTATTGTGGGCAATCGTATCATTTTTATCTGGCAGACTATTAGGGTGAATTAAAATGTAAACCTTTTCTTCATGGAGGTGAAATGTACATGGGTTTGCAAAGCGAATAGAAAGTGTGGAGAAATATCTATATTTCTTGGACATGTCTGTCTAGAAAATGCACATGTGATAAATATTCATGGTATAAAAATTGTAAAATATTAGTTTGCAATTGTGAGATTTGGGTCAGAGACCTAGAATAGTTTTACAAGTCAGATGGAACTCTTCATTTTGAATTAAAGTATTTTCTAAGCTTTTCTGCAGACAGTACATGACATATTTATAGATGAACTGGTTAATTTGTCTGAGAAGCCAGGTTGAATTTTTATTCATTTTCTTCTTTGGTGGTCAAGTTCTTCAAAGAGCAGCCTTCACCCGTACTCCCCACAGAGCCATACTCCAGCTTGTTCAAGTGGGTAATTATGTGGAGGAAAACCAAAATTTACATACAGGCTGGCTTCCCTTGCAGCTGGGAGAACCATAGCTACAAGTTGATTCCACTGTAAAGATTTTCAGTTTCAGTGGAATTCTTAAATAAAAATGTGATTCCTCCATCATTAATAAAATTGTACATGAAGTAACTAAAACACTTTAACACTACATGCTGGTTATGTTGTTAAGCTCTTCGGGGCTCAACTGATTTCTAGGGTGTAAAACCCCAAGAGAGACAGAGCCCTTTGATCTAACCATGTGTAGCCCGGAATCTACCTTAAACATGGGCAGGAGCTAAGGGTATGTTTCAGACTAGAGAGAAGGCCGTAGGTTTTTACCCTAACTCCTGGGTCTGTTCTGTGGATGCCCAACATGTACCAGTAAATGTACTACTCCTGAGGTTCATGCAGGCTGGAGAAAGTTCCCAGGTTATTGGCTAGAGTTTAATAATACTGCACATCCATGTCCCAATGATTTTAAAGGTGTCCAGTGAGAAGAAACCAAGAAGCTTACCATTCTCTCAGGCTTTATCTTAAAACCCAGTAAGTCAAAGACTTCAAGTGTAAGACTGAATAAAAGATAAATAGTTCAAGGAAGGAAAATGCAGAAGGACTTGGAGTCACCTAAGACACAAGTTTGCTTCTGGTCATCATCTATAGAAATAACAAAAATTAGAAAATACAAAAAGGAAAAGTGAAAATACAATTGTTTCCTACCTCTGTTTTGGTGGTTTTACAGCATGCTTCATAATTTTAAAGATTTTTAAAAACTACACCACGAGTTAGTTACTAGACTCTAGGTGTGAAATAAGAGACAGTATTGCATGGTAGTTAAATCAATTTCATGATGTTGCAGTAAGATCAAGATTTCATCTCAGTTTAATCACTTGCTAATTCCATAATCTTCTTAATAAAATGAACCTAATAGTAACAATCTTATAAGAGTCATAGACATAATGCATGTAATTACTTAGCAGTGCAGTGTGCTCTTTATGTAGAAAGTATTTGAAAATGTGTAACCACTGTCATCATTAACAGCTGTCCCTTTGGCTTTGAAAGGATAAATAGGCATGTGAAATTAACTTTGTGTTTCACTTGGTGTGGGTGGCTTTTGCATGTCATAGCTGGGCATGTCTTCTTCCTTTGTCTCCTGGAGATGTAGTCTGCATCTGCTGGAAATGCCTATGCCTTTTCTATCAGAGGGTCCCCTCTTTCTCACGATGTGTTCTGATGGTGCATATCAGTGTGACACACTGAAGTTATTGAGGCCCAAGGGATGGGTCTACAGTGATGCTAAGTGGATCTGACATGATAATGACATGGAGGTGGTTGTTGATTAATCCAGGCCACTGGAGACTCACTGGGAAATGCATCTGTCCTTTTGCCTGACCCTCCCAGCCCCCACAAAGTGTTGGGCAGTAATATTCGAGTCACTTGGTTCATTTCTCATCATCTTCTAGAACTTAAAAATCTGATGTTTGTACTATTTTCTTCCTCTCTTTTTTTGAGAATTGCTGATTGGCTTTATATTGTTCAGGTTAGTGGCAGCCTAGAGTTAAATACAGTTTTGTTCACGGTGATGGAAAATGTTCCTTACTCCCCACTTGCACCACACACTTCCTTTTTAACCCTTTTCGTAAATGAAGATAAGTGATTTTTTTGTCCCTCACCTGTTAAGTACTCCATGCCCAGTGTCCAGGAGATACAGTGCCCAAATACAAACCATTCTGAAAGTGGAATTTTTAGAATAAAATTGGTTTTATGGTGGCAAAACCTAATGTGTCCTGAAATCATTTGGTGATTTAAGTAGTAATTACTGCGTTTTCAGAAATATTTTTAACTCTCCACTTCCAGTCCCATGGTATCCTTACACATCCTACCCTTCTCTACTTTGGATGTGACTTTCCAGCTTGCTCAGGCAGGTTAAATGTGACTGAGTGTGAAGAATGTCTTCAACTTTAGGTGGAAGCTTCAAGAAAGAGGGCATGCTTTGCTGTCTCCCAGCTGTCTAACTGCTGAGGCTAGAGCTTCCCTAGCCAGGATACCTGAGTAAGTGCATGCTGGGCCCTCTCTTCACAATGGCACCTTTGGTGTCCGGGCAAGAAAACACTTTGTTTTAAATTTATTGTGGAGGACTGTTTATTTTCACCATGTGACCTGATTCACTCTGAGAAATATGAGGTCCAAGTACGATTTTCATTTTTAGTTTTTAATGTAATTTAATTTGAAGAAACCCTTCAATTTTCAGTTTCCACTGCCATCTTTGTATATCTTATTCTCAGTCATCCTCCCCTATCTTTCTCTGTGACAGCCAACATCATTTGGTAGGTGAGATGGAAAGAGGTCAGACCCAGGGGATCCAAAGCTATATAAATCTTTTAGGTCTTACCTAATCCTTAAAGATGCTTCTTGTGACCTACTGACATTCCATGAAAATGTCCCTGCCTTCAATCTCAGTCTGTCTCTCTCAACCCTCCCTAATCCATTCAGCCAATCCAGAAGGGGATGTGTGTTATGTATGCATACACTTATGTCCCTCCCAGTTTTAGCTTCATAAAATTATAATAATACCACACTGGTAGAATATTGTCAAATAGATAAAATATAAACATTTTCTGTTGTATTGGTCATGCCTGGTAGCCCTGTCCTTTCATGGCTTGTTTAGAGATCTAAGAACATAAGATACTATGCACTATGTAAAATTATTTCAAGAATAGAATCCATGTTGTACTCATTGAATTATAACTTAAAATGAGTATAAAAAGACATAAATATATTACTTTAAATGTATTACTTAACGGGAGATTTTTAAAATTTGGATACTTTTGGTGAAAAAAATTTTTTTTCAGCTTGAAAGGATACGGATTGATTGTCTCACAGTTCTTCAGGTCAGATTTCAATATGGAGCCCACCGGGCTAAAATCAGGGTGTTCAGAGAGCTTTTGAAAAGCCCTGCTGGGCCTTTGGGGAAGAATCCATGTCCAGAGTAATGCATGTTGTTTTCAGCTTTAGGATTAAAGTCTGTTTTCTTGCTGGTGGTAGTTTTTTGGTGCTTTTCTTAATATTAAAATTATGTTTCCTTAATCATTTCCTTCAATGAGCTGATGATTCTTAGAGCAAATCAGTTATGCACTATTAACCTATGCTCCATGTGCTATAATTAGTTTTTGTTTTATTTTTAGTAGTCATCGCTACAGCTTGGTGGTGTGTATGCCCTCTGTTCTGTGTATACCAAAGTATGCTTCTTAGGTTTTTATATAGCAAGCATTCATGAAAATAAAATAATTGTCACACTTGAAATGTTTAAAATCCTTGGCTGACAGAAGGATACATTGCTTTCCCATATACAAAGTTGTGTGATATTATGGAAGTTATTTGATATTTATCTCCAGTGTACCTGTCTTTTCATGTAGCATTCCTCATGTGCCATGAGTAGCTAGCAGTGTCGAGGAATATACAAATGAGAAGTCCTCCATGCTTGCTGCTTGTGAGGAGGATACCACTAGTCTAGAACAAGGTAGACAGGGTCTGATTTTACACATCACTTGACCCTTTCACTGTTCAATGTTAGCTCATGACTCAATTCCAATTATGAGAGAGGGCTGTATGGATTTTTAAGTGACAGCTGCCAAGCAGGCTCAGCAGGTGCTGCTTTTGGTCCCAGGAGGTCTTTGTGGACCCAGAGGGGAGGCAGTAGAAAGGCTCTGGCTTGGAGGGTGTTGGACCTGAGCCAGTGGGAATTGGCTTGGTGAAGAACTCAGTGATGGCGTGACAAGCCTGACCTGCTGGGACAGCAGTTTGTGTGAAGGCATCCCTGTGGCAAGGATTGCGTGAGAAGAGGTGTTCCATTGTTTCCGTTTCCCTGGGGAATCTGTGTATTCAGACCAACATCTTGTGTATTTCTTTTTTACTCTGAAGCCCAGAAGAGATCCTTTCTGCACGGTGGTTACTGTATGCTTGGCTGTTCTTATTGCTTTGCATTTAGGTGTGTATCCTTAGCAAACGGCAGGCATGCATGTGTGCCTGTGTGTGGAACAAACATGGCATGCGATGCGAAAGGAAGTAGTCAGTATTTGTTGAGACTCATGCATCCCAACAAAGGAGAAGTCAATGTCTCTCTGGTGTCCCTCATAAAACACGAAGCACTAAATAATACTGAGAGAGGTTCCCGGAGTCCTCCACAAATAGTACATTAATGTCAAGGAAGTGTTGAGGAATTCCCAGAGAGCCTTGTAGTTCAATAATGACTGTTATTTATCATGAATGTGCACTTTGTTTGTTCACGTCGGGTAATGAATGACCTTTCTGTTTCCGCTGCCAGGGCCAAATGGGCCGGTGTCGTTGCGGGTGCAGCCGGGGGCCGTTTATCACGCCTCACTTAGCAGGTCATGTCTGCAGAGGATGCCACCCGGGAAATGCTGGACTCATGGCGTCAGGACAACAGAAAGCCTTCGTGGATTATAACTACTCCAAAGCCAGTGCGCACACCTCTTTGCTTCCTGTGCTCTATGCTCCCCTCTCCCCCTCACTCCCCCTCTCCCCTTCTCCCCCTTGCTCCCCCGCTTTCCTCCTTCTCTCCCTCTCCCCCTCCTTGCTTGTCTTGCTGATGGTTTTTTGCTATTATGTGGCTTAGCTTTTTTTTTTTTTTAATGAAAATTTCTATCCTTGCGAGAGGCATGTAATACAGAATATCACTTAGTCATGTATTTCACTGGTTTATCATGGTTCTGAACTTGGAGTGAGGGAGGCAAGACACATGTGAGTTTTGGGAAGAAGTCTGTCTTGTTACCTCTTTAGGCAGTTGGCTTTGCAGGCAACTGAAGAGGACCACTTTGTTCATTTTAGTGTAATAATGTGATGAGATCCCGTGGCATATGTCTCATAGAAAAGAGATGCAGAAGCTTTGCTTCTGATGCTTTAAATACTATAGTGGAGGCAGCGTCTTGGTCACACAAAGTTGTGCTTAAAAGTTAGATTTATATCAAATGCTGGTCAAATTTATTCACTTAAAAGTGTGTTTAAAAGCCAGCTCTGAGAAATGTTGTGATATCATCCGGCACAACCCCGGGAATATTGCCAGTGCTGAAAACTGTGCAGCAAATCAGAATTGTCGTATTTTTGGAGATTGCACTGTGTGAAC
>PVLA01001391.1:51599-365122 GCA_004027455.1 Hydrochoerus hydrochaeris
CTCCCCCCTTCCCCCCTTCCCCCCTTCCCTGCCTCCCTCCCTCTCTCCTACCCTCTTTCCTCCATGCTCCTTTGCTCCTTCGCCCCTTTGCCCCTTCACCCTTTCTCTCCCTTCTATTCATCTGTCCATCTATCTTAATGGGAAACATACTTTAGGTGCTTCAAGGCTTGCTGATTCTCAGCAGATGTGTTGACAATTTACTCTCTATGGACAATACATATGAAGTGGTGGTTCACTTCATCAGGAGCCACTGGCGCAATGTGATTTATGAAGATAAAGTGGAGTGAATTTTTTTGCGGGGAGATGGCTGCTAATCTCTTTTAAGATCTAATGAGACAGTTGAAGTCACAAACATTCTAGTTAGACAGTTGAAACCTTAACTTGCAGAGCCTGAGATTCTCACTCATTTGAGGAGCATCAGAGGAAGGATGGACATTTGGCTGCAAAGCAGATTCCTTTAATGACTTGTGTAGTTAAACTCACTGAGCTAAGGCCATTTGTGGGCATATTTCTATCCTAGTTTTATGGAGGATCAAATTCAGGCATAATCTGTGATGCTTGTGTCTAATGTTGCAAACTTTTTAAAGGGTACATATTAATGTGCATAAGTACCTCACAATTTCTGGGACAGAATACTATCTGATTAGGATAAGAGAAGGAATCAGCTGTTAAGCAGAGGAGTAAACAGTAATAAGTCATGTAACTTGCATAAAATCATTGATTAATTTCTGTCGGTTATAAATATATCATACAGAAAGAACTTTCGTTGCATTTTTTGTTTTAGGTGACACACAGTTTTGAACTCATAACATTTCCCTTGCTTGATGCTCTATCCAGGTAGAAGTGAAACTCCAGCCATGATTCCTTCTTGTGTTGTGCATGGTGTCTACTTCTTATCTTCTTACTATGTTAATCCAGTGATACCACTTAGCACTGTTGTTCTCTGTTAATGATTTGGGGATCTCAGGAATGGATAAGATGGGGAAATGCCAGTGGCCATCAAATTGGAGACAAAAATACTATCAAATTTTGGGTGTGCTGGACTTCTTTTTTGTGCCATTTTCTCCACTGAAGAGATTGTTTTAAACAAGAATTATTGATTTAAATTGTGTATATAGATAGCTGAACATAGTAAGTCAGTACACTCACATACATGATAGATAATAATGGTAGTAAAATAACCTAATTATTTTAGATGAGATGACTAAAAATCACTTACTGAAAAAGAGAAGATAAACTTACATCTTGTTTCTAACTATTCTAGTTGTTAGGCTTTTAAAAATAATTTGATATTTCTGTAATGTTTCCAGATTTATACATTGATTTACACATTTATATCTTGCAAATACCTCAGAAAGAGTCAATCAAGAAATTATATCTGCCAAAACACATGTAATCATGTTGTTCAGCCAAGACGGAGGAGGAGGTGCCCTGCATGCACGATTCCATGCAGATGAACTCATATTTCCATTTAGCTGTAATGGGCATATTCTCCTCACAGCTGTGCTTTTGGTTTTGATGTGGTGATAGAAGCTCAACTTTCAACATCATTGGATTTGGAGACAGATTTTAGAATATTGAATTTGTTGCCTAAAATAATAACTTTTTAAAAGATATTACTTCCCTGGCACTGCTCAAGTCCTTTGCCAGAATTTAATATTCATTGCCAGCCTAGGAAATAGGTATTGTTTTAATCACAAAAGGGAATCTTGAGGGTGTCGAGAAGTTAAACATGTGGCCCAGGACCACTTGGTAGGTAAGCAACTGGCGTGGAGTTGAACCCAAGCTTTCAGGGTTTGGAAAACTCCTGTAGACTCCTGTGGTGTGCTGCCTTTGGGATAGCAGACCCTGATATTATCTCATCTGTTCCTCTCTAGTTTCTGTAGAGTGCACACACGTGCTCGTGTATTGTTCTTTCCATTTTACAGCTAAGAAAACTGAGATTTGGAATAATTCTCTTGAACAAAAGACAGTGGTGTGTGTGTGTGTGTGTGTTTGTGTGTGGTAATTTGCTTGCTTATTTATCAATGCTGAAGGTTGTATTCAGGGCAGAGCTTATGGTAAGCATGTGCTCTACTACTGAACTTCACCCCCAGCTCTATCTTACGTGCTTTTTAAGCTACAGGTAGAGTTGGCCAGTGCCTTTGGATGAAAAGCTTAAGAATGGATTCTGTACATTCTACAGGACATGTATGGAATGCCTCCAGTTTTGCAGGCAGTTAGCTGCATCTTTCAAAATTAAGCCTGCATATTTTGATATAACAAATCTATCCAGGAGAAATCTCCCTACCTTTTGCTGGTTTAATTGTGTATATTTCTTAAAGATGTATTTGTGCTTGGTGCAGTGTCTTGGGTGGTTCGCAGCCTGACAGTCTTTTTACTAGAATGTCCAAATACTTACGTCCTACCTAGGTAGACCCTTCACTCTTGGTCTTCCTTTTAGCTTCCTCTGCAGTGCTGTCCTTTAGTGCTGAAGTTCTTGGATTGAAGTTTATCTTTGAAAGGAAAGCTCTGCTTATGGGTTTTCTTTATTACCCATTACTGCTCCATGTAGTTTATAACACAGTAACCTAGTATGACTGGTGAAGCAGAACTGAGCCTTAGAACTTGAGAAGGTACTTTTCTTGGGAAGGAAACATTACAGATATCTTACTCTTATTTTTGTCTTTTAGATTATTTGTCAAAGAAGATATTTGTCTTAAAGAAATTATTGGCTACAGACTCTTCTTTTGACATGTTGCCTCTCTTGAGTCATTTCATACAAAAATCTCTTGCAGTTAAAACTGTTAGATTGAGCTTTGATAAAATTGATAAAAATTGAGCTTTGATAAAAGCTCTGAGAATTGTCTGGAATATTTATTCTGTCAAGTGTGATCATAAAGCTTTCTTTTTGGCCTTAAGATTATTTCTCTCTCACTGATATCACCATGGTGGGGGCAGTTTATAGTATAGAACTTCCTTTGCTGTGGAGCCTAATTTATTTAAAAATCTGTTTCTGGTGTGAGGTGCTAATCTTGGTTTTTCATCCTGAAAGATTTTTTTTTAATTTTAAGTAG
The DNA here is from genome assembly GCA_004027455.1 of Hydrochoerus hydrochaeris. Taxonomy (NCBI): domain Eukaryota; kingdom Metazoa; phylum Chordata; class Mammalia; order Rodentia; family Hydrochaeridae; genus Hydrochoerus; species Hydrochoerus hydrochaeris. The sequence goes on from PVLA01001391.1 coordinate 54,656, forward strand.
ACATACTGGTTATCCAGGACTCAGGATTTAGACTATTGGATTTTATTCCTGCCAGATTCTTAGTCCAAACTAGCACACTTACTATTATCTTATTTTTTTTTATTAGTTTTATATTTACAATCCTTTCCTGGGCTTTCTCTCTTTTATTTAACTAAATGTAGATGTAAAAATCCAAGCACACCTAAAATCCACTGTCATTAATGGCAGACCCATTGAAAGTTATTTGTGTTTGTGTTCAGAATTATGATGCTGTCAAGTGTCTTGGTTTTCTAGTGACTCTTGCTTTGGGTTAGGGACTCACTGCCTTGCTCTGGTCCTTATTGTGGCTCTACCTGTTGTTTGCCTATGATGAAAGAATATAGGGGATTCCATCAGCTGCTGGTCACTTTTCCTTCCTTCTAATGCTGCTTTCTCCTGCTCTAGGTTCTTCCATACCTGGTAAAGTCAGTTTTTCCCCTCAGTCAGATCTTGCCATTGCTACTACCCCTGTCCCTGTTGATCTGGCTTTTTGGTGATCTGAAATCTTCATCGCTATTTCTCCAGTCTGTCTTTCCATCAGGATGACTTTGTGCAATTTGAAAAATACACATACTTGGGCCCTACTGAAAGCCAGTGGCTGTTTGACTGCCTCCAAGCATTGCACCTGACCTATGCCCTGAGGTCTGTGTGTGGTAACCACTGGTGAATCTTCCCCTTCCGAGTGTCTTCTTTCCAGACCATTGTTCATTGCTGATGTCTTTATTGTAGCTTGTGCCTCTTCTCTGTTTCCTCTACTTGCTTCTGAACTCCAGATACAGACACCTTCTTCCTTGCTTTCTGTGAGTGTAGCATATAATACGTGCTTGGCAGTTTTGGCTTGGGGCTATAAATTGCCTGCACCTCATGTTGGTATACAAGGTCAATAGAGTCAGTCCAGCACAGGCCGTGAACCTTCATCTTGCCTGCCAACTTCATTTAGGGAGAGTGATAAAAGATGTAGCAGCTGCTGTTGACTGTGCTCTTGTTACCTTCCAGGCACCTTGCTTAATGCCTCCCAGGCAGTATTGACATTCAGTTTTGACATTTAGGGGATCAGATGCTTATTGCTGTCACTTTTCAGTGGAAGAAATGGAGGTGTAGTGAGCATCAATATCTTTCTTAAGATGGCACAGTTTGATTTCAGGTCTGTTGAAATTTAGACCGTAAACATTTGACAGTTACCCAGTAATGTCTCCTACAGTGTGTAGCAGTGTAGGACAACAGGGCATGTGACTCATGGGACTTCTGTTGCCACCTGCAGAATGTGGATGATGTAGGAGGTACCAGGCTGAATGTAGACCTACAGGGTGAAAGTTAAGTCATAAGCCAAGGAGGGTCATGATGCACCTTCTTGGTTGAAGCAGAGTCTACATTTAGCATTGGATCCTGTGTGTTATAGTTTGCATCTAAATGTCTCCCCAAAGCCTCATGCAGTCATGGAGGTGGTTGAACATAGTGTTTGTGATTGGTTTGTAGTCTAGTGATGGGATTGACAGTGTGAGTGCTACACCTGCCCATGTGTGGATTATCTGCATACAGTGTAAGGGATGGAAGGAGGCATGCTTTCCCCTTTTGTCTTTTTCACTCTTGTCCCTTGTAGCCGACATGGGCTGCCTGTCAGTCATGCCACCCTGCTTGGAGCCACCTGAGTACCGACTGAAGCCACCAAAAACTGTAAGCTAAATAAACCTTTCCTTCTTTCATTTTAGGTCTTAGGTATTTTGTTTTAGCAATGAGAGAAAAGTAACCAAGACACTGTGTTTGAGGTAAAGGGAAAGCACAAGGAATATCCCTGTGATTACAGATGTGCCACATTTTCATCTGTGAGTTACCGTCAGTGATCCATTTGAGAGTTTATTAAAATTAAGTCAAGACACTGAAGCCAGGTTTGTTAGTCTCCTAGGGAATCTATAACAAAATATCACACCCTGGGTGATTTAAACAACAGATTTGTTTTTCTCACAGTTCAAGAGGCTATAAGTTGAAGATGAAAGTGTTAATAGATTCAGTTTCTCTTCAGGTTTCTGTTCTTGGTTTGCTTTTCACTTTGTCCTCACATGGCTTTTCCTCTTCAGTGTGTTTCCTCATCTTACAGGAACATGAGTTCTTAGGAGTTGAACCCCACCCTTATGACCTCAGTTACCTTTAACTACCTCTTCTAAAGCCTTTTCTGAAAATCAGAAGGTCCCTGAATTATGATGGTTGGATCTAGGGTTTTGGTTTTAGTCTAGTGCAAAGGTGATAAGCATCAAATAGAAATTCCACCTTACAACTTTAATGGCGATGTTTTCCCAGGCTCATGATACAGAGTGTAACTGTACTTACCTCTGGTGCTGGGTAGTTTGGTGATCCACAGCTTCTGGTTGGCCACCTGCCCATGATGGGGGCAACTCACACACTGTGCAGTGCCGTGTTGCTCTGCTGGGAGGTTTAGGATGTTGGGTGTACAGTAACTGCATTTTCAGATTAGGATAGTTTCCTTTTATGATGGGTTTTCCAAGGATGTGCCTTTATTGTGAGTCCAGGAGAATGTGTAACATCACAATAGGATGAAAGTGTCCCCAGTGCAAATGTGGGAGGGTTCATCAACAAAACCAGGGGATGTTGAACAGCTGGTCAGATAGGGGGGACCGGCCTTTGAAATTGGTTCTTAGAAAAGATGATGAAGGCACTAGAATCAGTGTCATGAACTTAGTATGCAGGTAACTTAAGAAGTCTATGCTGTTGGAGTGTCCACCTGAGGTCAGCGGAAGAGTTGCTCTGATTAAATGATTAATCGTAGAATTAACACCATTGGTATTAACTGATTAATCATAGAAGTTGGGCCTGATTCTATGTTGAGGTCACAGGTCACTATAACTACACAAGGGTGTGTGTGTGTGTGTGTGTGTGTGTGTGTACTTGGAGTTATATAAACAGTCAGTTTCAGCATGCCATTGAGTTTTTGCTGTGTTGGACTGTGTCAGTTTAACTCTTCTGGTAAATGGTGTATCCCAGATGAATAAACAGAGAGCCATCCATGTAATACTGTGGTTCACACAGTATTTAAAGCTGGCCTTTTCCTTTATAACTCTATTTGTGTAGTGGTTTATGGTCATGAATCTCTACAAGATCTCTTAAGTAAGCCATGTTTTACATTTGGGTGTGTGTCCTGGGCCTTTTGAACGAAATAACCAAGTTAGTAAATCTTAAAAATAGTTGACCAAGTTTTATTTACTAGCACTCTAACATCCCATATTAAATGATTGGACAAGAGTGAGAAATTGAGTATGCTTGATACTATTGAGTGTTTTCTTCTTCATTTGCTCTTTCCTACTAAAACTGCCATATGGGATTAGTTCTTGTCTTGTGTTTCTGTAAATAAAGTTGATAGCATGTTATCAGTGTCTTTGTTTTCATAATTCTGACCGTTTGCATTGAAAACAATGCTATGTAAAATCTAGGCTTCTGGTGCTTAATGGGTTGGTCTTTTAAGTGAATGATAGTCTGATGTTGGCACATACTAAAATGTCTGCAAAAGCAAAATGTTATGAATTTGGTAAGAATTGAGAAAAGTATGCAAGTTTCTGATTTATATTATTAACAGAAATTTTAATGTTATAAGGAAATATAATCTAAAGAAAGTTTATTGTCTTGAAGATGGCTTTCAAAGTCACTGAGAAAACACCTTTTTTTTTTTTTTTTTTTGTTTCCGGGAGTCGAACTCACGACCTTGTGCTTGCCAGGCAGGCGCTTAAGCCACTGAGCTAAATCCCTAGCCTGAGAAAACACATTTTAAGGAAAATTATTTTTTGGGAGGTCACAGGAAAAGTTTATTTGATGTGTTAAAATTTTTTTAAATAAGGTTTCGCTAAATTGCCTGGGTAGAATTGGAATTTGCAATCTTCTTGCCTCAGTTTCCCCTCCATGCTGGGATTATAGGCATATGCCTCCTTTCCCTGCCCTGCTGAAGTGTTTTTGATGTTAGTGTTGTTATAGAGGGGAGAGATTAACAGATAAAATGTAAGAGAAATAAAATGGTTAACTAGCTTAGAGAAAACTGAACTACTGTTGACATTTTATCTTTTCTTGTACTGTTCTGCTCTTAACCTCTCAACTGTTACTGCTCAGTCCCCACTTACACAGCATTTTCTTCATTATAAATTTTATCCTTAACATACTCGGTTTATTTTGTAGTCCTGATGCATCTCAGAGTTATATATATTTTATGTGGTACTATTTCTTTCTTCTCCAAAAATGCTATTAAAATGACTGTATTTCAAAATTCATGGAATCTTAGAATGTGAGCAATAGAGCACACATCTATTTATGTATATACTTAAAAGTTATATGCACATATTTAGATGTGTTGCCTGCATTTTCCCCTTAATATTCTTTCATAAGCATATTTACTAGTATTAAGAGACCTGCAGTGGTTAAATACTACTTTATGTTCTTATGTCTTTTACGATTTTGCTTCTCTTAGTCATTTTGATCTTTGACTAAATAAAGTTAACTTTTTTTTAAAGATGTTCTTTGTTAATTCTCTGTCCAAATATTCAGGATCCATTTTGGTCTGTATTTTTTTAGCTCCTAAATCTTTGTAAGGTATAAAAGTGAGGTTTGTATACACATTACAAGAAGCAAAGGTCTTACATATTGAATTATGATTTGAGTAAATATATCTTATTATTCTCATGCAACAAAAATTAATCTTTCATCTGTTAAACCAAGTGATTTAATAAACAGTTAATGAGTATGTGATGTCTATTATTTGAGATTTATTAGAATGATAGTGCCAGAATGTGAGTTGTGTAACTCTCTTAGTTTTATCTATTCTGGTTTGAGCTCTGGAAATACGCTTTAATTCATCCAAGAATCTTTGCATAGCCAGGCACTCTGTGTAGTGGTGGGGGGCAGGGTATACTTTACCTTTTAGTATTTTTATGTGGGGAGGTAGAAGTGATGCAGAGGCAGGCAGTGTGCTGGGCAGCAGCTACAAGGGACTGGCTAATCGCTAATACACCAGAGGTGAACTTTTATAATCTGATTATTTCACCAAGTTCGATGTGGAGGAAAAAAAAATATGAAATCTCGTACAACAAAACTGGTGTAGAAACTCAAGAAACAAGTGTTCCTGGGGGTGTTTTCTGTGTAGCTGATTGTAACTAAGTGAGGGGGAAGACCTTGTATTTGATTCTTCAGTTCACATTATTATTCAAAAAGTTGAATGTTCGCTGTGTTTTTTGATCTCATACTGTACAAAACACCAGATGAGCTGGAACAGATTTTATAAAGCATAAAGTTTGTTGGAAAAAATAAAATTGATGGTTTAGACTAGCTGATAAGACACTGTAAAGCCCCAGTTTTCAAAGTTATGAGTTCCATAGGAAACTTGGTCAGGAGTGTTCATGATTGGTAAAAACCAGAAACAACTGGAAATGTCAATTAACTGGTGACAAACAGTTTGTGGCACACCCATAAATGGAAGCCTTCCTGTGTTTGAAGAAACACAGCATGGATGAATCTCAAGGACGTTACACAGAATGAAACAAACTGGACATAAAAGATGGAGTACTCTATGATCCCATTTATGCAGAATTCCTCACAAGATAAAACCTACTATATGACAGTGGAGATCAGGTGGATGATCTTCAGGCACCAGGAATGAGACAGAAGAAACTGGCTACAGTGTCCCAACATGGTCATGAGAGATTGTGGAGTAAGAGGTGTGATGCTATGATCTATACCTTGTTTTTGATGCTTGTTATATAATTTTATTATTTTATCAAATAAAACAAATATACTCTTAAAATGAATAGCTTTTGTAATTTATGGGAATTATGCCTTGTTTAGGTTCACGACTTTAAATCAAAATGTAGCAGTTAGACCCCTCCTCCTACCTTGTGTTTAATTTATGACTAAAAGGAGTAGAAAGGGGCTTCTTTTAACAGTCATGAAATAGGAGTTTCCTAAGCTGTGGATAACATAAACATGAACTACAAATTGTTACTTTTCTACACCTGAGTTTCGCAGTATCTTCGGTGCATGAAATCGGTAATTTGGGGAATTCTTATTTTTAAAGAAACATTCAATTTAAAAAGATACTTTCCTCTGAGTACTTCAGACAGACAGTGCTTGCATCAACTAACAATGTGTTTTTCTTTAGCTCTCTTAGGGAAAGATTTTAGAGTTGTGAAAAAAAATCGTTTTCTTCTCAATGGAACTTTGCTAATAGGATAAATGTTTGGCATATGGTAATAAAAAAGAGAGGAAAATTGCTCTTGGGAATACCTCTTGGATTTAGGAAGGACTGCAGCCTCTGGAAACTGCCTAAGTTACTGAAGTATCTGACATCCAAAGCCTGGTCAGCTAAGATGCCTTCTCTTCACCAAGATGTTTCAGTTAACTTTTCGTACCATTAGTTGTCTCAGTATACTCTGAGAATAAGTTTTATCTTACCTTTACCTCTTTCTCACTGTCGCATTTTAAAAATTTGTACATGGAACTGTTTCTGGATCTTCTGTATATATTTTATTTTTCTGTAGTTTCTTTTCCCCCCAACAGTGTTACATCGCCTGAAATAGAACTTTACAACGTGCTTTTTCTTGGAATGCAAACCATTAATATTAATTTTTGTGTTTAAATCCTTTCTAATTAAACTATAAACTTCACTTAGACCTTTTTATATACTGGTGGCCATGTAGCCTGTGAAAGTTTAAACTGCCACAATGTGATGAAACGGTTTTCTTTGCAGATGGCGTCCAATATGCAGTTGAGAAAGAGGCATTTTCTAGTCAAAAGCATAAATCAGGCCAGAATAACAGAGTTGTAAAAGCGACACCAGACATTTTATGAAATTTAATTTGGATTTCCATTTGATTTTCTGTGTCTTGAACATATATTAATAACATTGATGGCTCTAACAGGCTGTCAGTTCTCAGTGTTTCAAAGGAACGCAGATGTGGTTGGTATGTAAGCTTCTCTCTGGTTTGTCACTCAGGGACCCGGCCTCCTCATGTCTGTGGCTTGAGTATCCCTAGGTAGTTTGAGAACATTTTTGGCCAGGCCATTCCTAAGATATTTGATTGATTTAACACTTCTTTAGCCCCAGCCTACATTGCAGTGAGGGAGTTTAGGAAATTCACTTTTGTCTGTTTCTTGAGGAAGAGAGGGACATAAATTTTGTTGTAGCCATAGTGTCTCTTATGGCATACTTTAAATGTATCTTGTACTCCCTTAATATAAGTTGGCACGATTTAATGTGTTACACTTTTTCCCCTCCAGGCTTCAGGTACAAGTGTCAGTGTAGGGAAGGTAAATCTGTACTTCCTTCCCTTGGGCCATTTCTGGAATGGACCAGTCCAGGGTACAGACTTGAGCCTCACAGTGCTGACTCCTGGCTGCCAAGGGAGCTCATATGTGTCCATGTGTCCTTGTGCATGTGTCACTGCAGTGTTCCCTCTCAGAATACAAGCTGCCCAGCTGAATGACGGCTGCACATGGAACCAATCCATGTTGGAGCTGCAGATTGCTAACGTGGACCACTTTGGATTAAATTTGGTGTGGAGCACAACAGCACACCCCAAAACAGCCTTATTTATCTTTTGCCCTATTCAACACAGCTTTGGTGCCTGAAAGTATATTTATCAAATAAAGCTAGAAATTGCAATCCCATAACGAAGCTGTAGTTAGAGCTTCCACCTCTCCTTTACTCAGCAGGGTTGTCGTGTGACACAGCCCCAGGTAGTGCATGCCATTCACTGCAGCTGCTGTGGAATTGTGCGGTGACCCAGGCTGTGTTCCCCCCTTCCACACTGTGAACTGCATGATTCTTATGTGGTAATTTGCTTAATATTGTTAAGTCCTACAGATATGGGGCAAAAGTCTGCATTTTATGTTTCTTTTGCAGCTTAAAACTACTGGTCAAATGATACGTTGGGCTTACCTGGTAAAACACAGAGTGCCCAGTTAAAATCTCCCTCTGCCTCTCTCTGGAGATAGGGTCTTGTTATGTAGTTCAGGCTGGCCTTGAACTTGCAGTACTCCTTTGGACTCAGCCCCATGTGCTGGCATTATAGGCATGTGCCATTAAGTCCATTTACCACAAATTAAACTTGTGCTTCAGATAAAGGAAAGTAATTTTTCCCCGACACTGAAAACCACAGAGGAGTCTGAACCCCGGTGTAGTCTAACGCCGAGCTACATCCTGAACCTCTCTTAACATTTTATGTAAAGATAGAATCTTGCTAGGTTGCCCAGACTCATCTCAAACTTGTGATCTTCCTGTCTTAGCTTCCCTGTTGATGGGATTAGAAGTGTGCATTACCATGCCTGGCAAAACAAAGAATTTTTAATGTATCATGAATATGGAAAGGGACATAGTAAAAATTATTTATCCCTCAATTGAAGTTCAAAATCAATTTGCTACCTTTTTTTCCTAAATCTGACAACTGTGGTTTCTAGAAATAGATATAAAATGGTTGAACAGTTCTCAGAGGACTACATGACTTAATTGTAGCTAGTGAAGGGTGTAGATTCAGCTGTGTAGATGAATATGGTACGCACACTGCAGCAGGCTGCTTGTTACTGCTGAGAGCTTGCACCATCACTGGCCTGTACTAACGCATGGCTGTATCTGCCTTATTTATTTCTGAGCATATGGATTTCCAGTGTCTGTATCTCCCAGAGTTGTGCATGAATAGAGGGGAAATCTATTCATTCATTCTCTCATTCTGTTCCTTTTGGTCTTGTCACACTTTCTTCAGCAGCTTACGCACATTGTGGGTGGATCACTTTTTATTCTTCATGTATGTTTTCAACATATTAGTGATTTAAAAGGCACGTGACAGGTAACTGGTAGGAGCTCTGTGAATGGAGAGTTTGCCAACCAGAATTTTTAGTGGATGCAAAAAATGTAGGAAGTATTTGAAGGATCAGCTAGTGGTTACCAAGTTGAAATGTAACAGAAAGAATTTTATGCTACAGATGAGGACAAATAACCTCACAGCAAGGACGATTAAACTGTGGGGTGGCCTCTGGAGGCAAACGGCAGAGACTGTTGCTTTAGGCAGTCAAAGGCAAATGTCTCCACTGGGAAGTTGTCTATTGATCTTATTGTCCAGGGACTGGAAATAACATTTCAATTTCCCCCTTAAAACTCCATGACGTCGTTTTTTAAAATCACATACTTCATCCTTAAACTTTCATAAAAAGCCATTGCTTAAACCAAATCCGTCTTGCCAGAAATGTTTTCAAGGAACACATCTAGGTTGAGGATGTATATTGTGGGAGGAAAAAGAAGGAAGCATTTTTGACTCTTTGTTATATGGGTATATTCTTCACAGGTTCAATCTCTACAGGGGATATGAAATATTTCATATCGTATAATGCAGTGTTTTCTGTTATTTTTACTGGCTCATAAACTTTTTTTTTTTTAAGGCAGGGTCTCAGTATGCAGTTCAGATGAGCGAATTCACAGCAGTCCTACTGCCTCAGCTTCCCAAGTGCTGGCTTTTGGGCATGTACCATCATGTCCATCTTAAATGTGTATTAATAAGTTGTATGAAGTCAAATGGTAGAGAGGTTCTAGGAGAGAGTTTTATAATTGCAGCCCATATGAGTTTGGATTATGAGTTAGGTGCATCTTTTCATTTTGTTTGTGACCTGGAGCAAAATGTTTAACCTTTGAAAGCCTCAGGTTACCTTTTAATAGAGATAGTAGTAATAATTGTTTGAGAGTTGAAGATCTGTAGCCAGCACTCACTTAAGTGTCTAAAACCTGATAAAAGCTCTGAAAATTTGAATTGCCATATTTTGTTATTCATGCAGGTAATAATCATACAAAGATAATTACTGTTACATTGTTAAAACTCAGAGCTACAATAGCAAGTAATTAATCTGTACAATAGCAATTAATCTCTGAGTGATGAGTTGTCATCCCATAAGAACTAGTGGGGAATACAGTCATCCATGTGACTGTGGCCTGTCCCAGGACAGTGTCAGAGTTAAATAGGGAAGGACATGGCTCCTGGCAGCTCAGGGAAAGGCTTTGGACTTAGAAAACACATGTTGAGAATCACATCCTGATGGTGTCATTTAGAGGCTCTTTGGCCTGGAACAAAGGACGAATACTTACCCTGTTTGAACCTGCAGCTCTTGGGGTACTGGAGGTGCCAGACCTTGCTGTGCACAGAGCTTGCTACCAGGCCTGAGGCCAGCAAGCCCTTAGAGAAAGATGTGGCTCATCAAATTCAAATTCAAATGTAAATTTCTGTTGCTTGGACACCTGGCCCAGCCTGGTGCTTCCTTTCAGCTGGCCAGGCACACTGGTGTATCCAGCCTTATGGGCCATGTGATGGTCCTGCAGTGCCCTGTAGTGCTGTCTCAGAGAGCAGGATATTGAACATGAGTCACTGTGGAATGTTCTTAGTAGTGTCCAGGAGCTGTGTAGCCTCAGAAGTTCAGCTAAAAAAGTAGAAGAGGTTCAAATGAGGTGTGTGAAGTGTGTTTATTGCCCTGAAATCCAAAGTAAAACAACTAAATAATTAAACAAAAAATGTGTCTAAAAACAAGGCTGGTCAGGGGCCCAAGCACTCCCAGGGTCTTGCTGTTCTGGAGGAGGTGGAGAAGCAGCCACGAGGGCCTTTCCTCCTGTGCAGTGTGGATCTCTCCTGCTTGCTCTGTGAAACTCTTACATAATTGCTTTCTATATATATAGAGCCTTCCTTCTCATCCAGCTCTGCTCTCCCCTTGTCTTCTTCAGACTATGAAAGTATTTGCAAAGATTCCTCGCGCCCCTGCGGTGCACTGTAAATAGGCAGAGAAGGGTTTGTTCTTCTAGTTTGAAGACTGCTCAGTGATATGTATTGGGTTAGCATTTGGAGACATTGAAATGTGGCTTGAGGATGTGCACTTTCACCTGTTTCTGTAGTAGACATGGGAGTGACACTCTCCCTGGAGTGGCTTTTCACCAGGACTGCAGTGACAAGCCTCTTCCGCTGGAAGAACTGGCTGCAAGGCTGTCCCTCCTCCCACAGGATGGGCAGGTGGTAGCCGTGGCCTCTGTTGGGGCTGAGGCCAGAGCTTTTCTGCAGACTTAAGCTTTTTTCATTTCTTTGGGTTCTGGGAGCTGCAGGGGCCCGTCTGGTCTTTGGGTAACTACAAGAGAAGTTTGTGTTCCCCTTGTGCCTGAGATGCCTCTGCTGGCCAATCTTACCCTCAGCGAGAGTCAGAATGTTACCTTTTCAAGTGAAACGTATTGTTTTTATAACTAGGGTTACACTTAGAGTATTGTAATATACCTTTTATAGCAACTCATGAACTTGAGAATTGGTTTTATCTTTTCATGGTAGAAATGTTATTTTAGACTATTTTTATTCATTAAGCCTTGGGCTAAAGCAAAGTCATTCCTATAATGAACATAGAAAGTAAAGAATACTCTCCCCTAAATAGCCCAGTACACTGTATTTTGGGTTGCTTTAGACATAGTCTAATACTTTGTTTAAAATAATATGTACTGGGCTGGGGATTTAGCTCAGCGGCATGAACAACTGTTTGGCAAGTGCGAGGTTGTGAGTTCGATCCCTGGTACCCCCTACCCCAAAGATAATATACTTATCTGCACATATGTATAAATTACTGTTATTATGACCCTGCTATGTGTCAGGTGCTGCAAAGCACAGAGTATTTATATTAATCCTCACAACAGATCCTACAGAGATTGAAAGTTTGATTAATCCCCTTTTATAAATGAGGACAGTGAGGTTTAGGGAAATGTCCACTCATACCCCTTGGCTGGAGAACAGAATGTATCTTATCTAACACTACAGCGCTCCCCCCTCCACTTCTGAATTAGAGATTTGATTAAACATTGTTCAAACCAAAATTAGGTCTGTTCTTGCAGTCTTTGTAGCACACTGGGCCCTTTGCAGTTGGGACCAGCCCATTTCCTTTCTCTGTGGGAAACACTCCAACTATTCCTCTTGAAACAAAACGCCAAGGATTATTTTTGCAGACTTCTGTGGAGTCATTTTTGGATAACACCCTAGAACAGGAAACCACAGTTTCTCCTAAATGTGTACAGGATGGAAATAGATAACATTCTTCATAAAACCATGGCCACAGTTGCTGCTTTCAGATCAGCACCATGGTGGATGGTTTGTTTTATGCATTTCTTGCCTGAACTTGCAGCTTGGGAAATTTAATGAGTAACTTTAGAATTTTTTTTTAATAACCTGGAAACACAGTGACAGTATATGTGGAGTTGAGGAAAAACAGTGCCGTATGATTTAGACCCCTTGAAAGCTTTCCTTGGAAAATGGATTGAAAATAAAACAGGGAGTTGTACACCATAAATGATCAAAGCATGATTTACTGTGGCTTCAGAAGCCCAGGTATTGCTGTGGGTATTGGAAAGAATGTGATGAGTTTAATGAAAGAAAAGACTCTGTTAGGGAAGCTTGCCCAGTAATCCAGCAGCAACTGCCGCTGGAGAATGAATTTCCCTTTGCTTTGCTACAGTGGAATCGCCCCAACTATTCAAAGGGCAAATCTGTTGTGTACCCATGGCAGGTCCAAAAGAATGGTAATGCTGAACCAGGGAAGCTCAGAGCTTGTGCCTACAGTAATCTTTCCAGAAGGCCTGCGACTCCTTTTCCTTAGTTTTTGCAACCCTCTTCCTGCAGGATCTCAATACAGTAGCTGAGGTGACTGAAACAGACTTGAACTTTTAAGTCTACTGTAGTTTCATGAATAGTTTTTAATTATTACAGGCAACACATGGTTATATTCTCTTGGTAAAAAGTGAAATGTTTTGTATAGATTAATCCCACATGTTTTTTCTCTCAAAAGCTATTGCTAGATGTTTTTTCCTCCCACTACTAGTTTGCTTTTATTAGGAGTATGAAAGGTAAATTAATATCTCCCTTTGGAAAATATTTAATAATCATTTTTCTTTTATTTTATGACATCTTTTATGTGCATGTGTGTCTATATAATTAAATCACCTTTAAAGTGGGCTTTTGCCTATTTGTGCCTTAGATAAGTTATCTACATTAGTTTGTATATGTTTTCTTCATGTCATAAACTCCTGCAAAATACTTCCTTACTGTGGTTATTCCACAGTGACTTGTTTGCTTTATCATTACTGGCTGTTTAGATTTTTTGTTTTTGTTTTATTAGCGTTAACATTGGCAATTTCCTGGACATCTGCCTGCTGTCTCCATGTACATACATGCCACTGTTTATGGCAGTCACATTTAAAAAGTCTAAGTACACTGTAAAAGTGAGAGCATCATCTATAAGCAAATTTTAGATTCTTTCTGCAAAGCAAAACATGCTTTTCATGGAATAGGATGCATTTAAAGGTGGATCTAGAGTTTGCTTCCCTGAGTTATGTCTGTTGATAGAAGCTTGCATGGGAGTCTGTACCTTGGCTTCTTGGGGTGCTGAGTTAGGCGCCATGCTCAGAGTGTGTGGTAGCCACACCCCTTTCTGCTGCCCACTGGCTGTTGAACAACCTCTGTATGGTGTTGAATCCACAGGTAATAGAAGATTAACTGTTCTGTTTCACTGAGCGTGGGATACAACAGAGGATTATTTTGGTTAAGTGAAAATGGGTTTTGTTAGCAAAAAATGAGGATCTGGAGAGATCTTTGTGAGAGCTGGAAAAATGTAGCTCCAGAAGGATTAGATTCAGGAATGAATGTGACCCAAACTTTTCCTTGTGTTTAAAAGTCTCTTTATTGTATGATGGGTGTTTTGAAGAGGAAAGTGAATTTCTGATACCAGTGAATGGCCATGAAGAAAAGATCTAGTCGGGAAAAACATTAATGTACAAGAAAATTCAGGTGATTTTAACAGAGGTAGGAATGAAAATGCTGACTGGCCAGGAAATATACAATGTCTGTTCCCAACAAACAAATTGGCCCATGTATCTCAGAGCTTGTTTTATCAATACAAACTGCCTAACATTTTCAGAATTTGATTTTTACCTCTAAGCTGTGTCTTTGCATGATAGGAGAATAGGTTGTTTGAATTAAGTATCTATTTTGAAAATGTCAGTCTAAAATGAGGTTTGCTTTTCATTTAAAGAACATTTATATTTTAAAAAATGACAGTGAGTTAGACAGTTCCTGGTTGGCTTGATACATATTTATAATGAGAAAGATATCTGAGTTCTGTTTCCTGGCATCCAATAGCATAATTGTGATAGTAAAAAAAACATTTTTTTTTTAAAGCTGTGGCTAAGAAAATGGTTTTCATGTTAGTCATTTTAGGTTGGAACCGCATATTTTTCTCATGTCTTATGATTTGCTTATCTTCAGAAATGAATACAATTAACAGTGCTTTTAAGAAACTAAGTTTTGAGATCAAATTTATTTTGCAGCAATTGATAAGTAATACAATACTGAAAAATTTAGGTTCTAATTGATGAGAAAATATTCTTAATGCTTTGGAACTAGATTTTAGGGAGTTTAACAAAACCAACTGTGTTAATAATTATCTCGGTATGGTCCTTGAAAACAGTACTGTATGACCAGTCAGTCTGTATGTGTGTCTCTTTTTCTAAACATAATCTTTGAGAGGAGACATTTTGGCTTATTTTTCATTGTGTTCTTTTCCACAGGGATGGAGTCTGTTTTTTTAATCATCAGTGATGAATTTATAATGAGGATTATTTTGGAGAATCTGTCATATTGCTTTTATTTCAAGCATATTGTACAGTATTATAAGATGGGTCCAGTACTTTGGATAACAATTTATATGTGGAATTTAATGTTAAGAATCTGAATTATATTTAGATGTATCCACTTGTACAATTCTGATTTTATTTTAAACTTCAAGACATTTTTTTTCCTGTTTAAATATAGACACATAATTGTACATATCTGTGAGGTATAGTATAATATTTCAACATATGTAGACAAAACATAATGATCAGATTGGAGTAATTGGGATCTCTGTTCCCTCAGACTTACACAGTTTCTTTGCACTGGGGACCATTCAACATTCTCTTTGCCAGCTGTTTGGAATTTAGGAACGAGTTGTTGCCTGCTGTAGTTGCCCTCCTTTGCTGTGGAACATGCTAAGTGATTCCTCCTATGCAGCTGCACTGCACTCCTCTATCCTGTGTCCACTAGTCCTCCTTTCTCCTTCCCTCTCTACCATAGCCTTCCCAGCCTGTGGAACCACTGTGTTAACTACTTCTAGCATATCAACTTTTTAGCTTCTACATGTTAGGGAAAAACATGTGTGTTTCACTTAACATAATGCCCTTCTGTTATGAATAATTTTTCTTAAAGTCATAAATTGTTAGCCTGTAGCTTTAGTCATATTATAAAAAGATTGAGACCTGATTTGTAAATATATTGTTTATTATATATATCATTCAAAACTGAGTCCCCAAGAAGAGAAGTAGGGAGTCATTTTTGAGGCAGAATGAAGACTGGAGTTTATGGACAGTGGATTTCCATGTCACTTCATGCTTTTACATTATGCGACCTATACCTTTTGTCGATCTCAGGTTGGTTATGAAGACGATGAGCTTTGATCACTATGTGTAATATCACTATAGAACAGTTTGCTTTATGAAACTAGCTGGATCCCCTCTTGTTTCAGGGTGTGTGTTTAAATAATTTGCTCTCAGTAGGGCTCAGAGGCATATAATTATATGGGTTTCGAATGGTCCCGAGGGCTGATTTTGTTGATACTAACTTAATGTGTAAGGTGGACGTCTTTTGCTATGCTTGCCTAGCATCCACTTCTCTTCATTTGTTTATCTAACTTCTATTTACTGAGTGACTTGTGTACCTGTTGCTCTGTTAGATGCCAAGGGTAGAGAGAGTAGTGAACAGAACATACAAAAAGCTCTGTACTCGTGAAGCTTATATTCTACTACAGGAAAGAGATAATGAGTAAAGTAAATAAAATTATTAAATAGTGATTTGCTTTAAAAGCAAAAATATAAAGTGGAAAACAAGGAGTATGAAGTATGAGAAAATTGACATTTTTAGAGAAGGCGTGGCCTGACCACAAAGTGGCCCCTAATTCTAGACATTCACATTCTTGTAGTATTTTCCAACAAAGAATCAGTGCTAGTTTGTGTGATCCACATGGTATGACACTGTGTGACTTTGATACCATGCTGTGAAGGCATTGCATCTTCTGGAGTTTGTTCCTATAGAAGATTTGTTCCTATAGAAGAAGCTAAACACTGTACCATCCTGCCATCTGTCAGCTAGTCCTGTGAGTGAAACAGTTTGGAAATGGGTCCCATTCCAAGGAAAGCCTCAGGTACCCACCAGTCCAGCTGACATTGTAACCATAATATGGGAAACCTTGGCTCAGACCACACAGCTCAGCCATTGCTAAATGACTGCCTACTAGAGGCTGTGCTGGGCCCTAAATATTTCCTGATGTATTACCTTTCTGAACTCAGGAGGATTTTGCTTCCTACTAAGTGATAACCACCATGTGGTAACAACCTTATGCTGGGAAAGCCTTTCCATCAATAAGGTGCCTTTGGGGAAATAACTGCTAATCACCCTGTTCTCTTCCAGGCATATGTATTCTGCCAGGGGCTGTTTTCCCGGTCTGGGCTGTAGCAATGGGTGTGTGACCCAACTATGGCCATTTAGAAGGTAAAGATTGCTTGGACTCAGAGACAAATGTGTGGCCAGGGATCGTTGACTGTAACTCAGTTCTGTGCTGTTCTTGACACTGCCATGTAACAGTCTTTTGCTTCTGTACTCACCAGAATGTAAGCTAGGAGCTCTATGAGGCCCATCAAGAGAGAAAATCCCATTTGACAGTGACCTGAGCATTGGAATGCAGCAGTGAGTCAGACATGATCTGGTGAGAGGAGCAATGTTGTATGCAGTTGCACACGGTGGACTCCTGAACGTTGCAGTTACGTGAAGCTGGAAACCCATTAACCCTTTAGTTCTGTTTACCTCACTTGGAAGTGAGTTTGTCTCCCTTTTAACTCATGTCCTGAGCTATTTTCTATCATTCTTAAAACACTTGAACTTCATATTTCTCACCTATACATTGGGTCTGCTTTGACCTACTTTGGTTTTCTTATGGAAATTCTTTGGAGAAAACATAAACATGTGGTAAAAAGTGAAAATTGGGCTGGGAGTGTAGCTCAGTGGCAGTGTGTGTGCTTCAGTTGTACCAGGACCTTGATTTGATCCTTAGCACTACAAAAGAATAACAGTTAAGATTCCTCTGTCTGCTTTATTTACTGTTCCTTTCTTTTTCAAACCTTCTACTCCATTTCAAACCACTAAGGTTTTTTTTTTTTTCCTGTTCAGATTTATACCTCTTGAATTTACAGATAGGTTTGTACATGCCCACACACATTTTTTTTAAAGCATGTCCTAATAGGGAAACCGCACTAATGAAGTCAGTACGTGTGCAGCATTGGCAGTTCACAGGCTTAGCAGGAGCTGTGCTGGTGCTCTTGACATAAATAAGACACAGAAAGGTCATTAGTAGTAGTGGTGGGAGCAGTCAGAGTGGACAGTGCTTACCTGAGCTGAGGTATGCATCAGGTCAGAGGATTGGTATTTGAAGATTCATGTATCCTCATAATCTGTACTGTGAACTATGTAGCGGAAGTTAGTGCTGACACTGCAGTACAGAGAGCTCGTTTATAATTCTTCCTTTCCAGTAGGGCTGTAGGTGTATCTGCATAAAGTTCATGTTACGCTTAGGCATAAAGTTTGCAGTATGCTACTGGATTTAAAATTCGATGTATTTTAGGGCTACATTTTTCTTTTTGCTAACTGTATCACATTTTGGCATTAATATAAAGCTAGAGGGGTGCTGTTTTTCAGGGGTATGGAGTCCCTCTGGGGGTGGCTGTGGTTTAACTTTTTGCTTGTGTAACCTTGGAAGGTGAGCACAGTGGCTGCGTGGTTTTTGTGTTGGGACCATAAAGCCTTTCCTTGCCTGGATCATGCTCGGCCTCCTGCTCAGCTCCCTAAAAGGGTTACTGAGCTCTCTGGAATTGCAGCTGCTGGCCTCAAGATGTGAGTGCCTCAAGGTAGGAAGGAAGAGGATGCAGAGCTTTCACAGCTAGACACTTGTTCCTATTTATCTCTGTCCCTCTTCCCCTAAAGGAATTAATTTTTCCCCCAGTAGTTTCCTCAGCATGCAAGTTTTGTAGTGTCTCCAGGTAACTCGCACCTTCAGACGTCAGTAGTGAATCCCTCTATGCTACACTGGTATAAAGATACTTTCATACCCTTTCCTCCTGGCACAGAATAATTCCAGATCCATGGGTTTAATACAGGTGTGCTCTAGAATTCTGTGGCTCCTTGGAACCATAGAGATTTTTTTTTTTTTTTGGTATACTTTAGGTCTTCCATATAAAACTTCAAAACTCAGTTTGAAGAAAAGCTTGAAACACCTTTCAAAAGTACATGTGAAACTCAACTTTATGGTGTTGAATTTTTTCTTGGGAGTATAAAATAACGTGATAGGGTAGGCCTTTTTGAAGTAGAGCAAGTATGTAATGATGGTAACTTTCTTGCATTCCCATCTCTCTTTGTACTTGTGTTCTTGCCTAGTGTGTGTGTTCAAGGCCTGTGATAGGAAGCTTGGGGAGTCACTGAGTGAGGGGCCTCAGGTGCTGTCCATGCTGCCTTGCATCTTGGCTGGAGATGTAGGCCATGACCAGCACCCACAGGGCTGCTCAGCGAGAGAACTGCTGAGCATCCTGGGGTCAAGGAGGGAGAGGGCAGGTCTGCCCATGTTAGGGCGCACATTTCTCCATGAGCCGCTTCTTACCCTAGGGAAGCTGGTACCTTACCATCCTTCTGCCCCCTCTGTCCACTATGCTTCCTTTGTAGCCTAGGACTCTTTGGTGACTGTGCCAGCCATCATGGTCAGAAGCAGTGGGTTCTCTTACTTATATCAAATGTCAAGACAGTTTTTTAAATTATGTAATTCCCCCAACATAATGTTTACCGTGTGTGTGTGTGTGTGTGTGTGTGTGTGTGTGTGTGTGTAGGGAGGGAGAGAGGGAGGGAGAGAGGGAGGGAGAGAGGGAGGGAGAGAGGGAGAGAGAGAGACAGAGAGAGAGAGAGAAAGAAAGAAAGAAAGAAAGAAAGAAAGAAAGAAAGAAAGATAATGAGTGAATGAATGAATGAATGAATGAATGAGGAGAAATTTAACCCAGGCCTTTGCATTGTATCTGCTTATTTTGAGACAGGGTCTCACTAAGTTGTCTAGGTTGGCCTTGAACTTGTGATCCTTCTGTCTCAGCTTCCCACAGTGCTGGGACTGCCAGGTATGTGCCACCATATCCAACCTTATTTACTGTTTTGAAGTGTACATTTCAGTACCATTTAGTACGTCACAATGTGACAAGATTATCCCCACTATCTAGTTCCAGAACTTTTTCTATCACTCCCAATTGAAAGCCCCCTACCTATTTTGCAGACACTCTCCATTTCCCAGCCCCCTCAGTGCCTCTCAGCTATAAATCTACTTTGTTAGTGCCAAGAATTTTTGAAGGCACCTTAAGAGTTAAACGATGTGAGCGCTGGGAATTTAGCTCAGTGTTATAAGCACTTGTCTGGCAAGCATGAGGTTTTGAGTTTGATTTTCGGTACCAAAAAAAAAAAAAAAAGAAATTTAAAAATTTGTCTTTTAGCCAATAGGGTAAGAGCAAGCAAAGTAATACTAACATGCAGTTTTATCCTTCATTTTACAATTTATATCCCTCCCTACCCTCATGCTAAGACATTCAGAAGTCTGTCTTTCTATACTTCCTTCTCATTGTGTGCATACATATGTCCTTGGATATCTTTGATTCATTTTCTGATTGTTTATAAATATCAGCAATGCACTGTGTGTGTGTTTTACGAACTTGTCTCTGTCTCACTGCCAACAGCTCTAACTCATTGACATTGTAAAGCTCTGTGATGCTGTGAGTGTGGATAGTCCATAAATTACTCAGTCATACTGCTCTAGGAGGCCCTTTGAAGGCTTGGTAATTAATCTAGAGAAATTCCTGGGATGAAGGCTGGACAGGTAGAATTAGTCCCTCTTGTATGTGAGGGTACTGAACCTCAGAGGGTAAATCATTTACCTAAGTCACAGAAACAGTACTGCTCCGTGACATTGTCCCTCAGACTGGTGGCTTTCCAGTTGATTCTGTCCAAGTTTAACTCTCGTGCATTTTGTCTAGGTGATGCTCCCTTATTTTTAAAGCTGAAGTGCTATTTTTATAGGTTATTTCTCTTTTCTACTCAATTTTCTTCCTACTCCTATATTTCTGCCTGTGTCTGATCTATTTTCTTATTCTCCCCAATCAGCTCCTATGTTTCATATTTTGCAGTTTTGTGGTCATAATGCAAAGACCTCATAATTCCAGAAAACTCATTCCATTATGTTAAAGTTAGAATTAAAAGTCCTTTTAAGCTTTGTTAATGCATGTTACATAACTGCAGGAAATACATGCTGGGATTTAAGTGGCTTTGTCAAGTTCCTACAGCCCTCCAGTGGCCAAGGCAAGACTTGAGCCCACATCTCCAGAACCACATTCGGTTTGTACAGCATCTCCAATGGTGACTTCATCTAATGGAAGTCACTGCCTCGAGTACAGGAGAATAAGTTGAGACTTTGATGATGCATGACGTCTGCTCTGAGTGGGATGGACAAAGGAGAGGGCAAGGGAGAGAGTCAGGCGGTGTATGTATGAACCACAGCTTGCTTGTGCTCCAGCACATCGACCACGATGATTGAGTACAGCAAAGAATGATTACATTTCAGTATTGTAAGAGTCAGCCTGGAGGGCTGGGGATTTAGCTCAGCAGCATAAGCACCTTCCTTGTAAGCACGCAGTTGTCAGTTTGATCCAAAAGAAAAAGAAAAAAAAAAAAAGAATCAGCCTAGAGACCAATCCCAAAGCCAAGTTGAGATCCTATAATTAATAAGTCTTTGGGACAATTTGGTCAACATTTGCTTTAATATTTTAAATATTTAAATTAATTTTAATATTTTAAGTATTTAAATTACAGATTAGTAACTGGTACTGCTACCAGTGACTTTATACTAATCTAGAGAAGACTAGTTCCATTGTTCTACCCACTTTGTATCCATATGTTGCTGTTGAGTGTTGGATCTGTGAAAGTGGTTTCTTTTTACCTATTTTTCTGCTTTCTCTGTGCTTCAGAGGACAACACAGGCTCGAGTACACCAGGCCGTCACAACCTCAGCCCTATGGCTGCTGGGGCTGCACAAGTG
This sequence comes from Hydrochoerus hydrochaeris, assembly GCA_004027455.1. Lineage (NCBI taxonomy): Eukaryota > Metazoa > Chordata > Mammalia > Rodentia > Hydrochaeridae > Hydrochoerus > Hydrochoerus hydrochaeris. The sequence goes on from PVLA01001391.1 coordinate 75,914, forward strand.
TCTCCTGCTGGAGGACTGATCTGGGCAGTGCAACCCAGGGTGGCCTCTCCCACTGGATACTGCCACATGTCTCCAGGCATCACCAGAGAGTCCTAAGGGCAATATTGCCTTTGAGAAGTCTCTAGGTTAAACTGATGCATGTCTTCAGTGAGTTGTAATCAATGTTTATAAGGTTTCCTCCACATCTCTTTGTATTTCAGGTGTTAGAATAGTGATAGGAAAGTGTGAAGGAAAGTGAACATTCCTTAAGCCTTAGGAAGTCCAGCTTTTCTTCCCTGCAGTGCAGAGCAGGAAAACCACCAGTATAGACCTTCACATTCAACAATAGGTGGCACACTGCTCCCAGAGCCTGGATGACAAAGTGGACGCAGAAGACAGCTTTGCGAGTGGATGCATTCCAGTTTCTTTTTATTATTAATATCACCCATTCCTTTCATCTTACCTCTCTTAAAAGGACATTCTGCTTAACAGTGTTCTCACAACCAATTTAGCTCTTCAAAATGAGCACAGCTTGCCATTTAGTTTATAAAACAAGTCTGCAACCAATGCACTGTTTAAAATAGAAATGTTGAATGATCAGGAGATTAAACCAAGTGAACTCTGGTGTGCCAATTATTTTCTCAATGTCACATCAAAACCCCATTTTTTGCCTTTCTCAGAATATTAGGTGCTTTGTATGTATTTGTTTGAACAAGCGAATGAATATTTACTCTCTATTAGTACTTTAATTAAGGAGCACACTATTATAATATATGAGTTTCTCTAGAAAACAGGTCGTGAGATGCCGGTTGAGGGAGCTGAAATTGCAGCAGTTCGATGACTCCTTTCCTAGTAAAATTTCCTAAACTTTTAATTATGTCTTCCTGAGTGTTTGAAGATTATAAATTGATATTTAAAGATTATAACCACAGTGCTTATATCTAGCTTGATAGATGAGTTCATTACAAATTCCTTCTAATAAACTACCCATAAATTTAGAAATAAGTACTGGCTTGTTTTTCCTTCTAAGTGTATAGAGCATGATGAAAGAATTTGGAAGTGGAGATGTTTTATTTTTATGGCCACGTGTCTGACTTGTTTAATGGTCAGCTAAGGAGAATCAAACTTAAACTCATAGAGACTCTCAAAGCAGAGATAGTGTGTCCTTTGAAAATCATTGTGTTTTAAATCTATATTAATAGTAATGTTTTTAAATATTTAAAGGTGCTTGAGTTCTTTGTCACACTAATCTTTTATTATCTACCTACTATGCACCAGTTACTGTTAAAGACTGTAGGAACTTTTATTTATTTCATCATGTGATTTTGTAAAGATGAGAAGGTTGCGTCACAAGGGAGATTTGTATTCAGCCCAAGCCCCTCAGTGTTACTAAATCAGATTACTCCACCTCAGGTCCAGTTTTGAATCACTCCTTTTCTAAAATCACAGACTGTCACAGCAAGGACAAATCAACCAGTGTGAATGGAAGTCTCGCTTCCTATGAGGCCCCTGTCCCTCTTTTCCTTCCTTTCTTTCGCCATGAAAAGTTTGTTCAGGAAGAATTATACGGAAGCCTCACCTGTGTACAGCAAACACAAGGAGAATTTCTTAATTAGAGTCCTTTCTAGTAGTTCATAGTTAGTGCTGCTTGGTCCTGATGAGTTCCATTTATTCACACACTGAACTGGTCCAGAGTCTTGAATTTTTTGTTTTAATAAGCAAGGAAATTGAATTATGGAAGCACTAGTGAGTGATGATTGAATGACTAAACAGTCATAAAAATAATGACCTGAGTACAGGTCTCTTGTTAAGCCCTACCAAAATTGCCTTTGTTCTGGACTGGTTTTAGCTGATAAAATACTGCTGCTATGACATTAACCTGCAGAAATAATCCCCGTTTCTTTGCTTGTATTTTTTTGCATTACAATATAAACTTCTTTATTCACTATATATTTCTTGCACTAATATTGTCTGTGCCATATAGTAGGTGCTAAGTAAGCAGTTGAGTAGATATCAGATTTTTTTTTTTTTAATGTGCAACAGTTCTTATCTTGGAACATATGGCGTAGTCTCAACTTTCATGTTGAGAAGAGGGAGCACTCTGTGTGCATTGCAGAGTACAAAGCTCTTTCTCCAGGTGGCTGTGAAATGGGAACATTTGGGTAGAGGATTGCATTAGCAAGGAAATCTGTGCCCTCCATCACTAAATGTCCTTTATCATCTGTCCCACCTTACTGACCAGTGGGTCCTGCCTTTCCCTTGTCACAGGCTCCGAGAGTATTACTTCTCTGCCTTACGAAGTCTTTAATGGATGCAAAGCTATGGCTTTTAACCTCACAGCACAGACAGGGAGCTGATGTTTTACCATTAAAACTTTCGTGTAACTTTTTCTTCATGTATTTGCATGTAGTGACACAGAAAGGCTCCATGTGCACTTCTTTTATGTGTTTGGGAGTGTTTACTAAGCTCTGTCCAGTTTTCTCACATATATAGATTTGTGCATCCATCATCACTGTCTGTATCCCAGAGAGGTCTGACAGGACATGTGGTGCTCTTTACACCCGTCTTCCTCCTGGCTCTTAGTTCTTGGGCTCTGAATGAAGACCCAAGGTTTAATTCGAACCTTATGATCACTAATCTCCCCGTATCCAGAGTTGTCCTGTGTTAAAACGTTATACAAGTGGACTCATGCAATGCATAACCTTCTAGATGTTTCTTATTCAGTCTGGTGTATTGGGAAGCCATTCAGGTTGTAGAACATATCAGTAATTGGTTTCCCTTTATACTGCCAGTTTTTAGAAACATAGAATGTCATTATAAGAAGGAGCTTTAGGAAGTGAACTTTTTAGGGGAATATTTCAGTGACATAAGGTATCAAGGCAAGACATTTAGCTTTACTTGCTCTTCTCCAGTATTTCTGAGTATCTTTTTAAATTAAAAACCAAAGGTATTGCCCCTCAAAGCTTTTGTCAAGTCCAGACAAAATCCAAATGAACCCCAAAAACAAAATCCCAGGAAGCTATTGATCAAAGATAACTGGTAGAAGCATTTCCTCCAGGGGAGAAAACGCTGCCTTCCTTTTACTGACTCCCTGTAGTCAGCTGCCACCAGAATCCTGTCCTTTGTAGTCAAAGCTTTGGAGAAATGCACCACATAAAAGAGAAGAAAGCCAGGGCACCAGAGAGTCTTGTCCCTTTTGTCCTTTGTGCAGGAAGTATTGTTTTCTGCTATTGGTGAAGTAATTTTCAGCTCCAGGTGAGACCAGATCAGTCTGGTTTTCCCAAGCCTGCTAGGGCACTTAGAGTGGTGTTAATTAGTCAGAGGTGGCAGTGTTGGCACCGCTGGTCATTGCAGAATCCTTTAAAGGCGGTGGCCATTCCTCAGCAGGCTGTGCATCTGCAGGGCACTCAGTGCTGCTGATGCCAGGGGCTTTTTTGTCCTGTTAAATTTTTTGCCATGCATCCTGACATTAGAAGAGCTCTGCTGTTTCGGAGATGCAATGTGAGTTGTAATGCTAAATGATAAACCCTGTGGGGACAGAAGTAAGATGAGGCACAGATTGTTCAACTTGTTGTTGCAGCTGGAAATAAATGTATCAAAACTCTTTAATATTGACACTAAGATTAATGGCTTCACTTATGCCATTAATTAATTAATGCCAAGGAATCCTAACTAGTGTTAAAGGGTTATCATCAATAGGGGATTTTCCCAGACCTAACATCGAGCTAGGTAGGTATGGTCGTATGAGCTTGTAATCATTGAATTTAGGAGGCTGAGCCAGGAGGATCACAAGTTCAAGTTCTGCCTGAGCAATTTAGCAAGACACTGTCTCTAAAAAAGTGACAGGGATGTAGGTCTGAATGAAGGCCCAAGGTTCAATCCGATTTACAAAAAGAACAGCAGAATACAGTTACCTGGCTCTTTATTTCCCAGACCTTTGTGATAAAACTTATTTTTTCCTAGTTTCCATGCAGTGTCAGCTCAGTATTAAGTTTCCTCCTAATATGTGACTGTGAGCATGACTTGGAAATCTCTGGGCCTTTGGTGCCTCAGATCAAGCTTAGGTTTCACTTGATGTGCCCTAAACTCTCTGATATTCTTAGTAGTCAGTTAGATCAGTGAATACCTGCTGTTTTTGTTCTGAAGAGGGCTTGCTTTTCCAGTGCACTGCATGAGTTCTCCTGATGACTTAGCAACTCCCATCTAGGGTGGCCAGTTCCTCAACCAGTTTGAAATGGCCACCCCCTCTCTGAGGACAGAGCTGACCATGTGCTAGACTAGTGCAGACTCCTTTCTTAACCCCTCTCCTGTGTTCAGGACTGGCCTGACCTGTCCCCTCTCTCTGCCTTCCTTGATGGCCTTAAGGAAAGCATTTGGTGGGGGGTTTGTAAATAAATGTTCACTGTAAAACTCTTTCAATTCTGTTGTGTGTTTGAGCAGATGGGAGAAATCCAGTGAAATATAACCGCCTAAGCTCAGGGAGCCAGTTAGATTGTATGTTCAGCAGCTCTTGCCTTGATGCAGCCTGCCCTACAATCCTCATTATACCACACCCTAAAAAATTTAGGATATCTGGTTGTATACTGTCAGCTTCCCAGACTGAGGTAAATAAACCATCTCTCTTTACAAATAACCCAGCCTTTGGTGTTTGTTACAGTAGCGTAGATCATACTAACACAGTATCACTGTGCCTGTTGACTGATTGTCAGGTATGGAATTTCCCATTCTTCCCATTCTGTGCAGATGTTGCCAGCAAAGTGTCAAACTGATCACCTTCAGGATTCTGGGAGTACTAAGGTGAATCCTAGCATACCAGAGTCATTTGCTTCTCCCTTGATTTTTCTTCAAAAAACTATGAAGTTCAGGTGTGCATGGTGATATGAATTTGTTTTAGCTCTTAATTCTTCACCATGTAGCTGTACTTCTCTGGCTGACTTTGTTATCCTTAAATTGAGTTTATCGGCCACCTGGTACATTCATATAGCCCAGGATTTTAATGTTTCATTTCAAAATCCATGCCTTGGAAATTCAGATCACAGTTTAGGAAGATACTGGGGAAGAGGCAGGGCCCACCATGGGATCCACTGCTTCCTAATGTGTAGTATCTGTTTTCTCATTCTTACTAGATGGTTGCTTTCCTTACTTCTGTCTGACTGGCTCCACAGAAGCTCTGCTGTGACATTCTGGTGTCTTGCAAGGCCCTCTGTCTCAGCATGCCATGGTCCCAGGGTACATCCAGTTACTCTTCTTCTACTGGCTCTGAGACCATTTTATGTTTATTCTCTTTGGTGCTAAGTGCTCAGGAAGGCTGCATCTGAGGTCTGGAGATTGTTGGTCATTTTTTCTGATTAGTGGGGGCAATGGTGTTTCTGTCTTGTGTCATCTTGGTGAGTAACTTTGTGTACATGGCATGGCACCTTCATTTTTTTGGGTTCAATACCAGGCCAGTTAGAAAGCTGTTTTCACCTCACACATATACAGGATTCCAAGCCTTCACAGTAGTGGTGATAATGATAATAGTAGTTACCAGGTGTGCAGCTTCCTAAGAGGTCTTGTTTCTGCATCTGATCCTGTAAAAGTCACACAAGAAATTACATTTTCCCATTTTTCTAGCTGAAACAGCCAGGTACTGCAGATCTCAGTACAAAGCACTTGCTTTGTAAGTGCTGAAGGCAAGACTTGAACTCTGATCATCTCAGCCATTAATATTGATGGTGGATCATTTCCTGCTTCCCAGGGGTGGATTGGATGGGGTGGGCAATAACAACATTCACTGACCCCATATCTGTGTATAATGAAATCATCCTTTCTTGGATGTGGTCATCCCTCCATGCTGATAGGGCAGGTGACAACAAGCTGCTTCCTTCACAGGAGCATGGCAGAGCCCAATCATCTTGTTGTCTGGCTTCTTGTTTTCTGCACATGCATCTTCTGCTATTGTAACCAGGTACCCAAGTCCAGGGCCCTGGGAGAGAGCTGTTTCCTCTGCTATCTACATAGGCAGAGCAACCATGAAAGGCCAGGCATGTGTATTGCTCTTCATTTTCTGCTGATTGCATCTTCACTGTTGTAGAAAATCTGAGAGTGAGAAGCTATTCAAAGGCTTTGACTTCCAGTGATTGTCCTGTAGCTCAGCTGTCTTAACAATCCTTCCTGGCTTTGTCAGCCGTGGTACAGGCAGTCAGGGCCTTTATTTCCTGGCAAGAAGTAATCTCAAACTCCTGGCAGGGCCCAGAGTGTACGACCGCAAAGGCTCTGGTGGGCAGTCCTGTGACTGAACCATGACACTCTTGTGTGACATGAGTTCCTATAATGCCATCCTTCTCACATCCACAGTTAGGCTGGCTTTCATCTGCCAGCTCTTTAGGGATGCTGCCTCTGCTCCTGTTGGTAGGTACCATTGTATTCTACATTGTCTACTCAATACCTGCCGCTCTTTGTGTCTCCACACAGAAGCAGTGCTTCCCAGTTTGCCCATGGTAATGTACACTTCTCTTTGCATGGGACTATGATCATTTCTGTAACTTTCCTCTGATTTCTCAAAGGCTGGTTAGAACATCTTCTTCTTCAAGCCATGAGTCAGATTGCCTAGGACTGCAAAGGGACCAGTACCAGATGGCCTCTGGCCCCAAAAGTTCCTTTTGGAGCTAAGCAAGGTTTTCTTGTTGGCGTGATTCAGTGGTATCAGGCGTTAACAGCAGCCCCTCCTGGTGCCTGCACGGGCTCCTACCCACTGCCTCCCAGAAACCACAGCCCTCTTTATGGCTAAGGCGCAGTTGCATGTGGAGACATACCAGCCACCCCTGTTGAGCTCACTTGGTTGCCTGAAGTGAGGAGGGTTAAATGGGTAATTGATGGATGCAGAAAGCCAAAGGAAGCAGGGGCCTGCTGGGTAACTAGTTTGTTTACAAGGCTTGTGCATGTGTGGTGGAAGTTGGCAGCCTTTCCAAGGTGAGTCTTCTCTTACAATATTAACCTTAATAATTCACTGCTTTTTATGAGTCATACCCTAAGCTCTTTATATCTAATATTCATTAGATCCTTGTATGACTCTTACCTTCATAGTAAAAATAGGACATTTGGGGCCCTGATTGGTACAATGAAATGCCCAAGGTCACAAAATTTGGCAAAGGGGAGAATTGGCAGTGTGGGGCAGGTTCTTCTGATTTGACAGTTTAGGCTTTACCTTGCATGTCTTCTACATCTCCTTTCCCTCCCTTCTTTCAGGGTGCTTTGAGCTGTCCTGTCTCATGCTGAAGAGTAAGAAGGGGACAGACAGACAGACAGACAGACAGACAGACATTGACTTTCCTTTAAACAAAAAATCTCAGCATTTGGATGAGGAGATGTAAGAGTGCTTCTCCTCCTGAGCCTGGAGCCTTGTGGTCTGGGTCTGGAATCCATAGCAGGAGCATGCTGGGCTCAGCACCTTCTCCAGGACACCCACAGCTTGAGAAGCCCATGATTCCCTTCCTCTGTGGCTATCCTTCAGACCTCCTTGAACATGTAGGGTTGGTTAGAACAACACACTTGGGTTCCCACCTTACTGAAGCTGTGCCCCGGCATTTCCCAGAGTGAAGATTTGCAAACAAGAAAGGAAATGCTTCTTAAGAAACACCCCTGTGCCCACCCTGGTGCACATGTGATTTCTCCCTGCAGCACAGCTCTGTACAGGGAACACAGTCCCATCTTCTCTCCTGTTGCAAAAGTCCCAGAGTCAGAAAGTTTAAGGGAGCTTTTACATCACTTTTCTGCTTAAAGCCCTCTTTGCAGTCCTTTCACCCTTTCAGAATTGATCCCAAAATTTCCAATTGCTAGAAGGCAGGCCCGATCAGATCTTATCCCTGGTATCTCACGGGCTTCATTTCCTGCTATTCCATCAGAGCTTCTGGTCTCTACACTGTCCCCTGAGACACTGTGCATGACCCACATGGGCCTTCCTATATAGAGCTCTCTCCTGCCTCCCTCCGCCTTTTATGCCCCAGTCCCTTCCTTTTTCAGGTAAAATTTTACTTGTATGAACTTAACTTGGAAGGTTTTGTTGGGCCCAACACAAACATTTGGCTTATAGAATTACCTGGAGGCCAATTTGTAACAGAAAATTGTTTACAAAGGGATTTTTTTTTTTTTTGACTAAGCACAAATAAGCAAACTATCCAGGGTTGAGGCCAAATGCTATTTCTCCTAGTGTTCTGAGTTACTAAGGCTGGGGTTTCAAGCCCTTAGATTATTTTATATTCCTTTGGACATCAGTTGTATACTTGAAATAACCTCATATTTAATTCAACACATATATTTGTAACAAGGCCTGATTTTGATGACAAGCGCAGGTTTTTAAATTTTAATTTTCTTTTTCTAAAGATTTTAGCAGCATCCTAGGATCTTCTGGATTTTTAGGTTGTTCACCTCTCAAACCTTTTTTGTTGATGTAAGTGTGCTCTTCTCTATTTGTTCCTGCTTTGCAGCCCATGAGGAAGGGTGGGCTCTCAGTTCCTAGTCGAGCTGATAGATCTAAGATTGGTCCTCTTATCATGGATTCACTGTGGGTTGTGCCTCCCAACTCTGCTGCTGCCTATGACACACTGAGTTTAGAGGAGATGCTGCCTCCAGCTCATTCTCCATTGCTCACTTTGCTGCAGCATCTCTGTGTAATCCAGAATTTATTTTCCATTTTGACCTAATAGTTCCTTGGTTTTTTTGCAAGAAGCACAGAATGAAAGAACATCTTATGGTCAGTGCGTGGGCAGATCTTTGTGAGAAATAACATCATGTTTCAGTATTTTCACTGCGTGACTAAAAAAAATGTCAGGACCCAGAATGAATATTTGCTTTTCAGCTCGGTAGCTGCACACATTTCAGACAACTCCAGTGGCTTCTTTAGTGTTGCAGAGTTGTCTGTCTTGTGCTGGAAGCCTTGTATAGCGTTCTTTTGTTTTCTTTCTTTCTTTTTTACTGCTGCTGCTGCTGCTGCTGAGGATTGAACCCATAGCTTCCACACTGAGCTACATCTTTCCATCTTTTTCATTTGAGACAGAGTTTTGGTAGGTCTTCATTAAGTTGTCCAAGCTTGTGATTCTCCTGCCTCTGCTACCCACAATGTGCCACCATGCCCGGCCCTAGGTGCCATTGTTAATCACGTTCTCTGTCTTCTTTCCTCCTCTCCTCTGCCACTTGTGCTATAAAGGCTCCTATCCCTCCTCTGCCTTTGTTCCTGCTTTATTGTCACTGTCACTGAACTTTTCTTGGCACAGCCTTTCCCTTCCAATGATCTTGCCCCCTGATACTATCACCTTGGACTCAGTATTTCTGTGGGGTACAGATGCTCACATCAAAGCAGCAGGAAGTGCCTGCATTACTGTTTCCATGATCTTAGGATGAAAGTGTGCAGAAAATTTAAGACACTCTGTTTTCTTGCTTTGCGTTTGGTGTATATGTAGTTTTTATACCAAACATCCTTTGCTGGTGATGTTTTTCATTGCAAAATGGAAAAAAATACTTTTTTACCTTACAGTTATGAGCATCATAGGATGTTTTAAAATCTGTGCAAGTGCCATCTGTTTAACCTTTGATGTACTACCAAAATGTTGGTGTAAGTAGAAGTAGTGATAATGATTGATGGCTGGTTGTCCTACACTTCAGTTTTTTAAATATCTGAGGTCATTTATGGAAAGAGCAATTAATGAATGTGATGATGAATTTTTTTTTTAATAGTGTTACTTGCAAAATTTTCAATTGGGAGGAAACTCAGGAAAAAAGCTGCTGAATGAGGGAAACAAAGTAACATTTCTTCTGGTTTGGTCAATTGGTGGATTGGTTGGTCTGTCTGTCTGTCTTTTCTTTTTCTTACAGGGTCCTGCGGTATAATGCAGGCTGGCCTCAAACTTGCTATGTAACTCAGACTATCCTCAAACTGGTGATTTTCCTGCCTCAGCCCCTTGGGTGCTGGGTTAAAGGTGTGCACCTCCTCACCTGGCAAGCAGCAGCATTTCTGTAAGAACTGGTTTTGCAGGATTTTTTTAAGACTGCCTTTCTGTGCCTCAGCCTCCTTGTTTCTAGGTCAGTAGTCAGAGTATCCTGAAATTACCTTCCAGAATCCCTCTTTTCTTCACATTTTCTTGTATTATGAATGTAAAAATGCTGACTTTCTGCTGGGCCCTCCTGGACGGATAGTGTTCAGCAGACTCTGCAGGGCTTCTTTGAAAGAGGAAAGTTTTGTTGATGTGAAGACCTGTCTCTCTTTGGCCTCACACCTTAGAATTCATCTTACATTCTACTTCCCATTGCTTCTGGAATAGTGGCTTTGGGAGTCAGGACAGTGGAGCCTGGAAATCACCAAAATCGCAGCTCCCAAGCAACGCTGCCTGCTTGTTTTCCACTTTGAGGGAGACAAATTGCTCTGTTTATTTCTCCATTTCTCTTTCTGTTTCTCAGCAAGACTGTTTAACTATAAGGGCCATGTGCATTAAGGAACCAAAGATCTGTGTTTTGCAGCAGAGTGTTCTTGCCCAGCCATTCAGGAGCCCCGCTCAGAGCCAGAGCTCTCTGAGCTGAAGCTCTTGAAGCTGAAACACACACTCATGCTACTCACCCAGCACAGCGATGCCTGCTTCTGGGATAATGTGGCTTTCTCATATCCACGGTTGAGCATCGGAGCCTCCGGAAGGCAAACACTTTCAAACTGCATTGTCACAGAAAGGATTGGGCTAAATAAGTGTATTTGCTGGTGAAAGTGGCGTGCCCTTGCTCTAAAGGACGGTCTCTCCAGTGCAGATGGTATTCAGAATGCAGTCAGAATGTTAGTTACGGAATTAGAATGAGTTGGTTCTAGTATTCAGCTCTACAACTCAGTAGTTGTGTGATTTTGCACAAGTTATTTATGCTAGTTGAGCCCCAGGCTCCCTCTGTAAGATGGAATCACACTTCGTCCTGATCATGGTTTGATGGTGCCGTGAGATGATTTAGGCTGTGCTTGTGTTGCCTGGCCTTGAGTCAGTGCTCACTCAGTAGCAGTAGAAGCTGGCTTTGTTTGTGTGTGTGTGTGTGTGTGTGTGTGTGTGACCATTCCTGCAGCATACCATATTCATTCATTCATTCATTCATTCATTCATTCATGGTTATTTTTCCTAGGGAGCTTTGCAAGCTCTTTTCCTGTGAGAATTGCCCTTGCCTGGGTGAGCCATCTCTGGGCTGCCTTGGATGTGACACTTTTGTAAATCCCACCCATGTGTTCCCAGAATAACCTTTAGGTCTTGAGAAGTAAAGTGCCCAGGCTGGAAAAACTACCACATTTGAATAGGAGGGTGCTTTTCTTGAAATTATATTCCACCTTTGAGATCCATCTTTAGGAATCATGAGAAGTTGATTGTGCATCAAAACCATCCATCAATAGAATGATGAAGGGTTAGAGACCAAATGAAGAGTTGTAAAGTGTTTATGTTTGGGTGTGTGTTCTTCCATTTATAAGAGCCATTACGTAGAAATAAATCAATGGAACCATTTGAGGGAGCTATGTAGTAATTCAGTATAGTTGAGTATTTGTAGTCTTTAGGATCAGAGAATTCCATTTGTCACTTAGAGAAACTTGAGGTACAGGTAGCCAGCATGACATGTATAAGACTGTTTATAATTTATAACAGAAGCTTGCAATGGAAAGAAACTAGCTACAACCTGAGTGCCTGTCACAGGTAATAGGTACATGTGCTGTGCTTTATGTATACCTGGGGAGACTGTGCAGCTGCCGGAGTGAATAACCTGGGCCAATAGATCAATGTGGATACATTTTTACTTTACCTGTAAGATTCTGTATTTTAAATATTAAAGCAGATCTGAAACAAACACAGCAAAATACTAAATCTTGTTAAATAATGGTGGTGACTGTTTGCCTGTCAGTTAAATTTCTTCTGGACATTTGAAATTTTAAATTTCAGATAGTTGCTGGAAAGGAAGAGAAATACTATAGGATGTGCTATGGGTTACATTGGCATTTATTTTTATGTTATGAAATACTGTTTTCTTGAGAAAAATAAATTTTGGTGGCATGTTTTGAGTGAACGTTGGTATTTTGGGGCGAGGGAGGTAGTTTGCCACACATACTAAGTGATCAGGATGACGAGTGTGCATTTTTGGATTTATGTCTCAGCTCCCATTTTTCTAGGGTATTGGATAAGGTGGAGATTTAACTCCTGGTCCTGCTGCTTGCTTTGTAAAACTGTCCAGGGGAATTGAAACAGGTTGTGCCTGTTGATTTAAGTATGAGACAGCATGGGATATAGAGGGTAAAGGTGCACTTTTGGGGTTACAGTTTGATATGAGAAAGATGCTGCACAATGCAGTTACCATGCCCCGCAGTAGAGCCCAAGTCAGACTGTGTCTAGGCCACTCGTGTGTGCAGGCCTTGGTACTGCCCCCTCACATGGTACCGGAGACTCACCGCATCTCTGCAGTGCTGAGTCCTAGTGGCTGTGTTGGAGCAAGTGCTGGCCCTGTTTGCTTTCTGCTCCACACTTTGAGACATCAGAGTGGCCTTGGCACCTTTGCTGATGCTCTCCGCCCTGCTAAGCAGCTCATACTTGGAGGTTTGTCTGTCTCACCAACTGTGTTTGTCTGCTCACTTTGCTTCAGACAGCTGGTGCTGATGTGGTCTAGGCCTTGTGGTCTAGAACACTGGTTGGTTCTCAGCAAGTATGGTTCTGCCCATCCCTCAGGGCAGTGACAGTGAACTTCTTAGAACCCTTGATGATAAGCAAACAGGCCACTGTGGACTGTGTGCTACAGATTCACCACCATTACCATAGGGTATATTTTACAAAGTGTGAAGACAAATCGGATTGCCCAGATTTGGGATGAGGCAGGGTTCTGTTAACATCTAAGAGCAGAGACCAAGGATGCTAGTAAACATCTTACAGTGCATAGGGCACAGGGCAGTCCTCTAGGACAAAAAAAGATCTCACCCCAAGTGTTCACAGCATTGAAGGGAGAGGCACTGCCCTGTGCCTAGTGTGGGAGCCACGATTCATGCCCATAAGTGCAGTTCATCCTGGTGGTGTTTCAGTGTAGAACCAGCCTGTCTGGCATCAAAGAATTCCTCTAACGTAGAGCTGAAGGACAAAGCAGGTCAGGAAACCAGCAAACCTATCAAGTCCTGCCTGCTCTAGGACTCCATCAGGTGTTAAGAGATGCATGGGAACAGGAAATGGCTACCTTTTACATTTCCTCGTCCTCTTTTTCTCTCTTCAAGGGCTGTCATGTAAAGAAGGAGATTTAGAGTGAATAAAGATCTTAGGAATCTTTTGCTCTGGCTTTTGATCCCACTTCTCATTTCAGTGTGTGGAAGTCACATGACAAAGTGCAAAGCCTCTCAGAATATTGAACAGCTGGCACTTGGGGCTGATACCTACTGAGACCATGGGCACCTTTTGAGAAGGGTTTGGGCTGCTGGGGATAGGGTCTGAAGTACTTGCTTCTATCTGCAAGGCAAGACAGTTTGGGAAGGTGTGGATCCCCTTTGAAAGAGAATCCTAATGTTTCTAGTTAATTATGCTGGCTAATCAACTAACTAGTAAAGTGCCACCTTTATATACTAAGAAACCTGAAGAGTGTTTGAGAATAAATGTTACATAATGGAATGAGATGTCCACTCACATATTTTTGCTTGGGCAGTGGATGATGCAGACTTCTATCAAATGAAGCATCAGTGTCCCCTTCCCCCACCTCTCCCTCTCTCCATAGACCCTCTGTCTGCCTTTGCCTAGGTCTTTCTGTTCTTTTAAGAGTGCCCTCATTGTTCACACAGATGTAGCTGATAACAGCTGGCAGAGGTATTTGGATTTTTTTTTTCCTGTTCCCACTTTCTGCCTAAAGTTAGAATAAGATACTGTATAGGGTATGTTCTGTTTATTTTTTTCCCACTTTTATAAGAACCCAAGAGAAAGGACCAAACTGGCTATAGGAAAACATTATTATTGAAATTAAGTCCCTACTTTTGACAGTCTTAATTATCAGTTAGAGTTTTCCTTTTCTTTTTTATTCAATATAAAAAGGGTTACAAATAAGGGTTTCAAGATGTGTGTATTTGGAAGTCCCGTGCCTGTTAATGAGAGAGGGTCTTATAATTAACTCTTTTTAGACAAAGATACAGCATAACGTCTATGATATTCCCGTGACAAAAATGCATAACGTCTCCCAAGTCCTGGGAGGACATCAGACATGTCAAAGCTGAGGGACATTCTTCAATAATCAGTCAAGACTCTTACCAAAATCATAAAAGACTAAGAGATGAGGAACTTTGATAGAGTTGGGGAAGAAATGTTAACTAAATATTATTTGGGATCCTGGATAGGATCATGGAAGTGAAAAAGAACATTGGGTGGACACTGAGTACAATCCAAATAAGATCTGCCATTTACTTAATGGTATCATATGTTGTTAATAATTTCCTGGTTTTAATAATTTCGTACTTTGCTTATGTTAGATGTCAGTATTTTAGAAGCTAGGTGAGGCTCAATAGGAGACTGTGTGCTATTCTTGCAGTTTTTCTGGAAATCAGAACTTTATACCATAAGAGTTTTTTTTTTAAAGCAGAAATTAGTATGTGTATTTAAAGTAAGTTAAACAGTTTGCATCATTTTCTCATCTGAGCAGCAATTTAAATAACATTTCACATACATAGTTTACAAATGGTACTTGTTTTATGAATTAAAAATTACGAGTATTGGTTCCAAATTTTCAGTGAGCGATTAATTTTGAGTTGAGAGGGTATACCAGTTAGCCTTTTTAGAGATTAGTACCTGACATTTTAAAAAATCATAGCGTTACTATAAAAGATTAATATCAAGTAAAAATAAGAATCCTATTCAGTTTCTATCTCCCTTCTTCCCTATGTTAATCAATATATGTCTTCCCAAAGTACAAAGTCAGGTACAAAATTTGACAGGGATTTTATTTTACACACTTGGCTGTGCATAATATGGATTAACAAAGTGAGATCGCCTGGTCCTTCTATTACTTGTTTCTCTTGCTCTCCTCCCTTAAAAGTAGTTCTAGTGTTTTCCTTACATGTATTTCTACATTATGTCACTTGTCTGCTGTAAACTATTACAGTTTTTAAATTTAATTTATAATACATTTAGCCACTTAATTTTAGCAGTCTCTAAGAGTCTGATACCTAAAGTGGTGAACATGTTAGCATTTCTGCCTTTGCATTCCCTCTTTTCTATTTGGACATTAAGAAAAGTAATTTGTACTTCAAACTTTCAGTTTTCTATCTTTGCCTTTTGTATTCCTTTTTAATTCTTTTTTTCCCCTAAAAAGTATAGCTTCATTTACGTTGTATAACATTGTGATCTGAAAAGAAACCCTTGTTTAAATTTGTTTTCCTATTTTTATGAAACATGAAGAAAGATATAGTGAAAGTTTAAATTTTTAAAAAATTTCATAGTAGGCCACATTGCTGTTAATTTGCCTTAAAATAACTCCCCTTGCTTTGACACACTTAATCCATCATTCTTGCTACTTTCTGAAGCCCTTGTGGAAGTCCTGTTTCATGAATCTCTAGTTTTGCTGTTGTGGTTGCTTTGGTCCTGAATCAATGCACCGCGTTCACCTTTCATGGTCTTTTGACTTTGGGGCAGAACCAGAAGTTAGATGGTATCAGATCTGCTGAGTAGATGAAGACACAGTGTAATGGTGGGTTTTTTTTTTTTTTTTTTGGCAAAAATCTTTCAACCAGAAACAGTATGTGACATATAAAGTGTTGTCACAGTGGAAGATGAAAAGCTTTCGTCTATTTTTTTAGCCACTCTTTTATGTACAGCATTTCTTTAATGCTGTAATAAGCCTTTGTAATATTCAGAGCTCACTGTAGTGTTTCTAGCACAAACGCTGCTCACACAATTCCATTAAGGTTAAAGAAGAGAAAAAAAATCAACATCATATTAATGTTTGATTTGGATTGATGTGCTTTTTTTCCTGCCACACAAGAGAATTGGGTGATTTCCATTGAGAACCTTGATCTGAGACTCAAAACCATAGACACAAGTTTGATCTTCCATGATATTTCTTAACAAACAAACAAAGAAAAAGCTGAAATCTGAAGTGTCGCTATGGTACAAGTCCTGTGAAACTGACAAAATTTCATGTTAATTTATTGCTCATGATCCATGATTTATGGCACACTTTAAAATACAATTTCTTTCAATTCCATAGCTCACCACATACTGACTTCACCAAACAAGTTGCAACTTGTCACACACCGTTCCTCAAGTTTAATGTGCTGCTTCTTGAATTGAGGATGCCGGCCCCTGTATTAGATGACCTGTGGCAGCAACACTTACTGTGTTTTTAGGTCATATCACCTATTTATCTCTTTGGACCACTGGGAATGCAGAAAGTACAGAAACGGGGTTTAGTGTTGAATGTTGAAAGTGTGATGGTTTTGTACCAGTGGGCTGACCTGGTCCTCTGAAGTTAATTTTGTGTTTTTAATATCAGCTACAATTGCTTAGGTTCCCTGCAGGGGGTTAATAAGTAAACTACAGAGAAGCCACAAAGTGCCTACCTGTGTTTGTCTTGTAGTTTATCATTGGCACCAAAGGTTGGTGGGGAACAGCTGACCAAACAGTTTACAAAAATGTATCAAATTGAGTGGTTCATAAAAATATGCTAAATGCATTCCATCAGTGGTTTTTGTCTGCACTTGGATAGAAAAGTAGAAACTGCTTGATTGCCTGCCAGAAACATGCTTGTGGGTTTCTAATATGTTTGCATGTAGAAACTTAGGATGTGGAACTGAAGAAATGGAAATAACAATAAAAAAAGGACAAAATGTAAAATTAATTAGCATTAGTTGGTTAGGGAAAATGTCTCTTTGGTTTTAAAATATTTGAACTCTAAACAAAGTCTGTGTGTTGTGGAATTTATTGGATTAACCATGACAGTTTTCAAAAGGAGAAAGAACAAGTTGTATTCTTGGATATTGGAGGCTAATGTAATTACCCAACGTGCATCAAATGTCTCTATCATTCTTTGGGTTTAATCTTACTAAAATTAGCTCCTTGCACAATGGAGCTTAATTCAAAATGCCACCATGGGTCATTAAATGAGAGAAGTACTTCCTGAGGTCTCTTGTTAAATTTTGGACTTTGGGGTTATGAGATAATTTTTTTTTTTACTGGTGGTGTCAGGGTATCAGAATCGTTGCTCATATTCTGGCATTTATCACCAAAACTCACTGAAACACTTAACATTTTCACTTTTATTGATGGAACCTTTTATGATACTGGGGAATTTGCTGCATCACATGAAGAGACATTAATTTCAGGAGACCTGACATCCTTCAGCGTGATAGTTCCATTTGTCTTGAAGAGGCTTCCCCATATAATAGTAGTAGTGAATGTGAGACAGTAGGATTGCATTGCTTGGTCTGCCCTTTTTAGGGCCTGTTTAATGGTTGAGTGCTGAGTCAGAATACAGAATATAAAATGTGAATATCAGTTTTCTTATATTTACATTTCTGCTTGGTTATGACTTCAGTGGAGTCCTCCTATAACTTTGAAATGTTTTGATGGGACACTTTTAAGACATTTTGACAACCACATGGTATGGTTTAACTCATAGTGCATGTTATTCTCTGCAATCACTAACCTATGTGTACTAGAATTCTTTGCTTTGTTCAACTGTTTCTCTGTAGCAACAGGAAGATTATTTAATCAAGTGCAGAGAGAACTGAAAAAGTAGAACCAATAAGAACAAACCTCAGCTCACCAGGAATACATCCTGTGGAATTGACCTCATTTCCTTTTTTGATAAAAAGTGAAGCAGTGTTCTAAAAATTCCTTGCCAAAATCATTTGGCAGTGTGATATATAAGGCTATTCCCTTTATATGGTGATTAGACAGCTTGAGTCTTGATTAATCAGGCAGTGTGTACCAGAGGGACAATTTACTTTGTATATTTCTAGACTGTGATTTGCTCGGTAGCCATGGTCAACTCAGACTGGAATATTAAAGCTATTTTAGAAGTTTTCTGTTAGAAAAATATTGGATGTCTTTCTGATTTAATTAGGTAACTTTAAATGTCTTTTCCGAGTGCTTGTGGTTTTCATCATATAGTACTTGTATTTCTGTTGTTACGTATTTTGTATTACAATTTTTTTGTATGATGCTAGGGATCAAACCCAAGGCCTTGCACATGCAAGGCAAGCACTTGACCAATGAGCTGTTTTACACTCAGTAGCTGTTTTATTATTTTTGATGCCCTTTAAAATGAATTATTAATTTTTGGATTGTTCACTGCTAGTCTATAGAAAAATAAATAGTTTTATATATGAATTCTCTCACTTGCTAAATTCACTATGTTATTTTTTTTCTGTGCACTTATTAGGGTTTTCTGCTTGGAAGATCGTGTTATATCAAATAGAGGTAGTTTCACTTACTCCATTCACGTATGATCTCGCCTTTTCTTCTTACCTAACTGTCCTGTCTTGAGTTGTCAGGCAGGGTTGGGGTTTGGGTACCAGAGCAGTTGGCTTTTCTGATACAATGTTGGGATGTATTTTTCTTCTACTCTTTGTAGTTCTAATATCCCAGTTCTAGCTGCATGTAGTCTTACATGGTGTTTTTTGAAAGCTTTTGTGTTAGATGACGCAGATCAAAATTCACTGAACCAAGGTTTGTTCTACTGCAGTCCCTGGTCCTTCACGGGAACAACTACCCAGAGATGGTTTTCTCGATACCTTTCCCATTCCTCTTGAGTGTATTATGAGAGAGAAGGAGAGCTCCATTGGTCTCAGACTCCGTAAAATCTAGCAAACTACTAAAGATGTTTTAGTTCATCTGTTCTTTGCATATTCATTGACCACTTACCAATATCAAATATAGATTATATTCTTGCGAACATCAGTAAGAGTAGCTGCTGGAGTGCAACAAGTAACAAACTGATGAATGTAACATTTGTTTAGATTATTTACCCATACCCCTGCCTTTTCTAGAATTTGTGTTTCTAGATGAGGTCAGAGAATAATCTATGGAATCTAAGCCCTCAGGAGGAAATCTGATGCCTTGTACTGGTGAGAAAGAATTTAAGAGTCAGTGCATGTTTGCATGATGTTTGGCCGAGGATCTTGGGTTGGGAAAGGGGAAGAAAGAAAGGTAGGCGACAGTGGTTGCAGTATTCTCAGTGGACGTGATAACATGCTCGGTAGATTTCCAAATGTTTGCCTATATTTAGAGCTCATGAGAGAAATTTGAGTCTCTTTTGTACAAGGAGGTTTCCAGTAGGTCAGTGCTCACTGGCCACTTTAGGGAGAACATACTCTCTTTTTTGTGTTTTTAAACTTTTGTCACAGTTCCTGGCACTCCCAGTGTGTCCTTTTCATTCATCTGTTTTGTTAGCATCCCTAACAGAAGGCTTTTGTCTCTGTGACATCGTTTGACAGGGATATTGTGTTTTGTTGTTTGGTTTGTTTGAGTTTGTTGAGGTGTTGAAGCTGTTTGAATTGTCACAAGCAAGTTTAGTAATCACAAATAGCCCAAGTGATGACATCGTTTATGGAGGTTACTAGTTTTAATTCCTGGTACAGAATACTTTCCTCATATGAACTCACAGTACTCCTCCCTCTTTCTCCAGTGTATTTTTCTGGAAAAATCCTATGCCTTCCCGTGAATATCAAAAATGTCAAGTCTTAGAATTTTCTATCCAAATACTTTACACTTCATGCTAGTTGCCATCTTATTTTGTAGACTATTTCTCTCTAGATCAGGGCACCCTGGGTTTGTTTACCTTCTTCACAATCTGCATTACACTGCATTGCAATTGCCTGACCACTTGTGTCTCTCACTGTTAATTGTGTAGTCCAAACAGGTTAGTGCTGTCTGTTTCGAATTGAAACTAGACACATGGGGCTGCTCTTTGACTTAATGAGTGGCTCAGTCTCTGCTGTCCCTCCTCCCAAACCTAGATTCTACTTGTACTTTATTTTTTGTACTGCAGCCTCCGTCCTTGCCATCTGGGATGGGGGATTCCAGTCATGCATGATGGTAGGGATCTGGCCACTAATCTTAGCAGGAGGAGCCACCTTGCTACCCTTCGCCCCAGGGTTCAAAATTCTCAGGGAAACTGCTGATGTCCTCTGTCATCAGTGTTGTCATACTTAGGCAATTCAGAGGAACAGAGTTTCCAAAATGAGGCCTCTAGGTTTATATCTTCTTTGGGAACTGTTTCTGTTTTAAATATTTTCATTGTTAAGGTAATATAACCTGAGGGAAGAATAGAAAAATGATTTTGAAAATGTATATGATGGACTCTACCTGCTGTCTTCTGACTAAACCAGCCGATCGAGTTTGTGGTCTAATATGTCAGATCTTAGCCACTTCCAGAGTGAGGCTGCTCCTTTGCCTTCTTCTGTGCAGTTTCCCTTGTGGCTCTTCACCTGAAAGCTTCACCTCATTCCGAGGGCTACCAATGTCAAAATCCTCTCCTCTAGAAACCTTTGAGTGCTCCTGGCAGATTAATCACTCCTGCTTGAATTTCCTTTTAAAATACTTTGGAAGGAACAGTGCTTATCCATGAGTAATTCAAAACACACCTTGTTCCAGAAAAGGTATTTAAATAGTTTACAGGGATTTGGAAGAGTCTATAAGAATTTCATGGAAACTAGGCACAGCGACTTTGAGAATTAGGATACTAACAGGGCCAAAAATGAGTACTCTAAAAAAGCATATTTCATAGATAGGAAATACCTTCTATATAGACTGTAGTGCTTATTTCATTGAGTCCTTAGGTATATGCTAGTTATCTTTGTGCAAAAGCTTTAGGCAACATTGGAATCAGTGACATCTTTGGGGTATTTATATTCCTCTTTTTTTTCTTTACTCATTTATTTTGGGAAGTCTCACAGTTTTTTCCTACTGTTCTCTTAAACACACACACACAGCCCTTTTGAAACATTAACGTATGGTTGCTGAATTGATACTTGTTACCGCAATAAAATGCTGCAGCAGACTCAATATTGATTTAGGAACTGGGTATCTTTGGGAGTTGGGTAATGCTGATATTACTCATTTGTAGATGTACATGATATATCAACTAAGTGAAGGGATTTAAGGTTGTCTAAACAGATGTTGGGTGTGCCTTCAAGAAGTCAAGTCTGCTGAGAGAGTGTGTTAATAGGGTGTCTCTTTCTGTAACAAATATTTGAGATGAGCCACTTAAATGGAGGAAATATTTGTTTTGTGGTGTCATTGCTTTCAGTCCTTAGTTGCTTGTTTCCATTGCTTTGGCCCTGTAGTGACATAGCATGTCATGTCAGGAAGTGCATGGGAGAAGAAGCTGATGGTTTCAAAGTAACTGGGAAGCAAGAGACATAGGAAAGGGCTGGGTCTTTCCATCCCCTCTAAATTTGTACCCTCCAGTGACCTCACGTCCTCCTGCTAGGCTCCCCCTCTTAATGTTTCTACCACCTCCAAATTGCAGCATAGGATGGTGTTAATACATGGACCCAGGGGGATATTTGAGGTCCAGTAATTGCAGAAGGTCAGTAAGACATTGGTGCATTAAGAGATTAGAAATTCTATAAAGTCTTTAGGGAAAAAGACTTTTGATTGGTTTTAGAAGGTCTCACAAAATTGCATTTAAGCTATCATGAAAAGTAAAGTTGTTGTTGTTGTTGTTGTTGTTGTGTTTTTGTTGCTCCTTGGCAGAGGGAGCCCTTTA
Organism: Hydrochoerus hydrochaeris; assembly: GCA_004027455.1. Lineage (NCBI taxonomy): Eukaryota > Metazoa > Chordata > Mammalia > Rodentia > Hydrochaeridae > Hydrochoerus > Hydrochoerus hydrochaeris. The sequence continues at coordinate 97,601 of PVLA01001391.1, forward strand.
CCCAGATGCTTCTGATAGGTTTGAAGGCATGAGGAATGTCTATGTAATAGGAATAATAATTTAGCAATTTTTCCTTCAGTAATCAAAATTCTCTTTTAAAGACCTGAGCTGCATTCATCTTTGAAAATCCTTACTCCTTTGTGGTTTGAAACAGCAGCCTTATACAAGGCTACACTGTGCTTTAAGTTTCTACTTGCCACAGCTACTGAACTCTAAGGGAGTGATCTTCAAATTTGATTCCTGTCAGTTTTAAAATGCCCCTAGCAAAAGAAAACCCCAGAGGAAAAGCGTAGTTAAAGCCTTGGAAAGTGGGATGCCTCAGGTTTAATCAGAATACCTGCTCTTAGGTCCAGAGCTGCTTACTGATCTGTCCTGCATATGTACTTGGTAAATAATTTTGACATGTGGAGTTTGCGTTCGTTGTCGGCTTGAACAAAATGTCATTTATTTCACACTGCCAATTTGAAAACCTTGCTCTTTTATGAAAATATGAGTACGTGAGGTGTAAAGGTGGGGTTTTTACCATCTTTTCGACCAATTTGGAAATTTCATAGATCATACAGCAGGATAAACTGTGACAGTTTTGCTTACAGCCAAACACTGGGTGAAATGTGGCATATATCTTGCCTGCAAATTTCTTTTTTACTGTTTTTTTTAAATGAAAACAAAAAAAATGGTATGTTTTCGAAAAACTGCTCTACAAGTTTTGAGAAACACATCAAAGTCTTAACAGAGTCAGAAACCTGTACTTTCACATCCACAAGCTAAGCAGTATTGACATGCGAGGTTTTTCTCAAGTTCTTTTTCTCTGTACACACAGTCACATTAATTCGTGTAGAACCTCATGTATGTCTTTGATTCTAATTTCTTAATAAGGTTCTTGTTTCTCTCCCTCGTAGTCCAATAAGTCTGCACAAATTGCCATAAGACATCAGGTGGCAGATAATGATCAGACTGTTCATTTTATCACTGGAAATGCTGGCGAGGCTAATGGGTTTGGATGTACAATCGTGGCGGACCTCCTTTCAGCCTTTTCCCCCAGTCTGACTCTGTGCATCTAGAAATGGGGAATGCTGTGGGAGTCCTCCAAGAGCTGGCTATGCTGCTAATCACTGAGTGCCTCCAGCATGGAGCACAGGGAGATTGAAGCAAAGAGGCACACAGGCATGCACAGAGAGAGAAACCTGGAGCCCTGACCCATGAACATCAGAGTACTGCCCTATAATAACATGTCATGTACTACCTGAAGAAGACAGAAGACTTTGTTGAAAACAGGTTATCACTAAATTTAGAGAACCAGAACTCTCCTTCCAGACTGAAATGAGAAAAGCTACTTTTCTTTGTATGGAGAAAAGTAGCTAAATGCATAGAGAAGAAGATTTATCTTTGTCATACAGCGCAAATAGAATAAAACTGTTTCCTTCTGAGTCTCCTTGGGGGTACACATAAAAGCAAACTTTATATAGTGAGTTTTGAAGTCTTAATGTTGTATTGAGTGACTGCCTTGTAGTTATTTTTTTATGCATATTTTCATATGCCTTTTTATTAGGAGGTGTTTTATTGAATATTTTTGTTTGATGTCACATAGAAATTATTTCAATTATCAGTGACCCAGAGTAAGTATGAGTGTTGAAGGCCTTTAATATCTGATACTGGGTTGTCCATATCAGGTTAGAGCACAGCCGTTGCTATTAGGATACAAAGATCTCAAGGTTGAACCTTGTGTGTGGGCTTTAATAGGCAGTGTTTCTTGATGCAGACCATTGTATCCTGGGATATCGTTCCTTGTTCATTATGGTGCAAAACATTTTGAGCTACATTAACTAGCCCTTCCACTTTCTATTTCTTTTCAGTTTTGTGTTTTCTAGCAAATCTTTTTTTCCAAATAGGAGGGTCTTATTTTCTGCTTAATTGAGTGGAAACAATTGATTACATGTTTGCTTCACCAACTTGGTACTGTGGCATTTTTGTTCTGTAGAAGAATTAATCAGAGGACAACTGAACTTTTTTTTTTAAGTGAAGTTTTGATTAGGGATGAAGTCAAACAATACATGGTGTTCAATCAAACAGACCAATGAACCATCTCATGTGCTCTGTGAATAAGGGGGAAAAGCTTTCTGTTTCCAGCTTTATGATTGTTTTCCACTGAAGAATTATCTGTAAATACTATTTTTAAAGTATGATTATAGCATCTTATTTTTAAGTACCACCATCAAATACGCATTTCATCCTGGTAAAAACAAAATCATTCACTGGTAATGAGAGGAAGGAAACTCTAAAATAAAAATCTACACAATCAGGCTCTGGCATTAATTCTAAACCCCTGGCAATCATTCTGCATTGCTTTGTCTTTACCAAGTGCATTCAGCCAGTTTTACTAATACTTTTAGATGTAGTGAAAAATTTATGTGAAGAATAAAGTGCCAGCAAAACTTTGAGGATTGTCTCATTTATAGATTTCCCAATTCACTGTGTACAAACATGTCCTCAGTCTTTAAATGTATTCACGTTTCCTAAGGCTGGAGAAACAAACAAAAACTCCCAAAATTTAGACGTACAACAGCAGAACTCTTTACAAATTAATGAAATTCTTGCAGCTTCTAACATGACCTGCTAAGTAACCTTTGGGTTCATCATGTGGTGATTTTTGAGCAGCCCCGACAGTTTGGAATTTGGCTACTATAGTTCTGCAGAGTGTAAGCTATGTATTAACAGATCTTAATTATGGGCTGTGGTATTCAGTAAGTTAATAAAGAAAAGTAAGAAGAAGAACAGATGATGAATTCATCCGTAGTTATTGAGGGCAAAATAGAGAGTATCTTTGTATATATTCTTTATCCTTAAACAAAAAATTAATATACCATTTATCTAAATATTGCTGAGGTTACATTTCTGGACATGCATAGATGTTAGAGGATCATTACTCAAAATTTAATTTCCCAAAAACATTGTATATTCAACAGAGGGTTGTGGAAAACACCAAAATGAATTAAGGTATGCTCAAATAAGACAGAGATATTAAAAAAAAATAGCCAGAGTCAAATTCATTAGGTTCTCAAATAGGTATAGCATGACACTGAATTATGTATGTCTTTCTGTACACATTTAAGAGGCTTTTGAGTTTATAGTTTTATACGATTGTAAGCTTAGAGGAAACAGAGAAAACAAACAAAACCATTGGGTGCTTTTGGTTTGGATTTACCAATTTTTGATCATTCTTTATTTTTGTGTATTTATCTTTAAAATGTTAAACATGTTCCTTTTCATATAAGTCATTTACGGTCCATATCCTAGGAGAATTTTAAGTTTTCTTTCATAATAACAGTATAACTTCTGGGAGGAGTAAAACAAGAATCCAGTTTGTCCTTTCCTGTAAGGCATGCAAACCATGCAGGGACCAGGAAGAGAGAAACCAGTTTGCCCTTCCCATGAGCTGACCAGTGTATGGGCTAAGATTCAAGACCTCTCTCCAGCTCTCCCAAGCAACTATCAGGTTTTTGGAGGACAGGCTGAGTTGATAGCAATTGAGGTACAAAAACAACTAAATACTTGTACTGTTTGATTGCCTTTGCCGACCTAAGGACAGTAGTCTGAGCATCTATTAGGAGGATAGCAGTATGCAATATAGCAAAAATGGAGGATTTCATTCTTTCTTGTGTTTGAAATCCAACATTCTCATTGTTTTGTTTTGTTCCAATTTATTTTTTTATTTTATCTAACGTTCTGTTTTGATTGGTTTCATTCTGTTTTGTTTTATTTGATTTTACTATGTCTGATAGTACGGTCAACTACTGTGAAGATAACAAGAGATATGGTAGCTGTTGTTGATTTCCTCTTGTACTGTTTTGAAGTTCTGTACCATTTTCATTGCTTTGTTTTCATTGGCTTTATTATAATATATTTTGTTAGGTTTTATTGGTTTGAAAATTTAAAAAAGCAGTATAATTGCCTAAATCTAGAAATAAAGATTGGTATAAAGATCTGTATTCCATGTTTACATCCTACTTTTGCTCCCTCTGATGTTCTTTGTAGCAGATTTCTCTCCAGTATATATTCCAGGCTCATAAATTGCATTTAGCTGTCATGTCTTTCTTGTCCCATTTGATCTGGGCCATTTTCTATGTCTGCCTTTCAATTTATTTTTTTATTTTTTTTGTACTGGGTATCTGCACTCACCAAGCAGGCACTTACACCACTAAACTAAATCCCTGGTTTGCCTTTCAATTTTTATGAATTGACATTTTGATGAGTTTAGGGCAGTTACTTTGTGAAATATACCTCAAAATAAATTTCCTTGGCATTTCCTTACGATTCCATTTAGGGCATATAGGCCTCCTTGTACACAGTGTTGAGTTTTTCTCAGCATATCATGTCAGGAGGAATTGGAAGTTAGTTTATAAATTATTAACAAAATTGACTTTATCAATTAATATGTCCATCATATTTCTCAACTATTATAAACTATTCTCTCAAATTGTTAATAAGTGATTTGCTAGGTAATGTTCCGCCAAACTTGACCTGTTAGTTTTAACATCTATTGATAACTGTTAGTGTTCCCATGATGATTATCAAAGATAGTTTCCTACCTTTGTGATTCCTCTCCACTTGTTTCTCTACTTTGATTTACACTGTATTAGAAGATAGTACTTTCTTTTTTCTTCTACTTACTTATTATGGATTGATGTTCATACTTAGGACTCACATATTCATGTTCTATTCAGTGGGTTACAATCTATTACTCTTGTACTTCATTGTTCAAATCAGTTGTCCCAGGTTGGGCTTTTGGGATCCTTAAATGAATTTCTGTCATTTGTCCATGTCCCTATTGTGTAGAAGTTGATAAGGAAAATTTGCCACAATAGTGAAATATGTTTGCTCCTTGATGCAGTAACTTAACCATTAAAATGTCGCTTTGTTCTCTCCATCAGCATTTTTTCATTGCTTATTTAAAAGGCTTTTGTTATTTCTGATTTGTATACTTGAATTGTTAGTCTGTTTAAGAATATAGTCTGCTTAATAGCAATTAATAGTGTTTTACAATGGAACCTTCCAATCAGTGGACGGTTCTTAGGGGAGTATCATCTACTTTGCCCCAGAATTCTGTCATGACACACTAAAGGATTTCCATAATGAACTACAGATGCCATTAAGTGTGCATTTTTTATTTTAATGTTTATCTTATTTCTCTTGTCACTTCTGCAGCAGGCCAAAATTCATGACCTGGATTTAGTTTTTAAAGAGACATATTACAGAGGCATACCAGCAAACAAGTGATGCATATCAGAGAAGCTGAAAAAGTGGGGGAATTCTCCCCAGAACACATGGAATTTTTTTCACAAGTATTCATACTTTCTGTAGGAAGATATTTTAGGTTTTTCCCACTTAAGCTTTTTTATAGGGTACATGGGGACAGCTGTTGCATTCTTTTTAGTAGCAGAATATGATTCATTTTGTAATCTGAATGTTAGATTTGAAACTCCATTATTATGCTCAAGGTATTTATTGGACAGAAGATAATCCATAGCTTAATGTTTAAGGTTAACTGACTTGCCAAATTTAATTACGGGAATAATTTAGCAAAGGATGTTGTCATTCCTATTATTTAGTTCTCCTTGTCTGCATTTCTGTGAATGCATTTTAGTTTGTTGGAGTAAACCAGGCCAAGCCCTTTACCATACAAAGGAGGGGTGATGGATGTATTTGTTAACTTATTGTTTCCATTCTTTGTTTTTGGCTTGTATTTTAAGTCAGGTTTTCAATTTTCTTTTCAGATCCTTAACTCAATAACTGTAGTTTTTGAGCAAAGACACCTAGAAGCTTTGGCAACAACAAAATTACAGGCATTCCTTGAAGTATTCTGTTGCCTTCCAGCTCTTTTTATTCTGAACATGAAGAGAATTGAAAGCAAGTTTCTATCTTGAACTCCTGAATTTGAGGAAGAAGTTTTGAAATGAAAATGGACGTGCAGAAGAGGTCTAAAGCCAGCCTTTGTCCCTCTTCAGAATTCAGGATTCCATTTTTTAAAGACAGGCTTATTTGTTTTCAGAGCCATTATCCATCAGGCACTGACTGAAATTTTTTGACCCTTTCCCCTAGGGGAAGAGTATGTGTCTTGCTGTAATGAAGATAGTATATACACACTGTTCATACATGTGTCAGTCCATCTGGATGTTAACATTTTTCAACGAATATTTGTGTGAGTTCACTAATTTGTTAGCATAAGCTGATTATTCTTTTTCAATGTGAATACATTAGCAGATCTTTAAAATAATTTCATAGCTGCCACTATAAAATAGGAATACTGCAGATTTACTATATGCTGATATGCCTGCCCACCTTCTCTTGATATTGGGTATGAACCTGTCACCTTTCTGTAGAGCTACGTCCCCAGCCCTGCAAAAGGGATAAACTTTTTTTTTTCCTTTTTAAATTTGAGATGGGGCCTTGTTAAGTTTCCTGTGCTGTGCTGACACTTGGGATTCTCTTGTCTAAACCTCCCAGAGTGCTTGGATTACAGGTTTGCACCCGCGTGCCTTGCTGATGATGCGCTGTCTTTAAGAATGATTTCTCACTTCATTTTCCTCAATATTTTTGTGAGGTAGTTAGTAGCATCTCCAATTTGTAGATGAGAAAGCATATCTCAGAGAGTTATGGATCATTCTCAAATCTATCCAACTAGTGAGTATCAGAAACCAGCTTTCTCCCTTGCACTATGTGTTAGCATTGCCAAATCATTTGATTGGACCCTGCTAGTTGCTTATCAACTTATTTGGGAATTAATGAAGTAAAATATTAGGTATACTTTGTTCAGTTTTTAATAAGACCTTCTGGTTTAGCCTAGCCAATAACTGCAGAAAATGCATAAATACAGAATAACACACAAACTTCCATTCTCATTTTCTAACACAGGAGTTTAACAGATGTTCTTACATCGGAACTGTTGTCCATATAGGTGGCACATCATTGCTGGTGACTGCCAGTGAAGTGTGGAGAACTTCTGTGGGGACCCATCTGTGATGGGGAGGAATTTCTAAATGGAATGCTCTGGATGCAGAACATTTAAGAACACACCAAGGTTTTAGAAGGAATATATTTTGGGAAAGCCAGTGTGCCCGGAAGTTGCACTCACTGAAAAATGAAGAACTACAGGTTGGCCAGGCTTGGTAGTGCATGTCTGTAATCACAGAATTGAGGGAGATTCAGGCAGCAAGATTGTAAGATCCAGCCCAATCTAGACAACTTAGTGAGACCCTGTCTCAGAATTTTAAAAGATTGGTTTTATAGCTTCAGTCATAAAGTGTCCCTGGGTTTCATGCCTAATACTGTATTTTACAACATCCCACTATAAAACCCAAAAACTACAAAGTGCAGAGGTGGGAAATTCCAGTTCTTTCTCTGGTAATGATAATAAGTAGCCTCAATGAACTGAGTACAAAGTCCTGCTGAACTGCTATTTAAGCCATCTAAGAATTTGTGAGGTAGGCACTATTGATATTCCCTTTTGACATTCTGAATAAATAAACACAGAGTGGTTAGCTTGTAGAGATCGTTGATGAAAGATTCATCATTTTTTATTGTCTGATTTTACCTACTGTAGTTCAGCTCCCTTCATATTTCAGTGTCTTCAGCCAAGCAGTGACTCAGGCCAAACCTGCCTTTACTTTAACCCACTCTGAGCCATTTTGAGTTGACTTTTCGGTGCCTTAAGAAATTTTGGATGTACTATATATGGTTTGGATTTTTTGCATGTGGATATCCAGTTGTTCCAGTATATTTATTGAAGGTACAATCCTTTGTCTACATAACTGCTTTTGCATCTGTGTCAAAAATCAATGTCTGTTATGTTGGTATCTAGTATGGGACTTTATATTGATACTTTGGTGGCTTGTCTGTCTTGATATCAATGCGGTTTTATCATGGTTGTGATAACTTTGTGATAAACCTTGGGACTGGGGAGGGCTGGAGCTCTAAGGTTGTTTCTTTATCGAAGTTGTTTAGACTATTCTGAATCTTTTGTATTTCTACAGAAATGTAAGCATCAAAATGTTAACTTACATGAAAAATGATATTGATAGTTTGATAAGGGATTGTGTTCTCTGATCTTTATTTTTTTCCTATTCATTTTTGTTTCATTTTGTCTTTTGTTTTTAATAAAAAAAATCAGTTTCATTAGCAAAAAACCGAAAAAAAACAAAAAATGTATTTCAGTGGCTTGAGCCACTTGAAGCTTGGGTTTTTTTTTTTTTTTTTTCCAGAGGAAAGATTTTCCTTCATTTTCCTTCATCTGATTAGTTGCTCCTTTACATTCTGGGGTCTGAGACACAACTATTTCCTTTAATTTGTGGCTTTATTCTTTATTGAGAAGAGCCAATTCTGTGCCTTTACCATTTTATCACTTACACTTTCCAAGGTGTCCAGTAAGTCCCCAACTTTTGATCAAGTTCCATTTCAGGACAGTGTAAGACAAATAAATTCATAAGACCAGCAAAGTGAGTCTCATAGACCTTTGATATAAATATACAATGTATGGCATAGAAAAAACTAAATGTGACTTCCTTCGTGAAAGGAAGTTTGCTGTGAAATTTCAGGACTTGCATGTTCCTAAGTCAGGGACTTACTATATCATAAAATTTATTGATCAGGCTTGGATTCCTAAGCTGGTACATCTACTTTAGTGTCAAAACAAACACGAAAAACTCTTAAGGAGTGCTAGCTAATGCCAACTCTTATGGAATACTAATGTCAATTGTGTCTTTGCTGTCGGGGATGGATTCTTGTTGGCTAAGACAAGTGGTGGTCTTCTGTGTGTTAAGGTCATTCTGCTGGTGACTCAATAGGGGGCTGAGGAAAGTAGTGTCCAGAGATACTGGCAGCGTTATTCTCAAAGAAACTAAATGATGCCAGGCTAATTAAAAATGGCTGGCTCTTATTTGGTGTTAGAGAAGCAGAAACTCGTTAAAAGACTAATCACATTTAATCTGAAAAAGATGGAGCATCAGAAATAGTTTACTGTAATGGCAGCTGAGAGATGAAAAGACTGGAATGAGAATGGGGAGGAAGTTCATTAATAATAACAACACATATTTATTGTCTGGGGTCTATACTATGTTCTTTGACAGCCATAGCTTTTTATTTTCATTTTTCTAACAGCTCTGACAGGGGAGAGCATGTATTAATCTCCCTTTACAGATAATAAATGGAGACTTGCTAAAGCTAATTGCCTATCTTAATGTCACTTGGATACTTAGTTTCAAAACTGGGATTCAGCTTGGGCCTTATGGCTCCAGAATTGATGCTTTTAAAAGCATGTGGTCACAGAGAACATCTTCTTGGGATGAATCACTCTTAAGTAGGTCATGGGAGTAATAGCTACCTCTGTCCTTGGAAGTCACCTCTACTTAGTAGTTCTGATTTATTTTGCTTGTTGTGTTAATCAGCTCTGTAATTCTGTGACAGGTGCCTAAGATTAATGAATGAGAAAGAGGAAGAAGTTTACTTTGTTGGCTCATGGATCAGAGGTTTAGTCCATGGTTGTTTGACCCTCTTTGGGCCGGTGGCAGAACATTGCCTCATGGTAGCTTGCGTTTAAGACAGTGCTCACCTCCTGGCAGTGGGAAATCAAAGAGTTTAGAGGGGGTTGAACCCAAAAATCTCCCTCAGTGGCCTACCTTCAGTGACCTTTTTCCTGTAAGACTTTGTCTCCTGAAGGTTCCAATGCCTCTCAAATAGCATCACAGGCCTGGGACCAAACCTGGCATATGAACTTTTGTTGGACTTTTCAAGATCCAAATTATGACATTTATTTTCACACTTTCTATTGTGTTTCAGTGTTTGTCTTTTTAAACCTAGTGCTAATATCTTTTTATGCCATGGATTTTCAACCTTCGTATGAACAATAGTTTATGTTCATTAATTTTTTGATGTAGGAGACTGTCATGTGTTTAGCAGTGTCCCTAGGCCCTCTGTCACCCCAGACAACTAAAATACCCCAGGATAGACATTACTAAATGTCTCTCAGGGCAGAATTGATCCCTACTGAGAATCACTGCTGAACATGAAGATGGGCATACATTGTAAACAGAAAGTGTTTTCACAGGGGTTCTGAAAATTCTGTGTAAGTCACTTGATACCTTGTCAATTGGTTTTTTCTGACCGTTACTCTGCCTTAGCAGAAGAGGGTACAGCACTCTGCAGAGTGCTCTTGGGCCATACTTTCAGAAGAAATAACTGTGAGTAGCTGAGGCCCACAGCCTTTTGTGGAGCTCAGTTCTGCTGCCTCCTACTTAGCAGCAGTGTGTGGTGACTTGATGAGTATTAAAATCCTTTTCTGCCAGTTCTTTTCATCTTTCTCAGATCTGCTGGCCTGTCTTGCAGTGATTAAGTTTACTGTTGAGCTAATGATTTGCTCCAGGTTTCTCGGCTTGTAAAAACTACACGCTGTGCATATAAATGTGTAGGATTTTGACCTTATAAACTGAGGAGCAATTATCCACATGTCTTAAGACGGAGGAGCCACCTTTTGACTTTGAAAATATCACCAGGAGGGCATTTCATTTTAGGAAGTCAACTTTTGTATTTCTCGATATCTGTTTAATTGGGCTTGATGGTAACAGTATAAGACACAGCTTTATTGTGATTAGAGGCTGACAAAATTAGTACCAGTGAAGTTTGGAATTTCATGGTGGAATTTAGTTTTTATGTTGCACTTGTCTCCTGTTTTTTCAAATAAGCAAGAGTTATCTCTTCTTGTGAATGCTGCAAGTATTTTGGGGGTTCTATCCAAATCTCAGTTTTAGGAGGCATTGTATTTCCAGGTGACTCTGCTAATGTGTTTTGTTTTTCAAACAGTTTTTTGAGTTCAGCTTTGGAAACTTTGAAGGTAAAACCATTTCTATTTTATGGTCCACACCATTCAGCAACACCTCTGGACTGGTTAATAGCCTACATTGTTTGTCGTTTTTTTAAATTCTGTTTTTTGTTGATATTATAGATTTCACATATGGCTGTAAAATAATAGATGATATTACAGAGTGATCACATACATACTTTTGCTTAGTTTCTCCAAAGGTAACACTATTCTAAAATATATCACAATATGTTGACACCATTACAGTCCACTGCTATTAATTAGATTTCCTGACTTGAATTTATGTGCTTATATATGTGTAGGAAGTTTTGTGCAACTTATTTTTTATTTATTTTTAGGAAGCTGGGAATTAAGTCCAGGGCCTGGTGTACATGTACTGCAATACTAAGCTATCTCAAGTGTTCTCAAGTTCTGTATAACTTTATTAGTTGTATGTATAGTGTCCGTTATCAGAGGCAATGTCTACCTTTTAGAAATGATGTTGCCCCCTGCTACTTCCACCCTTAATTCCTGGAAAACTCTAATCTATCTCCATTTCCAAAACCTTAGTCACTTCAGTGATAAGAATAGAATTATATGGTATATAATCTTTCACAATTGGGGGTGTGTGTGTGTTTCTGTTTATTTCTCCCCTTTTGAAGTCCTTCCTGGGAATTCATCCAACTTGTTTTGTGTATCAAGAATTTGTTCTGCCACAGTTTTACCTCTGACTTGTTGAAGGATACCTGATCTGATTCCAGTTTTTAGCTTTTAAAGATAAAACTGCTGTGAACATTTGTGTACAGATTTTTTTGTGAGAATCTGTTTTATTTCTCTGGTGTAGTTGTTTAAAAACACAATTTCCAGGTTGTATTATCAGTTGTATGTGTAGTTTTATAAAAAATTGCCAAGTGATATTCCATAGTGGCTGTACCATCTTATGTTCTTGCAGCTACTGATATAATCTAGTTTCTCTGCATTCCTGATACTGTCATTTTACTCTTTCTCAGAGGTGTATAGTGACAGGTACATTTTGGTATAAAAATCACTTTCACATATAGCTCATAATCTTGTAGGTTGTTTCCTATGTTTATAATTTATTCTTTTAACTTCTGAAGTGAAATATCTGTCCATGTCTTCTGCCTATATTTTTTCTCCAATTGTACCTTTCTTTGTACTACTAAATTTTGAGAGTTCTTTGTACATTTCAAATACTGATCCATGTTTTTTTGGATTTGTTGCTGGTAAATGTTTTATTCAATTTGTGCCTTGTCTTGATTGAACTCCATGAGTTTCCCTTTAAGGACTTCCTTGAAGTAAAAATTTTAAATTTTAACTGACCTCAGTTTATCTAGTTGTCCTTTTATGGATTGATTATTCTCTTGGTGTCAAATCCAAGAACTCTTTACTTACTCCAACATTCAAAAGGTTTTCTCTTATAGTTTTGTAACAGTTATATAGTTCTATATTTAAGTTGATGATCTATTTTGGGTGAATTTTTTCCAATATGTGAGGTTTAGGTCTAAGTTTTTTTCATTTTTATTTTTTGCTTTAGTATCTAGTATTTGAACACCATTTGTTTAGAAGCTTATTACACTGCTGACTGTATGTGTATTAATCTCTGGATTCTGACTTTTGTTTCATTGATCCCAGTTCCTATCTCTGTATATACTTGGTCTTTTTTGGTGGTGTTGGTGGTGATGGTGGGGATTGAACCCAGGGCCTCACACTTGCTAGGCAAGTGCTCTACCACTGAGCTACCTGCCCATCCCTCACACTCTCTTCATTGTTGTATCAATGGGTCTTAATATGGGGAGCATGCTTCCTGCCTCTTTATTCTTTGGTCCAGATTGTTTCTTGACATTTTAAGCCCTGTGCTCTTACATACAAATTTTATAATCTTGTTGATGCCCATAAAACTTGGCTGGCATTTTGATGGGAATTGCATTAATAGTACAGATTAGTTCAGGGACATTGACTTTTTTTAACAATAGATTGCATCATATAGTTGATTAATAAAGTGTCTCCCTCCATTTATTGTCTTTGATTTCTTTCAGTATTATTTATAGCACTATAATTTTCCATAACCAGATAGTTCACATTGTTTATAAAGTGTGTACCTAATTATTTATTTCATATTCTTTGGAGTAATTTCAAGCAATATAATTATTATTTTATTTGTTTGTTGTTTTTGTATAGAAATGTGATGGATTTTCTTTTTGGTTGATACTCTGTTCCGTGTTCTTGGTGAGATCAGTAGAGTTTTGGAGATGCCTGGGGATTTTCTGTGTAGCAGTTGTGTTACTATTTTCTTCTTTATCTGTCTTTACTCTCTTTCAGGCCTCTTATATACCTCGTTGGTGTGGAGGATTAGAGTCTTGGACGGTGTAGTAGGGATTGAAACTGAGACCTTCACACTGAACCACACCCCCAACCCTTTTTGTTTTTGATTTTGAGATAATGTCTCATTAAGCTGCCCAGGCTGAGCTTGAATCCTCTTGTCCTACAATCCAGAATGCTGTGATTCCAGCATGTGCCACCATGCACACCAGACCAGCCTCTCCATTTCAAACATCCCATAGAAGGGCATGTGCTTCCCCACCTTCCCTCTTGCCTCTTCTGTTTCCCTGTCTCCCTCTTGCATTGATGGTGTTCTTGTTCCATCTCTATAGCTTATGCTTCAAGACTGTCTGTGCCAGAAGTCCACACAGACAGTATTAGATGATGCAATTGAATCATCCACATTCAGATTTCAGCCTTGCTTTTCTGATTTGATGGTAGGAAGGGGCACGACACATTGTGTTCTAGTGTTTTCCCCAGGCATTGCCTGGCCTACTTGTATGAATTTTCAGTGGATTGTCTCTTGTCATTGGCAAAAAACACTTAAGGAAGTATCTTCTTTAGATGGTCCAGTTTACTGCTGAAGTAAATAAATACAAAGCAATGAAGAAGAGTCAAAATAATCATATTAAAAAAGAAACAGAAAAAGGTTGTGGTGACTGTGGCATGAGATCTGGTTGAACCCTGATTATAGACATTAGTCATGGGTTGTCCCTGGGCAACTTCTTTAGTCCCTTGTGAATATTTTTAATATGTGACATTAGGAACATTTCCCAGAGTGGATTAAATGACATAATACAAGTCTATCACTGTAAAAGTGTCTGGTATCTGGTTTGTTTTCAATGTGTGGTGGTTAGTTTTGATTATGGTTTGTTACTTACCTATGGAGTTGGTAATTCTAATAGGGAGGAAGAAAGAAAAGGTAGAAAGTGAGGAATGAGGCTGAAGCAGAATTGCTGATGTTTTTAGGTAAAAGAAACCTAAGCAACAACTTTTCAGGAAAAAAGACTAAAATGCCTAAAACAGTTGAGTTTCAGAATGTGTACACTGAAACCTTAGGAACTGAGAGTGACTGCCAGTTAAAAGGCCCTTCATGGGAAAAGTGCATCACTTCCCGCTTTGGTGTGGCGTGTCCTTGATTTTCCTGCTGCTCTGTGCTCTGGTCCTGCCTGTGGGATGGCATGGACTGTGCATCAGACCTTCCCGAGCCAGGCTTCGCTGCAGACTCATCTGGGAAACACCTGTTCTTATACTGTCCAATTCAGCTTCTGCTTCTAGATTCTAATTCAGAGAATTTGAGGTGGCAAGGGGGAAAATACAAAAACCAAAACCCAAAGAAACGGGGAATTCTGAAATGGAGTCAGAAAGCGAGTGGGAACCATTGGGATGACATCAGCTGTTGGGATTGAACAGCTGTGGCAACATCTTAAGTTCTGCTACCTACTTTGTGTGCAACCCCAAGGAAATCACTTAACCTCTCTGTACCTTCTTTGACTAAGGCTTTTGAAAGCCCAGGCATAGGGGATAATAACTCTGACCTACTTTACATGGTTGTTGTTAAGAATTACTTTTAAAAATGACTGCAAAGCACTTTACAAATAGAAATTGCTCTATAAATGCCTTTTTAAAAAATGTAATTTTGTAACACAGCTTTAAACACAAATAGTCTTGTTGAGTGCATCAGCTCCAATTACAAGTATCAAATGACATGGTATGATGGCTAGAACTTGCATTTTCTTTCTATAAAAAAAAAAATCCCTCCAGTTAGAGGCAATAAGAAAACAACATAAGGTTGTAATGTGTTCTTTTACTGTATCATCGTTAAAAAATAATGCTGATGCTAACCTCTAGCTTCCACATTTTGTTTTGTTTTGTATTTTTAATACTCTACTCCCACCAATTTGAGAATTTAATTAGAAAAATAAATGACTGCTACTATTGCCGCTGTTTTAATTCTCCCCTGTCCCAATCTCTCAATTAAAATCTTGCTCCTCTAGTCACAGACACATCTGTGGATCTGTTAGAAACCTGCAAATTGATGTGCACCTGCAGAGCTGGCAAAGACACTCTTCATCCCTGCCCTCTGGTGTAAGGTGTGTTCTCCTTTCATCCATCTGTCCCTGCAGGAGTTCCTGAAAGGCTACTCTTCTAATCTGCCCTTCCCACTACCAGGCTGTCCTATATGTATAGCTATGACAGCTGGACACCTATTAATGCCAATAGGCATGAGCTGGGTTTGGAATTTAGAGATGAGATGTTTTCCACCTCAAAATTTCGTGGAGGGTTTTCAGGTGGTGACAAATATCAGACAACTTAGAGGGGGGCGAATCCATGGGAATTCAGAGCATGCTGCTTTAGGCACTGGCTATTATTTATTTTAAAAATATAGGCAACAATATCTAAGAGTATATTCAGACTTGAACTAACCAGGTATGAAATTGTGACCTTAGGCAGGGATCTAACCTCAGTAATCCTATGTAAAACTGTCTTTGATCCAAAGAGCTTAACAATAATGGTCTCACAAAGCCTGGAGAAGGTTACAGAAAACAGAAAATTCTTAGTTTGGTACTTGGCACATGTTAAATGCTCAGTATAGCTGAGCATTGTTCTCTGCGGACAAAAGTAGTGTACTTGTAGGCATAGAAGGCAAACATGATTTGAACTTGTATGGATGGATTTCAGGTAGTGGACTAGACTGGATTTAAATATTTTAAGACTTGATGTTAAAAAACTTAATGTTTTGTGGCATTTTTTTGTTAAATAGTATTTCACTACTCTGGTTTTATGTATTTGTTGTTTCATGTAGAGGTGAAACCACACAGATGGGAGATGAATGCACAGCACTTGTAAACAAAGAGGATGAAAGTTGGGTTGTCAAGCAGAGAGCTGCCTCCAGTCTTGAGTCTTTTGAGTCTTGCTGTGCAAAAAAGTTGTTGAATGTCGAGTGTCTTTCTGCTTTCAGTGAATGTCTCTGTGGCTGCAAATGCTAGGAAAAAGTTTCTACCTGCCCATTCTGGTGACATACATTAAGATCAGTTAGATAACAAAATAAGAAGAAAGGCTTTGGGTACAATGTTCTACTTTTGTAACTTATCACTTAGAAGGTTAATTTGTATAATATGTGCAAAATGCATATGTTTCCCAGTAGACCCCTCAGCCCAGAGAGAGGACCATTTGCCTGCTGCGCAGCCATTTGAGTTTGGGCTAAGTACTAATAGCATCCCAGACTCTTCCATTCACCAGGCAAGTTTTTCACAGTTTCTGAGATAAGCCAATTTGCCAACTGCTCTCCTAGGGTGACCACCTGCACTTGGGGCCTGAATTATTCTGTTTTAGACAGATTCATGTTTTGTAGATTGCCTTTTCTTTTTCTTGTATTTTGAAATATTGATATCATTTCCCGAGTTCTACAAGCTAAAGGAATTTATTTGATATTGTAAGTAAGTACTTTGTAATTATGGTTGTGTATTTCTATGCCTACCTCCCACCTCTTCCTTAGAAAATGTTTTTTCTTATAGTTAAACATACTAGTAAGAATCAGATTGAGGGGCTGGGGATATAGCTCAGTGGCGCAGCGCCTGGCTGGCAAGTGAGAGGTCATAAGTTTGAACCCCAGTACCAAAAATGGAAAAAAAACAGAAACAGATCAGACCGGGTAAGAATGTCCTTTACTGTCCTACCACTTTGATAGCGAAAGAGTGGAAACATTAAATGTACAGTGACTTGCTGGTCATCATCACCCAGCATGGAACGTCTTTGTGTTTCATGATACATAGATCTGCTAGCCTGCTCCAGAGACCTGGAAAGATGCCCCTCTCTTTGGTCTTTCAGGTCATTTGAATCAAAGAGGTTTAGGGATGGCAGTCTGGGTGGCCCATAGGGGAAAAGGATTAGGTAAGAGAATGGTGCAGAGCTACTTGCAGTCATGGGGAAGTCAGTAGGGCTGAGAGTGGTGCTTGCCATGGGAGCAAATACTTCGGTGGCAGGTTCTCTGGGCTCAAGGGAACAAATTATATGTTATTGAGCTTTAGTTCTATCGTGTATATTCTGAAATTAAGAATACTTTAATTTCATCAAATTGAAGACAACATTGATTGTAGTACCTACATTCTGGCATGTACCACTGAGAAAGTTAAAGTTAAATTGTCACATTGTCACATTGCTAAGATACCATCTATTATAGGATCTGTCCTGATTTTAGAGAGTTGATTATGCACATGTAGCATATGGAAGTGGTTATGTCATAAATTAGTAAGGATCACATTAGTTAATCCCTGTAAAATATCAGCAGTGGCTTAACATATAGTGAGAGCCTAATAATTTTAACATTTCTTCCTTCTCTTTTCTCCTAGAGGTATTTTCTTCTTAATTGGCAAATGTTTTTTGACCACATAATATCTATATGACATTGTTCTGTGGGTATGAGATACATCAGTGAATAGAATAGGCACAAATCCAGCTCTGCTGGGTCTTATATGTTGTCATTTAGGCCCTAATGTGGGCCAACCTTGGGAGTCCACAGAATCGCCAGCATGCTCTGTCTTCTCTCTTTCTAGAAGCTCTGTTCTTCTTGGCTACATTGTTGAGGTTGAATGTGAGTTGAAGGTCTTTGTATACAGTAAGGCATGCCAGCTACTTACCTACTCATTACCCTGTCATGTTTCCTACTTAATCTACATTCTGGAACACTGCCTGAAACAGCCTTGCCTGCCGCATCTCTAACTTTGCCCAGTTTTGTGCTGTTTCATCTGTCTGATATTTTGTGTTTCAGCCATGAAGGTGCTGCCTCCTTTTTGAAGCTTTTTGTAGCTCTTCTGTTGAATAGATTTACTTCCTGTGCCTTGCTCATGCTACCAGTTTGCGATTACTTATCCAATTAAACCTTAAAAATTGCAGTTGCATGGATATAGGGTTCTTGAAGGAGCCTGGTGAACAATAACTGCAGGCCAGGGATACATGTTTTTATTAATGCTCAGGTGCTTTTTTTTTGTTTTTTTGGTACTCGGAATTGAACTCAAGGCCACACATTGAAACAGTCATCTTACCTGGTTGTTCTGCCATGCTCTGTAGTTGCTTTGCTGCAGTTTGTTCTGAATTCATTAGCTGTGCTGATGTTGGAAAAACTCATGTCACCTTTTATCCTCAGGAATATGTTTCAAGACTCCTAGGCTACCCTTGAAACTGTGGGTAGTGCCAAATCCTATATTTAGCTAATATGTTTTCCCATGTGTACCTGTGACAAAGTTGAATTATAAATTAAGGACATTAAGATTAATAGCTATAATAATAGAGCAGGGTATTTATAACTATATACCTTAATAAAAGGTAAGTATGGTATTTTTTAAAATAATTTTTTATTCAGTGTTCCCACCTCATCACAACTGTTGAGAATGAGGGCCACTGTCACGTACAAGGAGCGTTCCTTGATTTGATAATTAAGACAGCTGCTAAGTGACCAGTAGGTGAGCAGTGTATGGAGGGTGAAGGTGCCAACCAAAGGCCTGACTTAAAACAGGCAAGAGAGAGCTCACTGGGGCAGGATTTTACCATGCTAATCAAATGGTGTGCAATTTAAATAAATGAAGTTCTTTATTTATGGGATATGCACTTTAATATTTTCAGATCATAGTTAAACACAGGTCACTGAAACTATGGAAAGCTATAAAGGGGACTGTTGTCTAGTGCATATTATAGAAGTTACATCCAGGGTCCTAAGGCACTTGTCATTCTGTGTATTATGAGGCATGACAGTGCGCACCTACTGGGTTGTGTTTGTATTTTATTAGCAGGAAGCATGTGCTTAAATGTTCGGGGTCCTTTATATCCTCTTCTTTTATTTATTTATTTATATATATATATATCTGCTCTTCTCATGTTGCTGGACCAACTTTAACTCATCAGCCTGCGAGACGGATGTCATTCAGGCATCGGGCAGGAAGAGACGCTTCTGTACATAGCCGCTTTCTCATCTGCGGTTTAGGTTTCTGAGGCTTAGACAGAGGGAACCTGGTAAGTGTTGGGCACTTTTTGCGCAGCCAGGACAGATCCTGTCCACCTGGTCTTAAGCCCTTGGGCAGCTGTGGGCTCCTCCTGGCCACAGGCTGGCTGGTACCTACCACTTGGAACTGGCCCTGCTGTGATTGTGCCTCTCTCTTCAGGAGGGGCTGAGCTTTTCTTGGTACTCAAAAGACTGTGGAGTCTCGTGAAAAGGAAAAATGTGAGCCAAGAGAAGTTTTCTGCCTGTAAAGCAGGGCCAGTGGTTTCTACTGTGGAGTTTTTAAAAATGTCATTTGACTTAACCTCCTTCCCACTGGTGCAAGCACCTGTGAGCAGTGTCTGCTAAGCCTTCCAGGCCCGGGGAGGGTGAATGTGATGCAGCATCTGCCCAGACTGAGGCTGGATCATAGACCAGCTCTTTCCCAGCCTTGAAAAGCTTCCTGTCAGATGGCCACAGGCCTCAGGCTCCAATCTGCCTTCTTCAATGGTCAGATTTGCAACTCTTACATAATCCCCAATCATTCAGCTGGGGTTTTCACTGCATTTAAACTGTTACTCAGAATTTAATGTAGTCTTTCTAAAAAGCTGTTCCCTAGGTGGTATTAAAAAAGGTGTAAATCCAGTCTGTAAAAGCTTTGAGAGGCATACATATGAGTACAGTTGACATTTAAAATTTCACATACACATTTTTTTTTCCAGTTGATAAAAATCAGCCTAGCAATTTTGTCTTGGGTTTTTATCCTTGCATTTTGTCAAATATTACCAAAGGGTAAAGTGATCTTTGATTTTAATCCGAAAGACTCCCTCGCCCTTTTAACCCCTGCTGATGGTCAAGATCAAAGTTGTAAATGAATAGGAAATTATTTCTTCTGTCTCCCTTTCCCCACACTTCCATGAAGGGAAGATCTTTTTTCAGCCTAAAGAAGATCTCAGAGGAGACAGTTAATTTATTCTCTCTGCCCAGCAGATGGCCATGTTATAGAGAATTAAAAACCAGATGTAATTATTGAGAATTTATGATGTTGGACTGCTTTGGCTTGTGTAGTTTATGTTATATTCTCATTATGTTGTGAGAGTTCAGGGCATATATACTTCAGTGGGTTAAACTGAGATTATCCCATTTTTTTGTGATCTCAAATAAGTAGCAAACTGAAGAAAGATTCCTTCCTCTTTTAAAAGGTCTGCCCCTTCACTTTCCATGGGTCATCATATTAGAATTTTCTAAGGCTGTCTGCAGGGAAGGGAAATTCTTTGAGATCACTTCCCTTTCTGTCTTTTGACTTTGTTTATCTAGTGCTAGGGATTCTTTGTCTGTCTTCCAAACTCCATTTCCTGTGTCAAACTTTGATTTGCTCAGGTTAAAGGTGGTCTTTTAACAGTTACTTCCTATACATTGCTAGTTTGTACATTTCTTTGTTATATATTTAGCACAGATTCCCCTGGGTTCCAGAGAGCTTTAAATGTACGTCTTGAAGATTCTGAGTTTTTATGTATAGTTGAATGAAAAATAAACAGATTCATCCGTGAGGTTTTGAAAGCAGCCGGGCAGATTCAGGTTTTTGCTCAACTTTGTTGATGTGCACTTGTGCTGTGGTAGGGCAAACACTGACATTTAACTGTACTATGACAGAGCTTTACAATGACTAGATGAAACTGAAAGCAAACACCAAAGAATTTTTGCTCTTCATCTGTGACCATTTGATTTCCCAAATACTTCTCCAGGAGAAATAAAACATAGTCCATATTTTATTACTCATTTAACATGTTTCTAATTTTGTGTTATGTAACAATGACCTAAGGGCTGGAAAACACTGACTCTTCATTTGAGCCAATAAACATCCAGGGGGTAACTAAAAGCAAGAAAAACTTGGTATCTCTGCCTCCATTTTGCATCTGTCTCCTTTGTAGTCACCATGGATTCCAGCACAGTAGGTCTGATGGATAAACATCACCCTCCTCCCAAGGAACTTTCTTACCACCCTAGACAGGTTCCTGCTGGATTAATCCTGAGAAAACAATCAACAAGCTTTCCTTTAATCAAGGCTGCTCATCTTTCTTCCTGCCCTCTGATTATACCCTATAGCAGGATCTGTGCCTGTGCGCCCAAGACAGGCTGGAAACGCTGGTCCCCTGGTCTTTCTGAGGTGTCTGTGCTGATTAAAGTCCCTTTCCTGCCTTCACCACACCTGTTTCTCTGATTGGCATCTTGGGACAGGTGGCAGAATATAATCCTTGGGACCTGCAAAACTAGAGGCTTCATCTGAAAACTCTGGTGACATCTTGGAGAAAATATTCTCTTATGAAAGAAACATGTTATTATTAATTTTTTACTAGTGTGTTTTATTTTGAGCATATTTGATTTGTCACGTCCTCATTTAGCTTTAGAGTTACATGTGATATCATTAAATTTGGAAGAATTGTTTTTTCCATGAAGAGCGTGAGATCATTTGTGTACCAAAGATATTAAAACTTGAGATTTTTAAAATTTATGGGATTGTATTGATGTAGAATATATGAAATCCATTCACTGTAGAATTTGGACATATTTGAGTTAGCTTTTATTTCACCACTTTTATTCTTAGCTCAAGCATTGAGAGACATGTCTCATTTCTTTTTGGGAAAGAGTTATACTTTTCCTCCCATCATGGGAAACAATTAATTGAACCAGTTACTAAAAATTACTGTACTTTTTTTGTTGGGCAACTTAAAACACAAAATTTGAAAATTTTAAAACATTTTCTCAAAAAGCGTTTTTTGAGCAACATTTTCTGTCTCAATGTACTACTTTTTCTTTGTCCTCTCCAACTTCCTTCTCTTCTCTTTTATGTTATTGCATAATAATTATAGAATATAAAACTGGTGACCCTAGTTTTATTGTTTTGTACTGTACTCTTGCTAAGAGAAGCTGAAGTGTGACTCTCAGTTCTGAAGAGTGGATCAGCAGGTGCTGCTCTGGCTCCTGCAGCCTTGATCATAGAAGACATTACTAATCGATCAGGCAGCCATCCCAGCAGAGCCCAGATGTGTCCTTCTGATTTCTGCTCAGCAAGCTGCCTCCATCAGGCATACTGCATTGGTACTCAAGATGAAATCTGTCATTCTTGCCTGAGAGTATTTTTATTGAAGGTCCTTTTATAGACCAAATCCTGTGCTGAAAGAAAGTACAGGTCTTTGCTTTTAGGAATTTATATTTCTGGTAAGGAAGATTGCTCTGACACTAGGTAAATTTATAATCAATGTACAGATGGAAGCTCCTGTAATTAACAGGCTGCAGATGCAGAGCTTGGGGAAATGCTCAGTTACTCTGATTGTATCTGCTGCAACACTGCCAGAGAAACTTCTTTCTCCATTGTGATAAAGCTGAAGAACTTGCTTTCTCTGTCAATTTTGAGTAGAGACCAAGGTACAGGTCTTAACCAGTGCTTAAAATCACTATTTCAGAACTGGAAATTTTGTTATAAAATATATGTTGAAAGGTCATTGTTCATTTAGCCTCAGTTCTGCGCATAAGCTTTGGAGGATAGAGTTTCAATAACATAGGCTCACAGTTCCATCTTGCATAATTTAGTGATCAGCACAGTACTACATTCTGAAAAATTCACTTCTGTGTTTCTTCTGGACAGGGATTAGGACCAGGTGGAAAGTAAGCAGGAAGTAATTTGATTTTATGCACTTAGGCAAATAAGAATGTGTTGGTGAAGTAGAAATACTACCTACCTGCATAAAAAGAATAACACTGACATTAGAAGAAAAAGGCTTTTTAAAAATTTGTTGTTGTTTATTTTTGTTTGTTTGTTTGTTGCTTGATTAAATATGCAAATTGTTTCAGGACTTTCACTTACTTGTGGAAGTCCCTGGAATTGTTGGACATTACCTGAAAGCCAGCAATGATGGAAGGGTCTGAAATAGTGCCCCACTTGTGCCAAGTGAGATTTCCTGCTGTTCCTTTCAAGGATTATCCCTTTCACTAAATAATATCCTTGTTTTTCCACTTCAGAAACACTAAAATACCTTCTGCAGATTCAAAAAGTAGAATTGGAATGGGTTTTTCCATCTATTTTGATAACCAGGTAGTTTTAATGGCATGATTGTTCTTGGCTTCATTCCTTGGCCAATTTTGAGCTACATTTATGAGTATATCAGAGACCACGCATTCCGTGGTGGCCTTTAGGAGAAAATTTCAAGGATCTGTTACCCAGAATTTGAGATTTCCTGTTATTAGAGGTCAAACAAATGGTACAAGTTATGTAAGTATTTCTTTGATGATAAGGGAGCTGTTCTCCCAAGCTAAGTTCAGGCTTTCTAGCTAGCTGATAGGAAGCCCTGTTTGCTCTGGGACTTAAATCTTGAAGACTCTGCAGTCTAAATGTGAAAGGTAACAAAATAATTAAAAAGAATGCATGTGCTTTTTAAGTAAAATAAAAATACGGTATTGCTGCCATGATGTTCATATATACTAACCTATTAACTGACATTTTCATTGCAGAAAAAGCTGAAAGTTTGTTTTCATACGCTTGAACATTTGTTTGTTTGTTTTTAAACTTTGGATATTCAAATCAGAGGGCTTTATTCAGCATGTTCCTCATGGTGTGTTAGCATCCTTGGTTTGTGAAGGGGCTCCTCATGTTTTGTTTTCTTTTTACTTATTTATTTTTTTCTTTTAATCAGATTTCATTCTTTTCCTCAAGGATATTCACTACTAGTGTTGTGTAATTAACTTCTTGATTACTTTTGTGTCACAGATCTCACTGTCTTATTGCACATTTTTGATAAACATCATCTTTGTAAATCTTCTCTATTTACATCTTGTCACTTTTGATTGTTGTATAGTTTTCTACCCATCCATTTCATTTTATTTACCTCTCCCTAGAGGGAAGGTCATGTGAGGGTTATATGTCTAGCTGTGTACAGGTTGTAGGTGTATGTGTGTGTGAGGTGAGCATGCTTGTGCACACTTGTATTTCTGTATGTGTTCATCTATCCATTCATGAATTCAAAAGTCAATTATTGCTGAATCAATGAATTTTACAAATCTAATGAATCTAGTTATTAACAGATATTACCAATATCTGGTCTATCACTTGCTGCAGTGACTGCCTTCGTTCACCACTGTCATCATATTTATTTGAGACTCAGGTGAGTGAACCTCAGTTCACAGTGCCTGGTATCCTCAGTTTGCCTCAGTATTTAACCATCGGATGTTTTCCTCCTAGAAATGGCATATTTCATTCTGTTCCCAGGTTAAAAATGATATTTTCTTTGCATTTTTGGCCAATAATAACTATTTTTCCAGCCATATTTGTGAAGTTCAGGGTGAACAAAAGATGCCCTTATGTTGGTTCAGACTTTGTGGTCGTGAGGTACTGCCCAGGCTTGTTTCTGGCTTATTTTCTCAACCACCTGAATGAAGCCTTGCTTGTCCCTGTGTGCTGTTCCTGCCTGCTGTCCCCAGAAAGTCTCCTGCCTGCTGTGATGCAGCCAGGAGCTGAGCTAAGCAAAGCTGTTGGTGCTGCTTTGCAGCCACTGTCACTTCCTTGTCTTGCTGGTATCTTCCCCCCCGCCCAGCACGACCTGTTCTCTGTGCTGCTTCTCTGGTCTGGCCTCTTTCCCTTGGACAATGTCCACTCTTCACCTCCTCTCAGCTGCTTCAGGACAGACCCCCTCAACCTGTTAGGTTAGGTCTCTGTGCTTTTCCATGCCACTGTCTACTTACTTCTTGGAAACTCTGTATTTTATAAACAAATATTCAGTAAATTCTTTGTTTAAAGAGGAAAAAAAAACACAAGAAGGGAGCAGAGGCATTTCTCTTTTGAATTCCTTGAGATCCGTACCTGTGCCTTTGTTGCTCTCTGTCCTTTTAAACATGCAGCCAGTCACTTAGGACAGAGACCCCCTGGTAGAGTTTGCTAGTGCAGACTAAATTGTGTGCCCATTGAGTCCGAATTGCATCTCTCTGGCTTCCTAACATCTGGACCAGTTTGTCTAACCACATTACCCTTGATTCTGCATTTTACATTTACACTATTAATATATTTAATTGTACTTTCCTGTTGATATATATATATATATATATATATATATATATATATATATATCTGTTAACTTTGCAAGTTTATTTTTGATAGAGTGTATGTTATATATATCAGTAGCAGAAATGTCATTGTGTATTCTGCTGCTATACCATGTGTTATATGATTGCTTTTCTATTTGAAACATTATATTGTTATTCAAGTTCATTATTTTTATAATAAAATGTAATATTTTTTGGTATACATTAATTCCCTACCCCCCGGTTATTTTGGGGGGGGGGAGTGATGACTGCTGTTGGACCACTCTTATTGAACTCTACTAGATAATTTAGAAGGATTGAAGTTGGTTTCATTGCTAGCAGTGTATACTTGTTTATCTAGAATTTCACCAGAATTGAGTTTGTAATTCCATTGTATTTTAATAGCTCTGAAGTACAAATTTAAAGTAGTTTCAATTTGTGTTTCTTGCACTTCTGATAATTCTGTGCATATTTTACCAGGATGATTTACATCCTTAATTTCTTCTACTGAAATTATCAGTGCACATTTTTTGATGTCACCCTAATGTAATCAAATCTTTTTTTTTTTTTTTTAAATGATATGAAGAAGGAGAATTCAGGATCTTATCTAGCTGTGTACTAGTTTGGAAGTAGTTTCAGAGCCTCACTGGAATTGTTTCTCCAAGTATCCTTTGATTCTGTTAGAAAATATGTCACAGTGAGATTTCCCTGAGAAATGTCCCTGCTTTTGTAAATAATACTCAGTTAAGTATAATCTCATTACTGAGGAGACAAAAACAGTACAAATAAAAAATCCTGATACTTCCCTTCAGCTGGGTGAGAAATACTTTTCCTCCTGAAAAGGTGGGAATTCCTCTGTACTAATGTCTGAGTTCTTGACTCCTTTTTAAATTTAGGCATTATTTGTGGGTTTGCATTCCTTAGTCCCTCAGAATCCTTTAGGATTAGGCTTTACTTACTGAACTCAAACTGGAAACTTCACTTAAGAATGGCTCAATTACCTTTTCATGTGAAAGAAAAAAATATAAGAAGAAAAACATCTACCAGAATTTGTCATTATGATTGATTCTTGTGCCGAGAAAACTGGCAGTCTTTCCCAAAACTTTCATGACTGGGTCTTTTTTTCTTTTCTTTTTCTTTCTTCCTTTTTTGATCTCTTGCCTTTTTGTTTGATATACTTGAATAATCTGCATAGTTTTGATATTTAATTCCCCTTTTTCTTGTCAATTGGGAGCTAGGTTTGGGAGGTTGGTGTTTCTTTATTCTCCATGTAGTAAGGAGTTTCTTCTAAAGCATTTAAATTATGCAAAACCTAGCAGCATTTCAGGAGTGTTTGATACAGATATTTTGGTTTACTGGAAAGAAATGGACTGCATGGATTTGAATCAAGTCAAAGTTTGATGTGTAGGTTTTAAGTTTTTTTTTTTTTTCACCTTGAAACATCTATTTCTTTTCTTGTTACTGGTTTTCCTTCATGCTGCAATTAATAGGAGCATTTACATAAGAAGGATGGCACTGAATAGCTACACAAGATGCTCAGTATGCAAGAGCACCAACCAGGTAGGCATTTGCTGGCTAGTGGCTGCTTTTTGAGCCAGGGGCAGCTTTTCCAGATGTACAAACACGACCTTTGTGAGGTAGGACCCACCCTGTGCCCAAGTGACCTTGGTTGTCAGATCTTGTATTTCTATGCAGGGTTCTTTTCTTCTGTCTGTTTACTCTTTTGTCTGTGTGACCTTCAGAATGGGATCACAGCCCCACTGATGGCATATTCCTTCTAATCTGCTTCCTTGGCTGTGCCCCTGTTATCCCACCCGTTTCCACCTGAAGTTTCCACACTCAGTTATGGTACTGAGCTCCCTGGGGGAACTGATATCTTTATGTGTCTTTCTTCTTACCAGTGAATGTCTGGTGTGTTACAAAGCTGGATAAACGGAGAGGCAGGGTCTTGGAGAAGTCTGAGCTCAGCTCTCCAGAGATTAATGCAGGTTTGCCAAAGCATCCTCTTTTGTGTCTGCTTTAACAAAAGGGAAACCTGCCCCCTTTTCAGCCTAATTGAGTGTATTTCACAGTAGGATCACAAAAGCTTTGGTTTATTTTCCATCTGAACTGAAATAGGGAGTCATAGAGCTGCCTTTATTCTTGTGCTCAGTGCTTCTGTAGTTCCTGTCTTGAGTGGCGAAAGACTTCAGGTAAATGGTCCTATAATTGCCATCTTGATCAGAAATCTGAAAGAGAGAGGTACAGATAAGTTGCACTAGTTTCTGGCTTTTTCACTTTCTTGGCCTACTTTTCCTGTGTTGGAAAGAATTCACTTTACTTAGATTCTCATTGTGAGTCCACATTGGCTGCTGAAGGACGGTATTAAGTTCATCAGTGCTCTTAGAGATGACTGTTGTACTGCAGGACCCAGTTCAAATTTGCCCCCACTCTTCCTGGTGGCTTTCAATTTCTGGTCTCTGCTCCCTTTTCCAGAACTGTGTTGGGGACTCTCAGCCAGCTCTGGTAGCTCCTTGCCATCTGGTAGTCATCATTGACTACTTCTCTTTCGTGCTATGAATACAGCAGTGTGGGAGGCGGATAGTGGCCCATCTCCTGATTTTCATGTTCCAAGTTTCAGCATTTGAAACTATTCTTCATAAATTAGTCAGAATGGTCTTGGTCTTTATGCATAAGGATGTTAAAGATGTCCTGAAATGACTTCAGTATTTTCTCTGCAAACTTAGTTATCTGTCCAGTGTCATTAGCTCAGTTTTTTTCCAAGCTTGTGATTGTAATCAAGGAAATCAAATGTTGACTGTAAAGAGAGGGTTTGAGGGATTTAGCTCAGCAGGTGTAAGTGCCTGCCCAGCAAGCATGAGGTCCTGTGTTGATCCCTGGTACCAAACAAAAAGGGAGGGGATATTAATTACCCATTATACAAGTAAACTTAAGTTAGAGGAAGAACACTAGAAGGATATGTGCAAACCAAATAGATCATAGCTCTCTGAACAGCAGGACCAGAGTAGGTAGAGAACAGTATGTGGGTTACATGTGGGTTGCATTTTAGTTCCCCAAATGTTACCTAATTGTTTGACTTTGACAATGTGAACCCACTGCTTACATAATAATGATGCTGTAAAGATCTGGAAGATCATTTCAAGATGAACAACTCTGTCAGTTCTTCATCTCTTTGCTCTTGCATGGTCTGAAGCAGGGCAGTCTTTCTCACCCACTTTCCTGTTCTGTGTTTTCTGAATATTTCAGGACACCACTCTCACTTCTCTTCTGTTAAACTTGACTGTGGCAGTGGCGGGGGAGTTAAGCTGAAATCCTGATGAATGTGGAAGTGTTCATGTGTCTTTACCCTTTTTAGCAAGAGACAGCTTCAAGTTGGAGGAAGGCGTTGTTGTTCTGTAATTAGAGCCGTGAAATGCATCTTATTTGTCATCCTATTACTGCTTGGCCTGTTTCTGGAGACCAGTGCAATAATCAGTTTGTGAATCCGTGTTCAGAAACTGTGCATTGAGCCTTTACAGACTGATGCCCCACAGGGATTGTTTTCTTTCTTCCTTTTTTCTTTCTCCCCTCTTTGGGGAAAGAAGTTCAAGAAGTGTACATGTCTTACTATTTTACAGATACTGTTATGTAAATGGAAATTAATTTTTCAATGAGAACACTAAATCTTAGGAGATTTTATTGTAGTTTGCAAAGCATCTCATTATCAATTGATTTAAAGTCAAATACCTGAATCTGAACAGTACAGGAAATCACAAATAGTGACATCAGATTTAAGGCACTTAGGCTGCATGTATTACTCCTAGCCAGATAGCAAAAATAATTGCAGCCCATTCCTGAATTAAAGTGTCTGGGCCTATGTGACTTAGCATATATGAGGGAAAAGCAGTAGAGAAAGCTGTTTAACTATGGTTGATTCTTAGACCAAGAACGATTTAAGCAGAGAGGATTCCTTACCTCAGCCCAAGCTGAGTCACTTGATTTTTTTCCATGGAAGAAATTTCAATTTACCATCTAGCCAGCATGCTGAAGAAGCACTCCTTCCTCTTCAGCCAGTAAAAGTCACCTGTGTACTTTTCTCTATTGGCCTTTGTAAACAGTTTTTCACAAGGTTCTAGACTTATTTTTAGCTATATGTATTGTTGTGATGTTTAATAAAAATATAGTTTTATTCAGATATTCAAAATTTCTCTTAATAACAAATTATCGTGGTTAAAATTAAGGTCCTCAGTTTGATACCCAGTCCTGGAAAAAAAAAAAAAGAGATAAAATTTATTTATAAGTGAAACTATGATAGAACTATGTTGAGAACAAAATAATGTTTTTAAGTTGGGCACCTTTATATGTGTATTCTAATATGAAACAGTAGCCCTTTAGGTATACTTATCTCTCTTTAAATGAGTGCTAGAAGAAAACTTGAAAGTATGCATTGTTATTATAGGTACTGTATCATATTTATCATGTGTATGTGTGTGTATACTGTTTGTATAAATATAGTATGCTCATATTTTAATCATAAAATATTTTTATTAGTAACTTATGTCAAGTTCCAGACATCTGCAAAATCCCTATGTGTTAGTCCCTCTTTATTTGTGGGAGCTACATTCGAAGTCTCTCTGTGGGTGCCCCATCCTATCTAGGGTTAGTAGTGTACCTTATATGCATTATGTTTTTCCTGTGCATATTGGTGTATGCTAAAATTTTATGTATAGGAGAGACATAGTAAGAGACTATCAGTAATGAAATAGGACAATTAATACACTGTACTAAAATTATTGGTATTTTTACTCTTGTGTTTCAGAATCCTTATAAAAAATAAAAACTTAATTGTAAGCACTGTGACAGTCTGAGAACTGAGACAGCTACTGAGTTGCAACAGGAGAGAGTATACATAGTGTGACTGCACTAGACAAAGGATGGTTCAATTCTCCGGGGGGCGGAGTGGCATAGTGTGACATTTTCTATGATACTGTAAACAAGTAATTTTGAAACGTATAATAATTCATTTCTGTGATTTTTCATTTAATATTTTCATACTGTAACTGAAACGTCAGAATGAGAAACCACTGATGATGGAGGGCTATTATATATACTTAGTTCTCATAGCAACCATGGGACACAGTCACTTACCATGTCCCCTTTTAAAGTGAAAGAACTCCGGTGTGGGAATGTTGAATAGTATGACTTGGGGTCAGCCAACCTGTGTGCTGTCATCCAATTCGATTCCACACTGTAAGCTTTCAGTCACTATTTATAAAATGCTTAGTACCAGCTTCTCTATGAATTTAAAAATAATATTCTGAAAATATCAAAGTAATAGTATTTAAAATGATGATGAATAATCCCCCATTCTCATGGATGGTTTTCCCATGTGTTTGGCATTTTCTATTATAAAGACTTCAACCTCTCTTGCTAGGCATACTGTAGGGATGGAGCACTGTAGAACCAGCTGTCCTGGCCGGCTGTGGTGCATTTTCTGTCAAGGTGGCAGCCCTGCTTTTTGGGTCTCCCACAGCTGCTGCGACAATAGGGATTTTCACTGTCGAGGTCTGCCAAGCCAGACTCCTGGCTCCTCATTATACTCTGGAACTTGTACTTTCCACAAACCTCCTGCCCTGCAGTGGCTCACATCAGTGCATTGCTGTGTCAAGCTGAATAATTCGCAGCATTTAGCACTTAAATTGGCTCATTGCAGACAATCCAATTAGAATAAAGTCTATTATCGTTTTGGTACCTTGGAATGAAATGGAGTGTTTAAGTGATGAACATGCCATGTTGCCTGGCAGTTTTTTCATGTCTAACTCATCTTTGTCTTGCAGGTTCTTAGCATTTTGCTGAAATGATGCTCTGCCTTGATGTGAGCTATGCATGAAGTTTGGTGGCACACCTTTCTCATATAAGCTTTCTTTTGATGTGTCATCATTTGTAGGTTTGTGAGAAGCAGACTGTCACCTCTTAAAATCATGGTTATGTGTTCTTCCAACAAAGGACTTTTAATCAAAGTTGCTTTTTTTCCAATTAAACTTAGAGTCCAAACAGGCATTAATAAAGGATGTAGCACCATCCTGCACATAATCGATGATGCAGTTTAGAGATCAGCAAAATACAAGTTTGAAATAAGAGCTCTTGTTATTTGGCCTTGGTAACCTGGCCAGTAATAATTAGAAGAGCGGAAGGAAGTGGCAAAGGCCTAGTGGTGGAGTGGTTTATTTAAGGACTATGCTAAGCAAAAACATTCTCAGCCTGAGCCCAGGATAAAATGTTGGAAACTATGATGCCCATGTGAAAGCAAAGCATTTTGGGGAGATTAACTCAGAAAGAAATGAGAATTAAGTACATGTTGTTCCTAGTAAATAGCATAAGGACACAGAAATATTTAGACTAATGAAGCTTATAAGTCAGAAAAAAATCCATTATTGAATAGAATGTATATTGAAGGGGCTGGAGGTTTAGCTCAGTGGCATAAGCGCCTGCCTTGCAAGCGCGCAGTTGTGAGTTCAATCCCCGGTACTGATTAAAAAAAAAAAAAAGAATGTGTATTAAAGATGCATGTTAATTATATATGTTTACATATGTGTATAATTACTCTATGATGCATCGTGGTGTTCTGAGAATTCACAACTCTGTCCTTTTGACCTTGAAATAACCTTTCCAAGTGGACTCCCCAGGACAGTTAGTATTGAAGTAGGAAGTAGTACATAAAAACTACTTGTACTTAGTAAAATCCATAAATTTTGTCTGGGTTTTTATTTCAACTGTAAGCTCAAAAATCACATGGTCAAGGATGGTGCCTTAGGATTTTGAAAGAGCTGAATTTGAGCTGGATTCCATGAATGGACTGGGAGCGGGGGTGGGGAATGCACTTGTCATCCCTTCTGTATGGCGGTGATTTAAGAGTGAGTGTTTCTCACTACCTCTCCTTCCTTTTTGTCTAACGTACATCTTATACCACTAGCCAGCTGATCCACATTGATTTATTTTACACAGTGAATCAAAAGGCCACCTCATTTCCTGGGGAAAACGTTGTTCTGTAAACATTCTTTTATCCTTCTGTAAATGCTCTTAATGGCTTCTTGAAGGGAATTCAGTGTTTGGATGAAAGGGACTGGGAACTTCCTCTTGTCTGTTGCCCACCGTAGGAAATGAGCTGGTTTTTATCCCAGCATTGGTCCCAAGATGAGGGCCCTGGGGCTCACAGTTGTGATTTCTGAGGCAGAGGCAAGGACCCACAAATGCTCAGGGCCCCTAGGGGATAGGCAGTCCAGCTGGAAGGGGATGATATTGGTACATGGAGAGTAGACACCTAAGTGAAGGTTTCTCCCACTGCATTCCAAGTCTTGTGAGGAGGGTCTGGGTACAGGTTTGTTTGGTCATGCACATTTGATTAAGGGTGTTTGGGGTCTTCCAAAGGATATGGCAGACATAGCCACATATACATGTGTAAAAACGTTTAGAGTCATCAATCATTTACTTTCTGCTTACTCTGGAATATGTAAAAAGCAGGTTAAAGGTGATCAAGATGTGATATGTCTATGCACCAATCCCCCAAGATTAATGTAATGATTTTGTATAACAAATATATATTGCTAAAAAACAATCCAGACTGTATCCAAGTGGTCATTTGCTGTCCGTATGTTTCTGTTGTAGGTAGAATTCCTGTGTCCCAGCTGCTCTGCCCCTACCTGAGAGTGGTCTCCTGCTTGATGTGGGGCCTGAACCAGGGGTGGTGTTCCTCCACTGCTTGCTCTCCTGGGACAGGCAGAGGAGCTCCATCAAGGGAAGTGAAGTTAGGATAATGAGAGTGGTTCTGAGTTGTCCTGTATGTTCTGTAGGGAGTAGTGGTAACAGCCAATTATGGGGAGGATTTTCTCTGTTACGTACGCTACATGTTTGCCTACTAATCTACCTGGCCATAGTGTTTTGAAATAAAAAGCCTTTAAGTTTTGAGCAAACAGTGGTTCATAAGCTTTCCTTCGTGGGTTCCTTTTAGCCATGGGTCACATGTCTTCCCAGGCCTTACAGAATGTGGTCACAGTAGCTACCCATGAGAAGAAGAAAGTGATCGTGATGTGATAGCTAGTAAATCCTCTTGATTCTCACCCATAACCAGGAGGTATCTTCAGTATCAAACTAGACTCTCCTCCAGCTGCAGCCTGGTCTAGGAAGATACGAGAACACTGTTCTGGAAAAGTGAGATCATCTTGGGGTGAGAAGAGGACTTTTCCTTGCCGTGGAGGTAGCTTGTGCCTGCACTTGCCTCGCCTCTCAGCTTTCCAGCAGACTCTTTGCCTCGCTTGTCTGATTGTTCTCCAGAGTCCTGCCCACCTCTTACCTCTGGGACGCTACATCCAGAAAGGCTTGACAGCTTCCTTGCAGGCTCCTTTCGTATAGGGCCAAGCCACGTTCTATAAGGATGAACTTCTGTGGAGTGTGCTCATAGTTGGTAGTTTTGTACTTTAAGATAGATTGTTTAAAGTATATGTTTTAGAAGGGGTTTTGGTATCCAGAAAAATTGAGAGACAGATACTGATATATACTTCATATGTCCCCTGAATAAGACATATTTTAGCATCTTTAAAAAAACGCGTGTTTAAGCTTGGCTAAATTATTGACAGTAGTTTGAACAGTACATTTAATGGTGGTGAATTGCAAATCAGTGGCTTGCATTTGAGGAAATAGGATGTTTTTCTTTGGACTTCTCTGTTTGGTTGTCAACCTCCCTAGTTAGAAAATGTTATTTTCTTTCAGTGGGTGTCACAAATCTTGACTTGTTACAGTTACTTTATGTTAAAGCAAACTGAGTATTTTATTTTCTTTAAATTTAATCATTAGGGTAATAGTAATAACTCTTGATGCAGAGATAAAAGGTGAAGACAAAGTGATGAAGGACTCTGAATGTCTCCATGATATTACAGAGTGTGACCCAAAGCTGCCTTGGTAAATGGCACCTGGGATGAAATGGTTGAGTGATAGCCTTTTTTGACAGCATT
Organism: Hydrochoerus hydrochaeris; assembly: GCA_004027455.1. Taxonomy (NCBI): domain Eukaryota; kingdom Metazoa; phylum Chordata; class Mammalia; order Rodentia; family Hydrochaeridae; genus Hydrochoerus; species Hydrochoerus hydrochaeris. The sequence goes on from PVLA01001391.1 coordinate 131,820, forward strand.
GTAAAATTTTGTACTTTTGTTTTATGAAAAACTAAAACAAGATTTTATAATTAATCAGAGAATAACAACAGTTAATACACTGTATGGCATTATTTTCAAATAGTTCCTCTGAGACATAAAGATTCTCTCCTACAAGGAAGACACAAATATAATAGCACAAAACTTTCTTTTCAGTGAACTAAGGGAAACTAGTAGTATAAATAAAATTAGTTAGCATATACATGAAAATATTTTTGATAGAGTGGAATAGATAACTTATAAAATTATTTGAACTTCTCACTACTTTCTATTTATCTTCTTTGCTCTCTGTGTGTGTGTGTGTGTGTATGTTTATATTCTTGAATATTTTTTCTCCTATAAGAGAAACTAGGGGGCCGGGGATTTAGCTCAGCAGCGTAAGCCCTGCCTGGCAAGTGCGAGGTCATGAGTTTGATCCCTGGTACTCACACACAAAAAAAGAGAAACTGGGATAATTAGGCTTGTGCATCTGACTTATTTCATTTAATAGTTTGTTCTTCAGTTGTTTAGCCATTTACCTACAAATGTCTCAAGTTTAATGTGATAGCAGCATAATATTCCACTGTATATAAATACCATGTTTTTCTTACCCATTCACCTGTCGATGGACATATAAGCTAATTCTAAGATCTAGCTGTTATAAATTGTGCTGTTAAAAACATGGGTTTGCATCTGTCCCTGTGGTAGCATGACTTTAACTCTTTTGGGAAGATATGTAGGAGGAGGGTAGCCAGCACAAATGGAATTTCTATTTTTAGTTTTTTGAGGAATCTCCATACTGCTTTCCATCATGGTTGTACTAGTTTATATTTCCATCAACAATATGGAAGAATCCCTTTTCCCTACATCTTTGACAACATTTGTTATTATTAGATATTCTTTTTGACGATAACCATTCTTCCTGGGATAATATGGTACAAGATTATATACCTGTAGGTCAAGAATGAAGGTTCCTTCCACAACATCTTCATAAAAACCAAATAGCAGAGTCTACGCATATTAAATTTAAACCGTTTCTTAACATTTGTACATCTCACGTTACTTGAGATTATGTGCTAAGCATCTAGATCTGTTTTTAATTGCATCAAGCATGACTCTCGATTTAATGTAAAAGAAACTGTGAAATGTGTATTTTGTTTCATTTCTTCCCCAAGCCTCTGCAAGCCTGTGCTGTTTTCAGCCACATACATCTAGGTGACAGTGATCTAACAGTGATCTTCCTAATGCTCCTCAGTCAAACGTTACTAAAATCACCCTAACGGACTTGACTCTTGGACAGAATGTAATTTATAATTCTTAGAAACTGAGCTCACTTTCCTGCATTAACCATCTAAAGGCTTGCTCAGTCATTTAACAATCATTTCATGAGTGTTGGCAGGTCGTATTCGTCCTTCCAGAGGGCGTGTCGTCTGGAGGGGAAGATGGGTGGGAAAGCTGACAGTAGTAGAGGGCCCCTTTAGAACCAGAGGGGCACAGAGGCACACACACTTGCATGAGGATGTGTCTGTGTGTGTGACCTGAAAAGAAGCTTTCTTTGGAGCAGGCTCTGCAGCTGCAGTGTTTGTGGTCTGAAAGTTATGTTCTCCCTAATTTGCTTTTTCACTTAGCTCAAGTCTCTGCTCAAACTGCATCCTCACGGCATGGCCACTCAGTATTTTTGTCACACTCTATTCTTTTCTCTTTTGTTTACTCTTCTTCGTAAAAAAATTATCCCACTGGTCATGGACTATTTATTGTCTCACTTCTTCTATTAGAACAGAGCTCTTTATACCTTCATCTTTTCCCATTGCCCAGAACTTGGTGGATATGGACTAAAATTTTATTAATTATTGCTCATGTATCAGCTCCGTCTCTACCATAATTCGAGTCCTTTAACTATGTGTGTCTGTTTTCACTAAACATTGCAAAACAGATCGTGGCACTACAGGTATACAGTTAGCAGCCCTAAGCTGTGCAGTGAGCCATGCACACTTTAGAATAGTGTTAAGAATTGACTTAAAAGATACATGATATTTTCTGTTCCTATGTATTTCTTTTTTTTCCACATGAAATTGCCAGGGTTGTCTCAAACGTAATTTTCCCGTTAAAACTGCAGTGAATTGTTTTTTGGTCAGTGGATACATTGCTTGTAGTATCCCTTTAGGGATAGATAGATAAATACTATAGAGGAAAGAAAGCGAAGGAGACAGAGAAGGAAAACTAGATGGAGTTAGGAACTAGGATAGAGGAGAGAGGAAAAAAAAGGGATGGGGGTATTGGGGACTGTTCCATTTTAGGAGCAGTAATGCTCTATCTTGGTTCCATCTAATACATGTGCATCATACAACGTGTATGTAAATTATAAGATTTGAATATGGTTTTTCCCACCAAAACCTGCAAGTGGCTGCTGAATCTAATTCTTCAGCCTTCAAAACCATCAATTCCCAAAAACCTCTTCCCTTTATAAATGACTGATACTGGTTTATAGTGACAGAAAATTGAATAGGCCAGAGAAATATTCTCACTCTTACACCTATTTTACGGATTAGGAAACTGAGACTCCAGGTGACTTCCCCAGGTCCCCAAGCAGTATCCAGCCAGTTGTTCTCCAGTGCTTGTCATTCTCCATTGGTGCTATTCTTAATTATTTAGTGAAGGAAGTATATTAATGGCTAATTTTATTAAGGAAATGATTTGCTGCCGAAGATAACTAGTCAGTATTCATTCTGATCATGCTATTTTATATAAGACAGTTTTATAGGTTTCTTTAAGATACCCTGATGGTTCTTATGCTGTATAGAGTTGGGGCTTTTACAGTCCTTGGATCTCCTATTTGTTTTTCCTCTTCTTCCTTTATTCAGAATTAATGTTTCCTCTTGGGCTTGCAGAAGGCTGCCTGCTATTGTGTGTGCAAGTTGGCTGGACACCAGGCTGCCCATCCTGCTGTTGCCAGTCTGGCCCGCTGGACATGCAGACACTGACCTGCACTTGCAGGCCGCAGGGTTAACTGCTTCTGGATATGACGAGTCCAAATTTGGAAACTCCATTCTGTCCTGCCTAGAAGAGGACTTGAAGGAAGGAAATGGAGTTTGTGGAGGATTAAAAAGCAGGATATTATTATTAGCAGGAGGTTATATTAAGCACTGTCATTTTTAGTTCATTCTATTGAAGAGCTGAAGAAGGGAGTAGAAACCTGAAAACATCTTGATACCAGTGCCAGCTTAATTACAGTTTTCACAGTTTACTGAGCATCTCCTTTGTGCTCTGCTCTGTGTGGAGTACTGACCTACAGTCTTAAGCAGGGCAGCTAAAGGGTTTACTGTCCAACTGGGAAGACAGCCTTCAAAGAATAATTATACCAGAAATACTCCAGAGGGAAAATGGAAGACAGGATGGAGAATATGGGTAGGGGATGGAATGCTCCAGGTAGAGGCCTGTACAACTTTTTTGAAAAGACCCAGATGGTAAATACTTTACACTCTGAGGGTCACATGGTCTGGGTTGCATTGCATTTTCAGTAATAAATGCTGTAGCAGAATGCTAATATTACCCTGAAGATCATATGCTGAAGCCCTAGTCCCCAGTGTGATTCTGTTAGGAGGCAAGCCCTTTGGGATGTAATTAGGTCCTGGGAGTGGAAGGAGCACTCACGAATGGGATGTGTGCCCTTAGAAGAGTGAAAAGAGAGATGATCACTCTGTGTCCTGTGGGCATTCCGCAAGAAGGCAGCTGTCTGCAAGTCAGGAAGACAGAGCTCACCACAGTCCCTTTGAACTGAGGATCCTCTGATCTCAGATGGCTGAGCCTCTAAAATGTGACAAATCCATATAGTATGAGGTTTTGTTGGAACTGCACAAGCTGAATGAGACAGCAGACTGACTTGAGACAGTTGCTGTGGGTATGCAAATGGACAACCACTGTCCTCCAGTAAAACTTTATAAAGAGCATCTAGATTTGACCCACAGGTAATATTCTAACCTTTGTCTCAGCTGTTTCTGCTGTCATCTGTTGTCCGCTGTGTGCTCTTTTGCCTTGTGGAGACCCACCTTACACATGTCATCACAGGTGGCCCTGGCAACAGAGCAAGACCCTCTCATGAGACAGAACAAACAATCCCACCCTCCACCTACCGTGACCAAAGAATGGTTGCAGGTGAGGCTCTAGTAAGGCTTCCTGGAGCTAAGCCCTTGCTACTCGCAGCATTAGCATCTCTCATTGACTTGCTAGGACTGTAGAGCCTTGGACACACCCAGAACTATAAATTCACAGACAAGTTAAAGTTCCAGAAGTGCTGGTCCAGTGGGTTCAGGAAGGCCATTTTAAGGAGATCCATCTGAAACTGAGACTTCAAGAGTCAATTGAATGGTTAGTGGCCCTGATAGATTCCCAGTCTGACAGTGCCATTATAACTTCAGTTTGTAATGACATTTCTGGATTAGGCCCAAATTGTGGCAGGTTTTTGCTGTTGTGTTTGGCGTTCAAAGCAGAACATAGTTATTTAGAGCACCTGTCTCATTCCGTTTTGCCTCCTGTAAGTCTTAGCTGTGTTCATGGTAGGAGATTGAAAATTAAAAAGAACAAACAAAAAACAAAAACAAAACAAAAAAACCTAACAAAAACAAAAAAAACCTTACAAAGGTTAGACAAAAAAACCTTATATAGTTCTTGGTAAAGAAAAACAAGTCCTTCTTATCCCTGTTACAATCTGTAAGAATGGCATGGCCTTTCTTGTCTTTCTTTTCTTTTCTTTTCTTTTCTTTTCTTTTCTTTCTTTCTCTTTCTCTTTCTTTCTCTATTTTAAAAAGCAAAAAAGGATAGAAATGATACAGAATTTCAAAACAAAAAATAGAGAATTAATACTAGTTGATATATTGCATATTGTTGTCTTAGAAGTAGTTGTTCAGGTTGAGGAGACTCGTCTTTATTTTGAAAATAATTTGCCGTCATTCATTACGTGCCACTATACAAGTGCATATGACTGTCAAGTGTCTGGATTCTATTTACGTCTCCAGGAAACTCCACAGTGAAGCAAGCATATGCCATTGGAGAATTCCTCTTATATTTTGTTGTGTTCCTTTGATCTTTTCCATTGGTAGGCACATTAGCTTCTAAAGCCTGAAGAACTCCTCCTTCCCCGATTCCAGCTGTATAGTTTGCTCCAAACACTGAGGACTTCCCAGGAAATAAATGCTTGGCTGTAACTGGAAATGTGCTTGGTCTCATGGTGTCTCCAACAAGCTCTGTGTCTGCAGTCTTCTGTGCGAGATGGTCAGAGATGAGCTCTCAACTGTCCCTTGGAATTTCATTAACTGCTGTGCTGTTGTGAGCTAAATATGGGGAGAGGCCTATTGAAGATTTTTCCCTGCCAGCTGGGTCATCTCCCACTTGGCTGTTTGGAGAATAGTTATATCCTGTTTTGTGGAAACACGATGAACTTGGCTGCAAGTGTCGCCAGAATCTCTCTCTTTGTCTCTCTCTTTGTCTCTCTCTTTGTCTCTCTCTTTGTCTCTCTCTCTCTCTCTCTCTCTGTCTCTGCCTCTCTCTTTCTCTCTCTGTCTCTCTCTCTCTCTCTGTCTCTGCCTCTCTCTCTCTCTCTGTCTCTCTCTCTCTCTCTCATTTGTGCATCCTTGCTGGTTGGGTTCTGAGAAATGCATGATTATTTCATTTGGGAGCTTGCTGTGGTGTGCTGCTAACCCTGGGAGTCTGCAAAACGATGCCTTTTAAGCACAACCAGGACAAACTAACCCTGGGGCTGTATTTGGTGTGGTTTGACTGTGAGGTTTAAAGTTCACGCTTTATAAAATTGAAACTTCCTTGAAAGTTATGTCGTCGCTATGGTTTGTAAATTGGATTGTCTTTTCCTTGTAAGGACACTCATTTAATGTTTGATAGAAACTGGAAATAAAATTGCTCCGTAAAGAATTCCTAATTGTTTGGTACAGCTGGCTGCCGCTCCCCTCCCTGTGCCGAGTACCTGTGCTCCGAGAAGAGCTGTGCTGGCAGGCAGCGCAGTGGGTGGGCCGCCTGCCATAACTCCAGTGCTCCGGCCACCCATTGCATCTGAAGGAGAAGTTTCCATGATGTAGTGGAGGAAGATAAATGAACCAGGTGATAGATTATGTACCATCCTTCTCCTGCCATCAGAAGTCTCAGGCGAGAGGTTAAGTGACTTCATTTGTCAGTGAGAGGATGAAGCAGACAGTGGCCATGGAGCTCATGCTGCCCCTTTTCTCTCTCCTTTCTTACAACCCAGAAACATGCTCTTCTTTCAGCCAATGGCATGTGGAATACAGCCTGCCTATTTTTGCCTGTAAGAATAAGACAAACCCACTCCAGCCATGAGAGCTCGCTGAACACTGAGCATGTCTAACATGTCTGTTTCCCACCCAGACCTTGGTACACTACCCTTTCCCATCTCAAGGGAATGTAGAACAGACTTAATCACATTTTCCGAATCAAAATTGTTCTTTTGCCTCCTGGTCTGTTTTTTAAAGACCCCTTACTTTTTATTCAGGAGATCAAATTATATGAATTCACTGAGAGAAAAATTGTACCAATTGACAGATTGCCTGGGCAGGGAATGTACTCATCCATCCTTCATGGATGGGGTCAACATTCTGTAGAACAAGTTGCTGAAGTTTGTGAGCCTTTAAATTATACGATGCTGTTCTGTGATAGTGTGGCTTTAAGCAGACAATAACTGCTGTTTTGTGTTTTAATGTCAGTTTTTACTTTAACTATGAAAGTTTTAATGTCCAAAGACATTGGAGATAAGGAGTTTGAAAGTTTTATAGCTTGCAGGCTTTGATATATTTAGGTAAAGTTATCAAATATATGATGGTAGTTTCTATCTGTAATAAAACATGCCTCCACTGTAAGATCATTGATAGCGGGCACAGTGGTTCTCTGCTAAGGGTGAGAATTCTTTCCCCTGCCCTAGAGGACACTGGTCATGTCTGGAGATAGTTGTGGTCCTCATAACAAGAGAGATGTGGCACTGGGGGGAGAGGGCAGAGGTGCTGTTCCATGTCCTCCACTGTACAGAACAGTCCCCTAACAATGGAAAGTTCAGCCCACAGTAAGAACCTTGGCATGGCGTAACCCAAACCAAGCATTCCTTGTCTGTTACTTAACCCGACATGAAACGTTATCAGATACCCATAAAAAATTGATCAGTCTGTTTTCACAAGCAGAAGATATCATTTTTAAAATGACAAATGTGAACTTTTTGGGCCACATCGTGTTCTAGAAGCATTCCATCTTTGGGAATGGAGGCTAACATGTTACTTTGCATTCTAAAATTGTAGTTTACTAAAGAATTAGGTTTAAATGTTAAAAATTACACTGCTTTTACAAGGCTGAAAATGTCTTCAGTGGTGTTCTGTTTTGACCCACTGATTTTCAAATGACCCCGTATTTATTCCTAAGGTTCCTTTCCTAGACTGAAACTCAACATTTTAATTGTAAAACGAATAGCCCATTGTGGGCCCATATGCTTTCTCATCATGCACTTTCTTTGAGAAAAACCTGTTCATTGAGCAAAATTGTCCTTTTGGTGTTAGTTTTTTATTGTGGATCACTGCCCAAAATGAATTACATTCTTAAACTCATTTTAGTTGTGACCTGAGATGAACAAAAATGTATTAGAAAAACACACCCAGCTTGTTTGGAAAATGCCTGGAGAACATCCCATGCAGATTAGGGTGGACTTTGCAGGTTCAACCTTGTAGACTCGCCTGATTGAGGAGGAGGGGCTGGCTGTGTGGTCTTTCCAACAAAAAACCTTTTTACTCTGAAGGGCGTTAGAATTTGCGTTCTATCTGCCAGTTCTATCTTCTTGATTTTCATTTTCTTTATCTCCTAAGTCTCAGATGAATACCGAGTCATGGGTAGCAGTTTAGACTAAATAAAAGACACTGAATTGTTATTAATGAAATATCAAGTTGAAAGTTATTAGCAGTGTCCTTTATTGCTCTGAGTGCTTGAATACTGACATAATTAATAACAGGATAAACGAGAATGTGGCTTTTTTTTTAAACTCTTGAAAATTGCTTTTGAGTTCTCTGTGATCTGGTTGACAATTGCAAGCATAAGTATTTATAGAGAAAGATAAAGATAGAGCTACCTACACTGTATCTATAAATACAGCTATACATACAAATTGGATGATGACAGCCATCTTTCCCTGTATCAGATGTGCAAGTTTTTAGGAAAATCTGAGCAGAGAAGATTTCTATTTTTCCAGTTTTTGTTCTTCTTCTTGTTCTATGTTTTGTGTGGCTTTTTACCTTCAAGGGTGTTTTTGAAGCAGGGCAATTGGAAAATCAGTCCTAACATATTTCAGTGGAAGAATATCAGTGATTTTCGGAGCAGGGGTGTCAGTGTTGGGGCTCCTTCTTTTAGATTGCACCAAGGAGCTCACAGTGCCAAGACTAGCTCTGTCTGTTCCCTTTTGGGGTATAGGACAGGACATCTGACACGTTACTTTTGACATTCTGTGTGAGGGATGACTTTGCTCTTCAGATGTTTAGAGGCAAATTCTAAGCAAGAAAGGACTAAGAATACTGAAAAGATGTGTGAAAAATACAAGGCTTCAAAGCCCTGAGCGTTTAGCAGCCTTCTTTTGTGTGTGTATGTGTGTGTAACCAGACATCTCCACGGGTATCATCCCTGGGTGTTTCTAAGTACAACTATAGTCAAAGAAATCATTCTGATGATTGTACTGAAGAACCACTGCAAAAAAGAGGATGGAAAAGAAGGCAGTGTGGTTTGTAATTCATGGCTGAAAGGGGCCTGAGCTTTTGTCTGCCTGGTGGGATGTGAGATATGGCCCTGCTGGCTTCCTCAGCTTGGTCCTCTGTATGCTGCTTCTCATCATAAGCCCCAGATGCATACATTGTTCCCTGTGCCTGGAAAGATCTGGAAGTTTCTAGAAGGTCTGATAGGGCCTTCATGATTTTGAACTCATTCTTATGTATAGTGTTGCTGCTGAAAGGTTCGTCCCTAATTGTGGCTAATGCCATACTACTCTTGTTGACTTTTTAGTTGCTTTAGAATTCTTTTTTCCATACTTCTTCCTCATGAATATGACTTCTCTGAGGGAGAAACCTTGTTCAGTCATTGCGGTACATTGTTCTTATGCTCTCCATTGTGTATTGAATCCTTCGTAAACATTTGTTGAGTGAATCAGTGTTTACCCAACATTATCTAAATAAATGTAATTTTATTGTTGAAAGGAGTAGACATTTTTCTGAAACTCATTCTTTGAAGATTTTGTTAAATAGAATTTTGTTGACACAAAATTCCATTTTGTTAAATAGAGTCTAAAGTATTCACATACCTACAGTCTTTTTAAAGTTGTTATCTTGCTGACCATAGTGTCCTCCAACCTGTCTCTGACCCTTCACTGACTATCCTGGTCTTCATACCCTCAGTCTAGAGAGCACAATAAGTTTATGGGGCATTAATTACATTGCTTGTATAGCGTCAAACTAATGATGAAGTCTATTCTTATGAATTTTCCCCTCTAAAAAGAAAAATAACCTTAAGAAAAACTGATGTTAGTAGTCATTCAGGAACGATGAGCATATTATCATTTCCTAAGGGCCGTTCCTGTGAGGATGGTTGGATAGCATAGTGAACTCTCATCTTTATAAAATAGCTTGATGTTCCTACTGTTAGGTCTAGGGAGAAACATTTGGGCCTCAAGTTTGGTAACATTGAGTGAAGCTTTATTCTTCTGTGTTACCTTCCTTTCTGTTGTATTCCATCTATGGCAAGTATTAATTATTTGTTTTTCACCTTTTTTGTTATTTAAAGCCTGTTTGTGTATGTGAAAAATATTTTCTCTTACCAACAGCTATTTGCTTTTTTCAAATGAATAAGATCAGATTTAGTGTACAATTCGATTAAATGTAAGAGCGTCTGACCTGAGACTGACTTCCACAAGCTCATAGACCTGAGAGCTGCCTCTTTGGATTGGCTCCTGCGTGGATTCTTGTTACACAGCGCTGCATGGAATTATACCACTGTGGGCATCCGTGTTGAACACAGCAGACCATAAAATTCCATTTCATTTCTGTTGCATAAACACAGGCTCACAAATAGCGTGATTATTTCTGGCAGCCTCAGGCATCTTAGCTAAGGGGAAGATGTAGGAGAATATGAATACTTAAATATATGATGAGCTTCTCTGCATGAGCTGACCAAGTAAGTGCCTGTGGCCCTAGCCTTTAAAAGGGTCAATGTAAAAACATCTAATACTGTCATTTGCAGAGTGCTTATCAAGGAAGGTACTGTTTCTTGGTTTCATGTATATAATCACGGCTAGTCTGAAAAACCAGCATTACAATGTCCTATTCGCCATGTAAAGTTGAGAATGGAAACCAGAGAGCTATGGGACTTGGCAGTATTGCACAATAAGGAAAAGAGGTGGGTTTGGAATTCACAACTGTAGTCTCCACAACTTGTAAGCATCAAAGTACAGATCATGGTCACATAGAAAAGATACTTTTCTTGCCATTTCTCTTGGTTTTGATTGGCTTTACCTTGTGGATTTTTTCAGGCTTACATTCTCCTCCTTGGCTCAGTATGACCCACCAGAAAGCTAATCCTAACCAAGACTAGCAAAAAGAGGTTAAGGAAACCACCGCCCTCACTGAGTACTTTCAGCTAAAGAATTGAAAGTCCAAAATGACTGCATTTACCGTTTGGGGAGGCTGCCAATTAGGAAGTCCATATGGCTGAGAATTTGTGGTCAGATAAGTAGAGCTGTTGGAGTACAGCCACTGTGTTCATCATATAATTGGGGCCTCTAAAGCATAAATATGTAAAATAGGAGATATAAGACAGGAGGAAATGATGGTGCCTTCATTAAAAAAAATACTAATAAGAAAAATCCTGAAAACTTGTTTGCCCATCATAATGTTTCTAGACTAGGAATTCATGCCTCCTGTAGTTCCAGTGTACATCCTGGAAGACAGAAACTTTCTTTTGTAATTGTACTTGATAATCGTGAAATGAATAAAGGATTGAAAAAATAGCTACAATGATAAGCTCATAACTTGGGTTAACATAAGATTCTGCACAAAGTATACATAGCCTGTAACTTCTGGGAAGTGTAACTCATAGTAGAAATGTTGGCTATTAATAAGAGATTCCATTAATTGACTAATTGTTATCATGTCACTCCTTTTATTTTACTTGGAAGTAATCAACTTTTGGTAAATCATCTAAAATCATTAGAATAGATTCACATTGATACTGGGAAAGGTCATGCATGGTTAGCTGTTGTTTTGCTGTTTTTGTGTTGTAGCAGTGCTGGGTATTGAACCCAGGGCTGGGCAAGTTCTGTATCCCTAAGGTGACCCTTCACTCCATAGCTGCTCTTTCCTTCCTGTTGTTTCAGAGTATTTTTTAAGACTCTTATCTCAACAGCAGCCATAGGAAATGACAAGATAATCTAATTGAGTTCTCCCTTGTCTCCTCAGTGATACCAGTCTTTGGCATTTATATCAAACATATAATCAGTAGATCAGCTAGTTTGAAAATAATCTCCACTACAGAAATTCACCCCATTAGATATCTGTGCCATTAAGCCCAGGGAAAGCAGATTTCCTCTCTGCTAGGGAGTCACATGGGCGTAGATTAGGTCTAGTCTTTCATGCTTGCACCTGTGTTTTTCTGCCTGAATATTTCATGGGCTCAAAGATGAGTTGTAATTGCCTTGCTTTGTGAGAACATTTAGCTTGTTCTACTGGGTGTTTAGATTCTCGGCAGAGGGGTGGAATTCATCTAGGTTATATATCCTTGCAAAAGTGAGAGAGAGGGAATTGGATGCTCACATATTGCTCATCGAGTTAAGTTTTGTGTATGTATATTTTGTGTGTATGTGTGTGTGTGTGTGTGTGTGTACTGGAATCACCGACACTACATATTCAAAATGCCCCAGGCGATGGATCCGAAGTCTGTAGTTCTATTCTTACATTTGCTCTAAAATGTGGGCTTTCAAATACTGATTCTGAGTTGTCTCTAATATAATTGTCTCCACCAAGCAATTCAAAGCTAACCTGGAGACTGCATCTTCCTGTTTCGTTCTGTCCACAGCTTGTGCTGTGGTCTCAAGAGGACACCCTGCTCCTCACCATCATATCTGCCCTCCAGCCAGCTGGAACGTCTTAAGGGGAGAGTATTTCCAGTTTCTTTTGGGAGTGTGTGCTACCCCCACTTTTGGCTTTTAGTTGGCCTTTAGTCACTTATATATACATAGCTGTAGGAAAAGCTGGGAAATGTCTGCTTGTCTACCAGTAGCCCTGGTAAAATTTGTCGGTTGTTACTCATTTTGCTTAAATGAGTTGACATATTCTATATTGAGTGTCATATCACTGGTGCTCAAATCAGTGGCGAGAACATCATGAATGCCTGAGATGTGCTGCTGAAATAAATCAATGTAATGAAGCCTATTTCATTGTTGGCACTTCCGGAGTGTAGAGATCCAAACAAATCATGATTTTACTTCCCTTTTTGCTCTTCTTTCTGTTTCTTGGGTTTTCAGAACACCCGCCTTTCTCCTTCCCACATATGTGCTTTACTTGGTTTAAAGACAGCTGCCATGTGCCATGTCCAGCTCTCCCTGCCACCCCCAGCGCCCACATTCCTGTAACTGTTGGACATTTTCATAAACGGAGGCCCTTCCTCCATCCTTGTCTCTCACCTCCGAACACATTCCACTTTGCTCATTTCTCATTTAAAAGTGTGATCCTCAGAGTGAAGCACAGCTTCTCAGTTTTGCAAGTAACAGATGGACAGAAAGGATTTTGCTTTGTGTGCTTTTTGATGGACAACCTGTCTTCTCCAAATTCTCACTGCAGCTTCTTTCTGTATGTCACAGAGAGTGGCAGAGATATGCATGGGCATATTTGCCCACCCACGCAGCCTGCCCACCAAAAACATACATCCAGGAGACTTCCAGTAAGTAGGAGGAATGAACCTCACTATCCTTCCCTGGAGGCAGGCAAAAACTAAGCAATGCGGAATCTGTGTGATGGGCAGTGGACCCTATCTTTTGCCACCTTTGAATGCCAGGACCTGTGCATTCATTTTGACCACAGGCTTTGACTCCAATGCTACTTTTTCTCTTATTATTATTTTTCACAGGAGCCCTAAACTCTTTTTTTTAATGGTACTTTTTATATATTCATAAACTATTTCAAATCGAAGGAGGGGTTTTGTGTAGTTAAGTATGCATGTCTTAGAATTATTTTAGTAATAGTTACACTCTTTTAACCTTTGCTGTGTTCTGACCACTGTTTAAGCACTTCATCTGGAGTATTTCATTTCAGAACTTCATAGAGCTCTTTGCTATCTTTTTTGAGGAAACTGATGCTAAGCAATATAGGTAAGTTGCACAAGATTCTTCTTCAGAGATGAAATTCAGAGCTAGTCATCTATTTATAGAATTTATCTTCTGGGAGATCACACATTTTACTATATCTGTGACCTCAACACTTGGCTCTGACCAAGCCAAGCTGTAGCTGTCATCATAGTTTACTGTGCATGAAATATGTGAAAGCAGAAAATAGTCCCAGCATCCTCCATACACACACACACACACACACACCCCAAAACAGAACTGCAGAATACAAATGGGCTAGATTTGTGTGTCTGGGAGAAATGATTTCATTGCAGCTATTTAACTTCGATTGTGTCTTTATTACTTTTTATCAGAGTTGGCTTTGCAATAGGGATGATCAATTGTATTTTTGTTTCTTAATATTGCAGGGATTTTGGTTATATCTCAAAACCTTTCCTTCTAGATTTAGGAAAGCTACATTATTTATAGCTGGCACATGAAAAATTACCAGAAGCAACAACGAGGAAGGAATATCTTTGGTTTTTATCAAAAACAACCACTGTGAAAACATCTCTTTATAAAAGCTATAGTGCAGGATAAACTGGCTTAGAAGCAGAACTACCCATAAAGTTCAGAAACTTGCAAAATGATTTTAATCCTCTTATCCAGTGACCAAGCTCATGAGGCTTTCTTTCGAGACATCTCTCAGGGTGCTGTGAACTAAAATAAGCATCATCTCTAAATATAGTGCATTGTTGGCCTTTATCATTTAGATGAGAGATAGTATCTGTAACAAGTGCTGGGAATATTCCATTGCTACAGTCTTTCTTGGAAAGCTGCAAGCCAGGGAGAGGACCTCACCTTCGTGAGAGACTGCTTTCTGGAGAGTCTTGCTCGTGAACTAAAGTGACTGAAGGTGCTTCCTGGGTCATTTTTATGTGAGAACCACTGGCTATTTCCTTACCCTGGTCTCGCTGCTGCTGCTGCTGCTGCTGCTGCTGCTGCTGCTGCTGCTGCTGCTGCTGCTGCTGCTACTGCTATTGCTACTGCTGCTGCAGTAGTCTGTCCTCTTGATCTCCTGTGGAGATCACTGGGCTCTTTCACAAGCTAGATGTTACCAGCTGAGAACCTCTTGCAAATGAAACTCAGATTCTGTCTCTACACATTAGTTATCAGCTCTGGAGTCTCTGAAGCCATTGGCAATACTATTTGAGGATTTTATATTATTTCCATTATCCATCACAAAATGTTTAAAAATGTAGAACCAAGCTGCCTTTGATGGAGGCAACTGAAGCCATCATACTTTATGAGTTCTCTGTTCTCTTCTTTGCGGCCTGGAGACTTGGAACATTTTCACAGCTTCTTGCTTATTTTAGAGGCAAGAAACACACAGTCAGAGTGATGACATTTTTAGATTTATAGCAGGTGACAGCAAAAGGAGAACATTGTGCTCATTGAACTGCTAGTGCCACTTCCAAGTTCCAGCTCCAGTATATTTATTAACATCTTTTGAGTAAAGTCTTAAAATTATCTATTAAGCACAATTTTTCACCCTTTCTGACAGATTACTGGTGCTGCCAAGAAGCTTTTAAGCCATAAATGAAAAGGAAAAACAGCCTTGCATTTGATCTTGTGTTCCCCTTCCCCCTTTCTGTAAATTGCCTTAAGATAGAATTGTGCCCTGAGTGCTTTTATTGGAATTTAAAACTATAATGCTACCTTTTTCCTTCTGTCTGGACTTAAGCTTCCCCACTGTTCTATGACTGCATCCAAAGTTATCTAATCTTAGTAAAGGTTTTAAAAATACTTTTCATTTAAATTTCCTTTCTCTGTAGCTAACCAAATCTGAATGATTCATTGTTATCAAAGGTTTAATATGCATCTCCCAGTGGTTTTTTTCTCCTTCCCATTTCCTGTCTTTTTCTTTGATTTTCTACTTTTATAAAACTTCTTCCTGATTTAGTTAGATAGCCACATGGTATGGGTGTATAAACTTTTGTATGTGATTGTAAACTTTGAAAATGTGTCTTTGAAAAGCATTTGCATCATCTTTTTTTGCAAATTAGGAACTTTCTGATCTGGAAAATGACTTTGGTTGCAACTCAGATACTTCCCTAGAGTTTTATATAAATTGAAATTTATTACGAATCAAATTCTATTTTAGGTGTTCTTGAGACATCTGTAACTGCCAGTAGAAAAGGGAAATCGATTTAGCATTCAGCACTCTGTGATGAATATCACTATGTTTGAGAAGTGGAAGTGCTCTACTTATGCTATCTTTCCTAATAACCTTTCAGAGGTGGCTGCTAATGAAAGCTCTTACTGGTATTTTCCCTTTAGAGTGTGGTCAGTTGAAATATTAGCATTTGCGCTAGACTTAATACAAAACAGTCTAAAGTAGAAAATGAAGGTTGTTATTATAGTGAACCATTTTTCTAGGAAAAATTAACAGGTCAATAGTCTGAAATGAGAAACAGTGTTATGCTGCTTAACATTTTTAGCATTCAGTATCCAGGTGTCACTGGTCTGCAGATTTTGGCTTTGAGGGTGAGAATTTTCACAAATAGCTATTACTTTCCACTATAATAGAAAACTACTCTTTACCTATGAATAGAAAAGAGAGTCAATATTTCCAGAGCTACACATAGGTTCGCATGCCTGTAAATGTAGTATTCTGGAGATAAGTCAAGAGGATTGCAATTTTGTATCCAGCCTAGGAAATTTAGTCACGGAGACCTTGACTCAAAATTTGAAAAGGACCAAGGATATAGCTGAGTGCAAAGGCCCTGGATTTGTTCCCCAGTGCTGGGGTTGGGTTGAATGCTGGAAATGTGCCATTGAAGTTCAGTGTAAATGTGTCCTTTTGTTATTATATATAACCTGGGAAAATCAGAACTTGGTACAGTGGTAGCACCCATACTCTATTATTTTGACAGTGGTCTGAATGTCCTACAGATGAGATGGAACTGGTACTCACACTTGCAATGTGTTTTTGAGCTATTGAGGAAACGTCTAAAATAAAACATTTTTCTGATACAGAGCAGCTTTATATTTACTCACAGGAGAAATGCAAAGCTCAGTGGAATAACCTGACACCAGGTGCCTCTCAGCTGACCTCATCTAAGCTGCTTACCTCCAGTAAGCTTTGAAAGAGGATGCTTACAGAGCACAATTGAGTAAATATGTGCAGAGCTCATAAAAAGTCATAACCGATGGAACTTAAGCAAAAAGCCAATGCATAATGAAATCTGTGATGAAGACACATTGCTAAATCTTTTGCCATTGGAAAATACAGAGAAATTGCCTAAAATTTTATGAAGTTGTTTGAGGGTCAGCCATGTAGAATAAGTGAGGTGTTGCATTTTAGAGAAGAGCCCATATTATTCCTGAAATGATACATTCCTGTTTTTTGTTAATAACACATGGAATGTTTTGAGAGGTGTGTTTAACTTGTATCTTCTTGCTTTGATCCAAAGAGTTTGGTAACTTACTAAATTTTATTCTTTAAGAAATGGTAATTACCTTTATAGAAGAGCTGAATAGAGGACAATTCTCTGGCCTTTCACAAAGACATTGAGTTTTTGCACATCCATTTTCATGTGCTGCCTTCTCCCTATTAGGTCCAGAATTAAAAGAGATTTCCAGATACCTTCTGAGTTGAGTGGAAGAAAGTTTGGCATGGGTTCAGGTCTTGGCCTCATCATTGACTTGTCCTGATTGAGTTGCAGTCCTTAATTTCTCTGCCTTTTCTTTAGTATTAAAAGAAAAGTCATTTCTAGGAAAACAATGAGTAAATAGTCATGTAGTTCATGGGTCGTATGGTATCAATTACCGAGGTCATATATGAATGAATGAAAGATAAGTGCTGGACTTTGGCTCTCTAGTCTCAAAAGTGTGCGAATATTGTAGAAGAAATCATGAGGAATTTTTTTCCCCCAACTTCACCTGTTGCTGATTCTTTAGTTGTTTCTACATCTAATTTATCACGTACTTTGTGTATTTTGTGATGAGTTCTAGTTTTGTGCCATCAAGATCACTTTTTTTTTTTTGGAAATGAGAACAATTTTCTGGTTTTTGTAAGGTCTGGTATAGTCAATAGATTCTCATGATTTTGTGGTCAAATGGTTTGGTGAAGGGAGGTTTGTACTTGGGGTAAGACAGTGGGACTTGCATTCCAATCCCAGCGCTGGCCGTGGCTTACTGTGTTTTGGGTAATGATAGCTCTGCTTTTTCTTCAGGCGTTAAGTAGGAAATAAGAGTCTATCTTACAAACATGTCATGCAGATCAGAGATGACAGTCAGTTATGCCCCTATAGCAGCCGCTAATCTGCACTGACCAAGCTTGACTCCTTTTTGGAAAGAGCTAGCCCAGGCTTCTCCCCATGACCATTCTCTGTAAAGGAGACCTGTGGAGAGACCAGTGATTTTTGTGTGCCATAAAATAGGACTTTCTACTGATCACTTAAATTTGGTTTATCATCTCAACCTTTTTAAAACAAGATTTTAGAGTTTTTAGATTGACCAACTTGGCTATATATGATTCTTAAGCAGTTTGACTCACTGTTTTGGTTCGCACTTTTGCTTTTAAAGAACTGTTTAATGTGCTAACTACCATGTAAAAATCACTTATTTTCTGAAAATAATCTCAACAGTTTGTATTATGACAAGAATTAGCCAGAGGTATGCACTTTTCTATTGGATGTGGTCCCCACCAACCCTTACCAGTGTCTACTGCAAGGCCATGCTTGTCCATTACTGTTCACCAGTGTAAAGAAGGGTGACATAATTACCAGATGGAAGTTCTTGTGGGATTCTTTCCAGGTGCTAGATATCCAGAACAAAAAAGTGGCAAGAGACATAGAAAAGACAGCAAACGTATACATTTAGGGAAGGTGGAAAAGAGGTATCAGACACAGAGTAGGAGGTAGGTGAGTAGCCTCTCTATGGCCCTGAGGATAAGGGAAAGATGTCTCTTGTGTCTGGTATTCCCCAACTGGCTTCCCTCTCATGCAAGTAAGGCATCAAGACAGTTGTCCTATCAAAAACTCACTGGACTTGGCATAGGATTTAAACTGCCCTGTCAAAAGACTTGTTTGGCTTCCTTCCAGGTGTAAATGAAGGATAGAAAATAGCAGTTTTCTAATTGGTCCTGAAAACAGTCCCAGATTCCAGTGAGGGATTGAAATAACACTTTCTGATTGGTTCCATGTATAGTGTTCAGGAACCATAGAGTCATTTTGGGTCCCATATTCTGCACACGTCCTCTTCGTTTTTATTGCCTTTGACTTTGGGCCTATTAGTTTATTGTTATGAGTCTATTCTCTTAAAAATTCTGATGAATAAATTACCATAAACAAATATTCAGTAATTCATCCTTGGTAAGGTTACAGTGCTTGTACAGTATTGAACACACAGCAGTGGAGAAGTTGTCAGGACAGGGAACGTCCAGTGTGCTACTCATTTGGGATCATCATCAGTCCCTAAGGTGTTACCATTCTCTTAATAAGATTCCTGAGATGTCTCTTACTACTGTGTTACATGATTCTCTCTGAAGAAAGCCTGTTTCATTCATTCACTTTTTTGGGGTGCTATTATTTATCTCTTTATCATACGGTATTTATTGCTTATAATACTAGCCTTGTTGACTCATTAAATAAAATTAAAAACCTTGCTACCATGTTATTAAAATGCAGTTGAGGATTAATGTTTCTCATCTTCACTATGCAATTCCAGAGTCAATTCCATCCTACTTTGCAGTAAATAAAAATCACACTGGATAATATTTCAATTTTCCTTTCTATCAGATGTATGATGAAGTCTGTGCTCTATAACTTCACAATTGTTAAAAGCAGAGAAACAACATATATTTTTAATGTGATAAATAAAACTGTTAATTTCTGCTATGCTGGAGAGATCTGGAATGCGGAACAGAGAAGGATATGATTTGGAAATAATTCCATAAAGACTTAGATTATAGCTAATATTAAAGGTAGAATGTCAGTCCTGGTACTTTTTTGTGGGACTCGCTGTTTGAAAGTTGGCTTGCAGCTTCTGAAGCTGTTCTTGGTGCACCATTAATGGCAGTGAGCATATTCAGCCAGAGGGTGTCCTCTGCCACAGGTGAGCCAGCACAGGTATGCTATCCTGTTGCTAGTGGATTTAGCTGTCTTGACTTTGAAACTGAGAGCCCAAAATACCTGTGCTTAGTAATTAGTGTCACTTCTTACATCAGTGTGCTATTTTGGCACCAGTCTCTTCTGTTGCAGAAATGCGAAGACATCTGTTTACTTTCAACTCTCAAAGACCTTTTCAAGCACACTGAATTTGTGGGACAGGAGCTCCTGCTTACATTAGCATTCTTTGCAGTATCTTCCCTCTTCTAGAACGTTTTTCTCATATCATTGAAAATTAGTGGAAACATTTGAGCAAATTTAGACATAGTATGATGAGAAATGACAACTTCTAAGAAAGGAAAGTGTTCTGCTTAAAACCTTTTTTGGGGGCTGTGTATTTGGGATCAAGTAAGGAAGAGTTTGAGAGATTTTTCAGCACAGATATAGTTCTTTATAAAAGAGGCCCAGGTTTCTTTTTAAAATTACCAGAGTGGATTGACCAGGGTGACAGTGCTTTTCCAGCAGTGATAATTAATCCTTCATAATTGAGTCTATATTTGGGCCTTTGATCCCATGCTAATTTGCAGGCCTGCAGAAAGAGATAAACTGAGAGGGACTAAAGGTCAGCTTTGTGGTTAGCCTGTTCAGTAAGCCTCTCTTCTAAGTGTAGGAAATAATTTTCTGGAGGTGAAAAATCATTTATACAGCTATCTTACAATGGAAAAAGACGGCTCTTGATTTTTACCAGAGGAATTCAACATGTCAAATATATCATACAGGAAACAATTAATTTCAACAGTGATTGTGACCAAGGAAGGCCTGGGCACTATGAGAATGACCAATTGAGAATGGATGTACTTAGGAACCAGTGTTGCACAGAAACTCTGCTCTGGAGGTTGCCTGGATGAAGGTGCTGTAGGTACAGGCTTCTGTCCATTAGGACTTATTCTGGAGTGGGTTAACAGAAAGCTGAGGACAAGCTGGGGTAAAGCAGTATCTGCATGCTACTATCAAAAGTCCCCAAAAGGCTGGGGCTGTCTGGCCGTGAGCCTAACGCTTCCTAAGGACTCTGCGTGGTTAGCCTCTTCTCAGGGCAGCCCATTGTTTATGGTAGACCCTACTGTCCTTGGGCTTGAACCAATTTAACAAGAACTCCTTGCTCTAAAATTTCCCGCAGAGGTCTTATCCCTAGATCAGTCATTGTCTGCATTCAGACATGCATAGCTGACTACTTGGTCTTGGTTTGTTCTTGCTTCCATTTTCAGAGAAGCTCCTGATACCTTCTTGCCTTTCTGAAAGACAGAGAATAGTTTCCCAAAAGAAAACATGTGTCATCAGAAGCAGAGAAATTGATGCAGGCCAGGCAAAGCAACACTTGTCCTATTGGGAATCAAGAATCACTTATTTATTGACTCACTAATTCTGTCCACAGCGAATAACTGAGCACCTACTAGGGCCAAGCATTGTTATAGGTGCTCTGAGTGCAACAGTACCTAAAACTTCCAGCTAGCTGTTCCTTTTTTCACAGAGTTAATGACATATGCATGGTGTTCTTGGGGGTCCAGGGTGGGGAATGTTCTCCAGACATGGAGTGGTTGGTTGCTATAGCTACAGCACAGGGCAGAAACATAGACTGATTCTGGGAAATGTGATCCCGAGAAGAAGACATGGGGTATATTAAGAAAGGAAGGAAAGGTTGGAGACAGTTTGAGTGCCTCGGAAGAAGAGGCCGACTGTTCATACTTGAAGTGTTTTGTCAGTCTCAGTGATGTTCAGCCTAGGTGTTAGAAAGCCTTTTTGTTAATTGGGAAGTGAAAGAGTTAAAGTATTTACTTTTAAGAAAGCAGTTATGATCTTGTTTTTGAAGATGCTTTGCCCACCTTGGAAAAAGGAACCAGTTGGTAATCTAGTTACTTGTTACCATCATTAATGTCTGTCTGTCTTTGTCACAGTGCGAATAGAGCTGTCAGAGAAAGAGAAGCACAGTTCTTCACTATCAGCAATGGAACTCAACTTCCTCTCACTTCCAACAAAGCAAAGGCATTTGAGGGAAAAAGAATAACCAAAAATGTTCTAGAATATAAATATGTGGTTGGGGGGTGGTTCCTATGGTATCACCAGTGCCTCCATTATTGCCCCCCAAAGGTCATAGCTCTCCTGAGCATGACCCCAGTGGCTTATAAAATAAACAAGGAACCAAAATCAAAGAAACAAAACAAAAACAGGTGTGACAGGAATATTTATAACTGAGGGGGAAATGAATTTAAATGAACAGATGGGAAAATAAAAATAATACAGCCTTTCAAGGGTAGCAGAATCAGGATTTATTTTTTGAGGTGTACAAATGTGAAGGGGAGTATCTGATGTGGGCTCTCAGAGAAACAATATCAAGAATTAAATATGTGAAGGTGAATCGGGGTCTGTGCATTTTGGGGAGAGGCCTTAACCAAAGCAAGGCTCCCTGGTGCAGCCCACCTTGCCCAAGAATCTATTTTCCTGGTGCGAGGCCGACACACGATAAATTTGTGACAGAAGGAGATTGAGGAACTAAGTTTCTATAATGACAAATGATAACACAAGCACTAAACCCACATGAGTTTTTCCATTGCCTTTAGGTTTGTTTTAGAGTTAGATTTGTTTTTATTTTGTCTTTGGTTTTTTAAACATTGTTCTTTGTTTTGATTTTGTCTTTGGTTTTGAACACAATGCCCTTGTCCCTTGACAGCTAGTGGGAGCTGGTTCCAGAACCTCCCATGGATCTCCAAATCCAAAGATGCTCAAGTTGTTCATATACAAAATGGCATAGTGTTTGCATGTAACCTATATGGCATAATATATGCATATAACCTTCTCTATATGTTAAATCACAACTCATGATGCTTAATATAGTGTAAATGCTATATAAATAATTGCTGTACTATATTTTTTGGGAAATATTGATGAGGAAATGCTTCCATACATGTTGAGTATATGTTCAGTTTAAAAAAGTATTTTCAATCTATGGTTGGCTGGATCTATGGATGTGGAGCCCATGGAAGAGGATCCCTTGTATTTCACGTCACTGGAGAAAGAAACCAGTGATGATCAAGGTCCTCCAAAGAAATCACCAAATAGCCTACCTTGGTATATAAATTAAGTCTTTCTTTGTATGGATTCTGTGTCTGCTCCTGTGGGTGGCTGAGCCACCTGCTCTGAGCTCTTCTCTTATCTCCTGACATTCTTGGCTCTCAGCTCTCTTCCACCTCTGCCCTGCCGCCATTTAATTATTTCCTTGCATGCCCTTGTAATTTTGCTTACCTCTCTGTGATGACAATTATGCCTCTAAGTTGCATTTTGCTGAATGTTTGATAATGGGCGCTTCTGGAATTTACAGTCTTACAAAAATTACATAATATTATTTTACCTCTGTGTTTTTACGTATTGTAAATGTACAATGAAGTAACTGTTGAAAGAAAAAGTACAAGTGGTAGATTTGAAAGAGTTTGGTGTTCTTGGCATCTCTTTCCAGACAGGAAGCCACAAGAACTTCAGGAGCACCAACCATGCCTTGAATTCTTTCTCATAATATTTTTAAAAAAATTATTGGCAATAGATTCTTTCTTTGTGGTTACCCTTCCTTTTCTTGTGCCTCTGGTAATTGGATGAAAGAAATCTTCATTTACCTGGGAAGTCTTGCTTCAGAGCTGAAGTATCTCATTCAAAACTGTTAATGATTTTACCATATTTATGCTTGCCATAGAAAATATGAAAGTAGATATTTTTAGATCCATAGTTTTAAATAATTAATTCAATGATCCTTAATTAGGAGAGCTCAGTTGCTATATAGCATATGTATGCATAAACATTCTCATATTGAAGAGCAGAATTTCTTGGATAGATCACGGAGGATTTGCAATAATCTTTTGTCCTGCAGTATGAATGAGTTTTTTGTCTGAAGTTGCACCCAGGCATTTCCAGGCCATGTCATCTCTCCCAGCTCTTTGTGTTTGTAGAATTAGGATTGCAGAAACTTGAAACTAATTTAGAAAAATCACTTTCCTGAAGAGGCTAGAGGCCAAAGATTATTTCCGACCCTTGATAGATAGCAGTCAAGGTCTGTTGTAATAAAAGTTACCCATGTGCTCTTGCAGCTCCCCTGATTGTATATTTTATATTGAAAAAGAATCTTCACTTCTGCCAGTTGAACTTTTTCTCCCAGTCACTGCTATCACAAGTGACAGTCATTTTTCTGAGGTGTGGGGGTTGTGGTGTGAATCCTGCAGGCCAGGCAAGTGCTGTACTGCTGAGCTACACAATCACTGCTAATCTAGCCTGTGTTCATGTTTTTAGGAGGGTTCTGCTGTAACTGTTAAGGAATTTTGATAAACTTTCTAACTGGATCTGGCCTGGGCAGCTGCTTGAAATGTAGCTTTTCATACTCTTAGTTTCATGATGGTGGCACTCTTTCAAAATTTGGTTAAAATTCCTTTTTCATCAGCCATGACAGAGCATTCTTTACCTTTGTCCTAGTTTAGAAAGCTCTTTCATTCAGTGTGGTAGCTATGCTGTTTGGCTGCCTATTGTCTTGAGGGGCCCTTTTAAAGGACACATTCAGCCTGGCATCGTGGTGCACAGTTGTCATCCCATGAGGAGTGCAAGCCCTGGACAAGCCTGGGGAATTCAGTGAGACTCTGTGTCAGTATGAAAAATTAAAAAATGTTTAGGGACATAGCTGAGGGCCAAGACCTTGCTTGGGTTCTATCCTCATGTTTATTTCCATGTTTAGGTCTACATGATTTATCAACAAACTGGCCTTCCTGCAGGCAGAGGACCTGCTTTATATTCCTCCAAGCGACCAGTCCTGCCCTGGGCTTGCTTTGGAGCCATTCTGCATGAAGTGGCATTGGGCAGTGTGCAGAGCTTTCTTGGCAACAGCTAACTGCTGAGGTTTTGCAGGATGTGTAAAGTATATACTTTGATAATGTGGGATTGTTTATTTGGTTCTGTGACATCCTCATTGTCTGACTGGTATTAACAACTTACTCAGACCTAAATAAGAAGTGGTAATCCAAGTATGGTGGGACACTCTTGTAATCCCAGCACTCTGGGAAGTTGAGGCAGGAGAATGCATGTTCAAGTCCAGCCCAGGCAACTGAGCAACAGAGGCAACTCTCTATCTCAAAATAAAAAATAAAAAGGCTAGGGATATTGCTCAGTGTGAAAGCCCTAGGTTCAATCCTTAGCATGCCCCACCAGCCCTCAAATGAATGAATGAATGAATGAATGAGAGAAAGAAAGAAAGAAAGAAAGAAAGAAAGAAAGAAAGAAAGAAAGAGAGACAGACAGACAAACAGACACAGAATCTCACTGTTCCTCTGATCTGGAAGCACTGTATGCTTAACAGCCTCAGAGTGTACCAGGAAGCCATTGCTGAGGCATAGGAT
This sequence comes from Hydrochoerus hydrochaeris, assembly GCA_004027455.1. NCBI lineage: Eukaryota > Metazoa > Chordata > Mammalia > Rodentia > Hydrochaeridae > Hydrochoerus > Hydrochoerus hydrochaeris. Next base: position 156,704 of record PVLA01001391.1, read on the forward strand.
GCCTGGCCACTCCATATTTGCTGTCTTGTCATTCACTGTGTTCTGCAGGAACATCTGAAGGGTGTTTTAAAAAGTGACTATGTCAGTAACCTTGTAGAGGACACACACACACACACACACACACCCCTGACCTCTGTAGTGGCATCCCTTTTGTCTCAACAATGACTTCACTCTGCCTCTTTTTCCTGCCACCTCCTTTTCTAGTCCCTCCAGCCTTCTCTAAACACTTTCTTTGCTGGAATTCTGTCCTCCAGCCTTGGCTTTCCATGTCCTTCTGCTTGATTCTGACACAGCCTCCTGCCAAGCTCTAGCCCCTTCCTTAGGAGGCTTCGCTTTCCCGCAGTGAAATTCTCCCCATAATAACATCACCTTTGCTCTGTTGCTGGTGATCAGATTATCTCAACGGGGCAGAGGTGGAGAGAAGCGAGGTCCTGGCACAGACGTTCAGGCAGTAGGAATGGTAAGGAAAGAAATTGAGCACCATCCATACTGGTGTCAACTTTGTTCCCTGGTCCTTGCAAATTTGGCCAGAAGTCCAGTGATGGCTTCACTGGGAAAAGTTGCTCCTCTGGATAGCAAGCATCATTCCTGAAAGGGTTACCTAGGGCCTCCCAGCAAAATTAATGTTAGGTGTTATAATAGCACTTAAGCCATGTCATAAATGTGACTGAAGTCGTTCTGTGGCACAAGGGAGACCCTCACCTCAGCCTAGGCTTTTCTCAGCTGCCCATCTAATGGATGTATTTTCTAGCCCAGGGCTTGCTCACCTTTCTAACCTAGCGCTGCACCTTCTCTGCCAATGGAAAAAACCAGTGCAGAGCACTGTCTATTCTCTCAGCCTGTTGTAGCCATCTGTGATCAGTGAGGGTGAGTAAAAGGGGCTGCAGACCCTCTGGAAGATACAAGGGGCCCTGGAGGTGCCACTCTGAATCCGGATGCCCCAGGGGAAGCATAAGGGACAATGTAATGCGGCACTATTAGCATTGACCCTGCTCCTATAGTAACTTCTCCATCTGATTCTGAGTTTCAGACAAGATCTCGATTCTATGTGTGGCCAAGTTGCAGACTGCTCCTGCATAGGTAACTCCTTGACAAGGGGCATTGGGGTGACAGTCTGGATTAAGCACTAACTCACTGCTCTGCCAGGGTGTCTTCCTAAGACATTTTCTTGGGACAACTTCAGTGCTAGCTTGCTTGGCTTTTCCTTTTATGCTGACTTTAGCATGAGAGTCCCATCTGTGTCCAGAGCGCTGGCCCCCTGTGGAGCTCCCTACTGACTCCTCTGATCTGAGGGTCATTTCTTATAACCCTTAGTGATCATGTGCTAGGAAGCAGAGTAGTAGAAATTCTATGCATGATTATTTCCAGGTGACTCCTGTGTTGAATCTGGGCAGGCTAGAGTGATAAAACACAGACTGTAAGGGTTGAGAAAAACTGCATACACTGTCTGCTGCTATCACCTTGATAATCTGTGTAAGATAAAGTGGTAGAGAAAGACAAGGTGGGCTTGCAGAGCTTTTTTCATGAAGCAAGCTATAGAGATCTGTGGAGATTCATTGGGGAGACATAAGAATGATGAAAAATAGCACAGTTTGGGCAGGCAGGCAAGATTGTAGAGGGGAAGCCTGGTTTTCAGAGAAGCAAGGGCAGGAGTTGAACATGAAGATTCTTTATGAGAGATTGACACAGGTAGGCTATTCCCCTTTATTTTTTATGAAATCTCAAACTACCTTGATTTTTCTTTCTTGAGCTATGTTATAACATTGGTCCCCTGGAAATATTTATACATGAAATTATGGGAATTTGGTAGCATAAAGAGAAAAAAAGCAGAATGTACAGGTCAGAACATCTCGAAATGTGGACTGGAGAACTTAATAAATCGGATGGGAATAGAGACGCTTGGAGAGAAAGACATTTAGGTAAAAGAAATTGCAGGCATCTGAATTTGACTATACAAATATCAGCATGTCCTGGGGATGGGGAAGACTTTTCTAAAAATCGTCTGATGGAATCAATTTGTGATAAATTTTATAATCATAGCATTATTTCAATTTAATGATCTGACATAATGGTATCTTCTGGCAGTGAGCTTGACATTCCTTCCCACCTTGGTTCTTGGATGTAAACTGTGGTTCAGACTGAACCCGCAGTGGAGCATCACTGACTGCTTCCTGCATTGGATCTGTGTACAGTTAGGCTCTACCCTCTAACTTTATTATTTTGTACTTTGGTCTTTTTTAGATTGTCATCTGGGTAACCCAGTCTTTCTTATTTGTGACCCAATAGGATGATAGATGTTTTTTAACTAGAAAATATTAATGCCATTTTTTTCCTTATGAGAAGTAAATGTTATATAAATTGAATTTTAATGCTTTTATGATCCCAGAGGATAATAAAAACCATTAGCTAATGACAGTGGTGAGGTTCAAATTGTTTCTACTTTTTGGACTAATATTTATGACTTGCAGTGCTATGCTGTCTCATTTTTGACTTAGGAAAAAATTTATGAACATCTTTATAAATGGGTATGAATTAGGCCCAAGGATTGAAATAGCATAAGAAATTCAGCTGTAGTTTAAGTCTATTTATATATATATTTGTATCCTGAGCAGGATTGGTATCTGTCTGCTCAGTTATAACTGAATGTCAAATTCCCCTACAGTTACCCATTATTAAAAATATCCTTGTCTTAAATTTACATTGGTAGGGAAATGTGCTTGGTGTTTATCCTACTGTGTTACTCTCTGGAGTTCAAGATTTATATTATATTTCAGTTCCACTGAAATAATAGCATTCACAAGCACACACATCTCTATATAAAAATGCCCTTAAGAAAGTTTTCTTTTAATAGGTGATTTTAGTATTGTCTGATTCAAAATAAAAAAGTTTTATTTCATATCACTGAAGTGTCATGGAATTCTTATTTTTCTCTATTCCTAAAATAGGTAGTAACACATATGTTATACTCATTAAAGAACAGGATTTCAATTTTAGCAATAGAATTGCCAAGTTCATTATTTCTGGGAAAGGAGCATATATGCCAACCACTTACTTTATGAACAAATGAAATATATTTACTAAGAAATGGTATGCTATCTTGTCGAGGCATTAGATAGATAGATAGATAGATAGATAGATAGATAGATAGATAGATAGATTTCTCCAACAGACATGGTCCTCTCCTCCAAAATGGGCCATGAGGAATTTCTTTAAATTTTCATCCGGTTAATTATTTACATAGAATATATCATTGTAATGCTCAACTGTCATACACTTTGTGTGCCCCCACACTCACACATTTGCCATGCACTCACACATTCATTCTACAGGGCAGAAGCCCTAAAAAAAATAGTAATGGAAACAAGTATTTCAGCTACATGAAGAGACATTTCAGAAACATTTTCACACCAGTTTGATTGATTGATCAAACATGGTATTATTTCTGCTTAACCTCACTATTCATTGATTTAAAAACATTTAAATAGTACTCAGTAGGTACTAGGATGGCTAAAGAGATCCAGAAAGACTGATCATTAATTTACTAAGGCATATTCTAAAAACTTGTTCAACATTTAACTCAATAGTACAGAGACTAAAGCTAGAAGCTGGATGCAGGGTAAATGAAAGAAAATAAGGAAGCCAAGGCTGGGTAAAAAAGATTGCTCTGGGCTTGGTGACATGGCCTACAGACCTGACTGCTCTGGGGGCTGAGGCAGGAGGATCGTTTGAGCCCAGGGTTTCCATGCAGGCTGGGCATCATAGACCCTGCCGTGTGTGTGTGTGTGTGTGTGTGTGTGTGTGTGTGTGTGTCTGTGTCTGTGAGAAGTATTAATTACAAGTTTTGGTGCACCCTGGATTCAGTCACCAGCACTAGGAGGAAAAAAAAAAAAAAAGCAAAAGAAAAGGATTCTTATCAATAAGTTGAAGTGAAAGGAATATGGCCCACTGTTGTGTGTCTGAATGTTGAGATTTGTGCTTGGCAGCAGTGGAAGGGCACAGTTGCACTTTCTTTTCAGAGCTGTGCCCGGGGGTAGCGTCGTTCCTGATCAGACGGGTGCAGTGGTGTCCAGGATGCATCTTTCTGATTGACTGTTTCGCTGTCTTGTTTCATCCTGCAAAAGTACCACAGCATGTATCTTATTCCTGCGAAACATTCATTAATGAAATTGCCTTGGGTCACAAAAATCTTTACAGTTTTCTACTTTTTTAGACTGTTGACTTGTTTAACTCACAGAAATTTGAGTTGAATACTTGTTTTAGTCCACATTCATATTAACTTGAAATCCCTCCCGCATATCACTAACTCACTACAAATAAAAACCACACTGTGATGAATGTTGCTTGTCTATAAATATCACCTGAAAAAAAGAGCAAATAAAGCCATGTATGTTTAACTGGGAACAGTTGAGAATTAATGCTAAATTAAAATATTGTCACACAGATTAGTAGAGGCATACACACAAACAGTCTCTGATGCCTTTCTCTTTACCGTGAACACTGAATAATAATTATTTTATGAAGGTAGTGCATTGTAAATATTTATAAACTGAAATGTAAAACAGTGAGACCACAGTGAATAAATTATTTTGAAATATTTTAAAATCCAGTTTTTATATGCTTTTTAGTAAAAATTATTCATGGTGATCAATATTTCTTTCTCACTTGCCATCTGCTCTGCTTCTTTGGCTGTGCAGTTTTAGGTGAATGATACTGGTGCTATATAATATACTCCACAAATTTATTGACTTGGATGCAGCATGGCTGGGGGGGGGATGCAGACGTGGTCACTAAACACAGGTCTCCTGGTGTCGGTAATCTCCAGGCCTTTCCCATTCCCCAGAACTGTTAGGTGGTCATGGCGCCTTCTGTGCCTGCTCTTGAGCTTGTATTGTTCAGGAGCTTCTCTGTGGGGAGGTGGGAGGAACTTACAGCACACAGCCTGCTCCCCAGCTGGAAAGCCTCAGGGAGGGCTTTTGGGCTGAGACAATGACACTTAGGTGGTTTGTCCTTTCTTAATCCAAAACAGACATCTGTAGCTGATTAATAGTCTCTAACTCTTGTAGTTTCTTTTTGTTACTTGGCTTGGAGAATTTGCCTTAATGAGGTTTATATGTTTTGCTGGTTTGTTGTGTACCCTTTTCATTCCCCCAAGCAAACCACTGTAGACTTGATTGTTTTAATTTCTGCTGGTTTTGGGCTCAAGGAATTTTTTTCGGTCGGAAGAAGAGATACTTATGGTCGGAAGAAGAGATACTTACTGAGTGATATTGTCTCTATTTCAGCACAGATGAGGGCTAAAGGTTCTAATGTTGTCTCTTCTGGGAAGCTACCCTCGATTCTCTTAGTTTAATTAATGATCCTGTTTTGCATGCTTCCATAGCTTTGGGGTGGTTTTTTGTTTGTTTCTTTTGCAGTTGTCTCTTATGAGCTTGCCTTATGTAAGCTGCCTTTATGGTCATCTTCCCTGCTGGAGATGAGACAGTCTGCAAGAGATGAACCAAATCTCTCATCTTTGCCTCAGTCCATAGAACACAGAGCGTACAGCTGATAATGACTTGTTAAATTGGAGACTTTCAAAATTTTCTAGTCTAAATATCCTCGGAACCCTCATTGTATCAGTCAAGGATCATTTGGTGGAAAGCATTGAAACCGAAGCAGGTTCTCTAAGCAAAGGTAGAGTTCCGCTGGGAAGAATACAGGAGCGTGGTAACAGATTCAGAGCTGGACAGGACAACCAGCCTGGACTTGGGAAAGAAGCCCATTGATGGGAAGCTCCTGGGATCTGTATCCCCATTGTCCCAAGTCTGACTGTTCTTCAGATTGGCGGTTCTGCTGTGCCGTGGTCCCAGGAGCTGCCATTCTGGAGAGGGGTCTTCATCCCAGAGCTTTTCCTAGCTCACTGATTAATGACCGCTGCAAGTTAATTGTATAACTCGCGGTGTGTTCCCATTTCAGATTCCCTATAGGGAGTGTCTGGGGTAATCCAGAAAACTCCCTGGGGGAAGGGAGCTATCTAAAGAGGGTCCCTGGATTTGGGGAGCTACCCCATCTTTGGACAGATTCTCTGCAGGGCAGGTATGAATGGACAGTAGTGATTGGTGGAAAGAACTTCCAAAAAACATTGGACATGATCATACTGGCATGGGAGACCATCATGACCATGTTCATTTTGATTTTTTTCTTAAAATATCTTCATAAAACTTGCGTTTACTTCTATTAAATATAACATCTACAATGTTGCTACAAGTGTCTGCCCATCCAAGAAACCTCCCAGAATATTAGAGCTGATTGTTTTTGCATCTGTGTTATCCTCACCCTTGTCTTCTGTGTAAAGACTTGTTCATGGCTTTGCACATGCCTGGAATCTCCTCCCCTTCACTGTGTGTCCATCAAGAGGCCCTGTGTTGCAGTCCATGATGGCACATGCCTGTAGTTCCAGCACTGAGAAGGCTGAGGCAGGAGAATGGCTTGTTTGAAACGAGCCTGGTTACACAGTGAGTTCAAGGATAACCTGGATCACATAGTGAGGCTGTTTCTTGCAAACAACAAAATAATAAAGTGATCCTATATTGTGATGTATCAGGCGTATTTTTACTTCAGTTTTAATTTTTTTTTTAAGGCTGCGTTTTCCTATGTAGGCTGGCTGCTTTGAACTCACTGTGCAGCCCAGGTTGGCCTCAAACTTGTAGGTCCTCCTGCCTCAGCCTCCTGAGTGTTGGGCTTACAAGGTTTTACCATCATACCTGGCTATAAATTATTTCATTTTCCCCCAAATTTGAAGTTTTCCAAGTTTGTGATTTTTTTTTTTTTTAACTTGGATAACGTCTTTCTCCCTGACTAGAGCTCCAGCCCTAGATTTTCTACTTTGTTCACTGTGGATCTCCTTGCTTGGCACACAGTGGGAGGAGCCTGTGTAACTGGCTGGCAGGCGTACATTTCCCAGAGGTGCGACACAATCTGTTTTTTTTCTTTTAATGACTAAAACTGAACCCTTCATTATGTCATCTGTACTTGAGTGATAAACCCCTGTTTGCATAGTGAGTTCCACAAATGTAGCAGTCCATACTGTGCATAACATAATCAGTTAGCTTTGGGGGTTGTTTTTCTGCATCATTTGGTTAAGTCATAAACCTAAGTTATGAAGTCTACTCTGGAGACTGAATCTTAGTAAAACAGATCAATGGGATCTGTCTGGGGAAGAAGCAATTTAACATACTCTGCTTGACAACTGACTAGAGTAATTGTTTTTGCTTCCCAAGTGTAGGACTAATTGTCCACATATGACAGGGGTGGTTTTTTTTTAATGAACAAGTTTGCAGTTTTGCCCTCCTTTCTTCCACATTAGAGGACAGGATAGTTTTGGGCTTGTTTCTAGTAATGAGATATTAGAGCTTTAAGGGGAACTTGAGAGGTAACCCTATATTCTACTAGTGTACCTTATACTCAGGTACCCCAGCTTCTGAAATCCTATACTGTTTTGGATTAAAAACTGGTGGTCAACTTAACACCAGCAGAATTCAGTCATCACGCTGCTGAGTGTAGATATTTCACCTGAGGAAAGTTGCCAGCATAAATAGAGACGTGGAGTAGGAAAAGCTATGTGTTGAAGCATTGTGGGTTCTCCTATGAGTTGCTGTTTGAGCAGTTGGTTCTCCTGGAGAAGCTCTGGTCTTTACATCGAGCGTTGCTTCCTGACTCTGGAGGGGAAGACATGTGCCGCTTGGTCTCTAGGATGAACTCATCACACTGGCTTCCTGGCATGTATTTGACTGTGCTTATCTTCGGAGGAGCTCAGGGCCTCCATGTCGCTGAGGATGCTGTGGTGCTTTTCATGACAGCCCTGGTCTTTATTATGAGCGTGACTTCTCAGCTCCAGCATAGAACCCTCAACCTACTAGCACAGCTCCTTCACCCCACTGGCATAGACTTTCTAGCTTCCACCAATGACCATTGGGCCTTCCCAGCATGGATCCGTAAAAGAGACTGGTGTGAGTCCTTCCTGTGGGCTCTAGACCTGCAGTTGGACTCATGGGAGGCATTGTCATGAGCTCTGGGTCTTCTTCTGGCATATTACTGTGGAATTCAGGCCCATGGCTAAATATCCTATGTCTTTAGTGTTGTGGATAGATTTCCTGCATTTTGTGTTAATTCTTTGTGACCTTCATAAAAATAATATTATAATTTCCTGATTCTAATTGTTCTCATAACCCCAGTCTACAGCATACACTCAAGCAGATGGTGGCAGGGATAGAAACTTGTTATATTAGAGAGTTGGTCCAATCCCAGGCCCTTTGCTTTTCAGCTGTGTGATTTTCCTTGGAAATATTATGTTATCTCATTAGCCTGCATTCTTTATTGGCGAAATAGGGATAACAGTAGATTGTCAGAGTAGGAATCTAGTAAGGATCCACTGGGATGATTTGTGTCTCCTCTCCAGGACTCCCTTCAGAAGTGGCCCTGATATTACCAGGAGGAAGACCAGCGAGTCCAAACTGGTACTGATGACCACAGACGTGATGTTGGGCAAGATTAGCTTACAGTGACACTCATGTTTATGCACTGCTGACCACTGAGGTCTTCCTTGCCATCTGCATACTGCACTGTTAGGGCTGGAGCATTCTGAAAAGGAATGTGCTGTTGGAATAATCTTATGATTACATCCCAGGGGCATCTTAATGTTTGGGTTAGAGAAACAGCAGAAATCAGTCATTCTAATTTTCTCTTGCTGCTTAGATCAGGTTAATTTCCATATTCTGGGGGTAACTGAGGCCTGCTTCTTGACTTAATCCCCTATTATAAGATAGGTTAGCATGTTGTTCCTCAGAGTTGGACAGTCATGTCTTGTTCTGTTTGATCTGCACACTATATTAAAGAATAACAGATCCAGAAATGCAGCCTTGCTTAAAAATTTTTTTTTCATTCTTTGGGTCACTCTCCTGAATTTCAATAACTGATTGCAGCTGCTGGAATCTGACATCTTTCTAGGAGTTCTCAGTGGATCAGCACCACCATCTGGGGATTATTATAAACACACATTTCTGAGGGCCCTTAGCTCATCAAGAGCTCTAGATGTGTCTTTAGGTATCCTGTGGTGGTGCAAGCCTATAATCTCAGCAGGAAGCTGGAAAGCTGAGACAGGAGGATCTCTAGTTTGAGTTCAACCTGGGCAACCTAGAAAGATCCTGTCTCCAAATACAGAATAAAAAGTGCTGGGGATACAGGTTTGCAGTTGTTTTCCTAGGTTCAGTCCCCAGTAACTTACCCACAGGTATCCACTCAGAAGTGCGCATTTCCATACCCATTCTGCCAGAGGCTGCAGGTATGAAGAAAATCTGTGATGGAGGCCCTTTCTGTGGCATCCCCTAGATGATTCCCAGGTGCTATTCTTCAGCAGCTGTCTGAGACTGAATCTGGGCATCGAAAGCCTCCCAAGTCTTCACCCCGCTGTGCTCCACTTTCTGCCCCTTTCTCCCTGGTGAAGTGACTTCCTGGGAGGCTGAGATGTGCTTGTTTGGGGATGCAGGGATTTTAGGGTTTGCTGTGCCGTGTTGACTTGCGTTCTGCCTCAGTAGATCTCACTCTTTAAGCTTCTTTAAGTCCTGTAAGCTCCTCTAAGCCTAAATAGAAATACATGGTGAGATGGGCCTGTTTAAGAGTGCGCTTAGCACCTGGGAGACGTTGACACACCAGAAATCCCCAGGAGTGTCCCTGTTTTAAAAGAGCCTATTGATTTTTTTATCCTTTATGATGCAAAATCACATTTTCTTAAAGGAAAGTAGGGATTTAGATTAGGAGGTGCCAGGCTGCAAGATCTTCACTCTGCTCCTAAAAGTGTCTGTGTTGAATGAGTGTCTTTATCCTCTGAGCACAACTTTCCTCCTCTGTGAAATGGGTATAACACAGGCTGTCTCAGGGAGAAATGGAGCGAATTAAGTGGTGGTGGGTAAGGAAATATCTCCTTAGCTTTGAGGTTCATTTTCATATGTGCATTTAGATCCATCGAGCTGTTCTGAACACATGCGTGCTTAGAGTACAGTCAAAAAATGGGAACATGTTCAATAAGCCATGTGTTTAGTCCCAAATAATCATCTATATATTATATACAATAAATCTTGCAAATAATATTTTCAGTAAGTGGTTTTTGATGCTTCGTATGTGCCAGGCAGTGTTCTCTAAGGCGGGACACTGCAGGAGCTGTTTTGACAAAATTCCTGCTATTCTGGTGCTCAGATTCCTCTTCCAAGAGGAGACGGAATCAAGCGTGGGAAAGCTCAGATACTGGGATTCTGTATGTTCTTTCAGAGGGTTCTGTACAGAGCCTTAGTTGCTCATTTGAGGCATCTGTGGGACATATAACCAGCTGCAAAGCCAACATCATTAGTAGAAACGGAATTGCAGGAGTCACCCAGAGTTTGCTCTGGAAGGCCAAAGTCTTGATGGAGAGGTTGTTTTCAGGAATGCAGGCCTGAGTCGATGGACTGAGACTTCATTTTATCCTCTCTCCTGTGGTTTGGAAACGTTCCCAAAGATGTTGACAGAATATGTTTGAAACATAAACCGTGACTTAGAAAAGCTCACATTAGCTGCTCATCCTCAGGGAAGTAGAGTAGAGGATGGAGGTAGGAAATGCCCAGGCCATAAGGATCCTTCCTTGCACCCCAGGGGGATCTGAGAAGGCTCCCACTCGGTGCCCACCCCTGGCAGCACTTCTACAGTCACATTCACTTATTGGGGGTTATGAGTTAGTGATCTCCCACCACCACTGGCCTTACAGCAAAATGTTCTTTTGAGATCAAAAGCCTCTATCAAACACTGCTGAATTCCAAGTCGCCCAGCTGCCCTTCACTGGAAGCAAACATGCTATGGCCTGTTCTGCGTTTCTCCAGGTGCCTATAAAGCCAATAATTCTCCATTCATGTGAGTCTTCTCCTGTCTTTATTGCTGCAGCCCCCTTTCCCAGTCTTTATTATAGACTCTTTGTCCTTCCGTGTTGTGTCATGCCTTTACACACGTGGCCCAGCCTGAGCTCCGGCTTTGTTCTCTGCTTTTTAAAAAGCCTTTTTGATGAGTTTCTGGGTAGTTCCAACCCACAGTATTGTTACTTGATCACCTATCTTCTCATTTGACCTACAGTTTTAGAAGGAAAGCAGTATAGATTAGGGCCTTTGTGAATTATCCAGCCTTTTAAAAAAAACCTGAGGGAAATGAAAGAATTCTGAGGTTAGTAAAGAATCAAGAATAATAAATATGTTAAGTGAAAGCCTTTGGAATAGACTAATAAAGAGAAAAGGTATAAATAATTTAAGTAGATTCTGCTAAAGTACCTGCAGAAATTGTAGGTGTGCTTATTCAGTCATCTTCCTATAGTTATCATAGTCATACTTTGTGCTCACTATTGGGTAGTCTTAATGTTCCCACTAATACTAGCTAATGATTCGTCAGCCGTGTGTTCTCTGCAATCCACCTGACCTCGTGCAGTGCTGTAGGATAATATACTTATCAACCCTATTTTACAGACAAGGAAATTGAGGTGCAGAGAATCTAGATGACTTTCCCAGGATCACTTACAGATCAGGCAGTGGATATGGGGCTCAGGGGTCTGGCTCTAGTACCATGACTTTTAGTGCTATGCTATGCATAACTTGTTTCTTTATTGAACTTATCTAGTTGAATCAGATCAATGCAGTTTTATTTTCAAAACTCTCAAAGCAACCCTCTTTTTCTCACCCCATGTATATTCCTAGAAGATCCAAATTAGAGTTCAAAGGAAGGAGATTTAGCACAGTTAACATTGCCTTCCATCTGACATTGAACATGCCTGTCACCCTGTCTTCTAACCTGACACTTAACATGTGGCATTTGGTTATCAAGTTTAACGTGGGCAGCACCTTACATGCTTAACTTCCTGCTGGTGGGTATTTTGATGCCATAGAATATGTCAGCGCCAGTGGAGCATTGCAAGTTAATTACTTGTGTGCACAGCAGGAAGTACTGGAATCCGGCAGCCACCAGCAATTTGAAAATCAGTCATGGCTTGAGATACCTGTGTGGGATTGGGCTGGTCCTGCATCATCTTGATGAGTGGGAGATGTGGACTGAGCAGAGGGCTAAGGGGGGCTGTGCTCTAGGCAAGTGTGAGTAGTGTTGATGAACAATGACCCAGACCATGTATTAAGCCAAGGTATGCTGTTGTGAGGCTGTCTTACGGTGGCACCAGTGAGATTGTGTGACAGGGATCATCTATGCACAATGCTACTTCAATTCCATTTCATATGGAGTGAAAGTTTCATATGGAAACACTTAGCCCCAGCGACTCAGTTTTCATTCATTAGTTTGTTCCTCACTTTAGTAACTCAAGACTCACTGGGGACGCAGTATGTGCTGACATTTTTGCTGTCCTCTGTGGTTCGTGAGAAGCGTAACAGGTAGTTGTAGAGTTGCAGGCACTGCCGTGTGGAAATTGCAAGGCTTGGCTTGATTCAGCGTTGGAATCGCAAGCACTTTGCTCTGCTTAGCTCCTCTGCTTATTAAAGCCACTTTGAGGAGGTTCATGACCAATGTTCTCCCTAGCCATTTCTTGGGAGTATTGTGAAAGTTATGGTTGGGTTGATTGGAAATAGGAGTTGTCATAAACTATACAACATCAAACATTTTCAAGTGAACTAGTAGGATTCGTGGTCCCAAAGGAAAGCAATACAGTTTTCTGAAGCTCATGACTGAATAAACTGATGTGGGATGAAGGCTCAGGGAAAACTTCTTTGAAAAGGTACAGCTTATGTTACAACATGGCAGCGTGCCACGCTTGTCAAGCTGTCACAGGGCTGACATGTCTCCATATTCTGATCTGAGATGGGTCTGTCACTGGGTCTTCCAGTAGTTGTTTGATCTTTTGTGTTGAATTGTAAAGGGTTTTGAAGGAACCAGGGAGAGTGGAGTGTTAAAAACCTCCATTACAAAAATTTTGTTATTACTCATTTTATCAGCAAGACCTTCAATTTATCTCAGCCTTTTCAGTTCCCAAATCTCCCTTCTACTTGTCAGAAATGGTAAGAAATATTAACCCACCACAGGAATGGTCTCAAGCCTCATTTCAAATGTGAGTAATGCATCAAAACTTGATGTCTTATATTAGCTGCATTTGGGATGTCTAAATCCTTTCCCTTACTGGAAAGGAGAGACATACAGTTAAAAACAGAAAAGGGCTAATGACATCATAATTTATAAGCATGGCCTTCTAATCAGAAATGAGTGACATTCTTGCAGATTTAGTATACATAACTGCTGCTAAACACACATTATATATCTGGCTAATTCAAGCAGGTGCTTTTCTTGTTTGTTCAGATGGTAATGTCTATCTGACTGTTGGGTTAAAAAACACTTTTTAGAGTGGGATTTGTAGTCTAAGATAAGATGTTTTTAAATAAGGATGAATGAATGTATATGTATACAAAATGTTATATATGTTTTTGTCAGCAAATATGTATTTCTGCATGTCCATTTGGCTTTTAAATTATTTCTGTTGAGCATGGAAAACAAGCTTTTTAAATAATAAAAACATATGTGTTAACCTTATACATAAACTCTTGGTCTTCCTTGTAGATGTGTAGAGGTAGGGAATATGTATGTTGAAATATATAAAGCATTCTTGTAGTGGAAGTTGAGTTAGAACAAGGAAAAAACTCATAAGAATATGCTATTCTTCCTTGAAATAATTGCTCTAGACAAGAAGCATAATGGTTGATGCTGTTTGGATCATAAGCACATAGTTTCTACCCCACAGCATTAGAATACACATTCTTATCAGCTGTGCATGGGCCTTCTCCAAGACAGACCATATAGTAGCCCATAGAACATGCTTAAGTAAACACAAAGATACTGAAATTACTACATGCATAGTGCAATGAAATTGGAGAACAATGGCAAAAGAAACCACAAAAACTCTATAAACAAATGAAAATTAAATAAAATCCTCTTGAACAACCGATGGGTCACAGATGAAGTTAGAGAAGAGGTTAAAGTATCTACAATGAAATGATAATGTCAGTACAACATACTGGAACTTATGGGATGCAATGAAAGCAGTTCTAAGAGGGAAATCTATAGCAGTGAATTCTCCTATGAGGAAAGCAGAACGAACTCAAACAACCCAATGTTGAACCTCGGACTTCCAGAAGAAAAATAAGTCAAGCTCAAAGCTTGCATAAGGGAGGAAACTAAAATCAGAGCAGAAATTAATGCATTTGAGACTAAGAAAACAATTCAAAGAATCAATGAATCAAAGAGTTTTTTTTTTGAAAGATAGTAAAATTGATAAACTTTTAGCTAACCTTATCAAAAAAGAAGGAAGGAAGAGATTCAAATTCATGCAATTAGGAATACAAAAGGGTGAAATCACAGTGAATCCTGTGGAAATTCAGAAGATTATCAAACCTATTTTGAGAACTTCTACTCTGAAAGTTGGAAAATGTAGAAAAAATTTACAGATTACTAGATACATATGAATTACCAAGTTGAATCTAGAAGATACAAAAACTCTAAAACCTAGTATCAGTCAATGAAATAAAAAATGTAATTAAAAACTTACCAACAAAGAAAAACCCAGGTCTTGATGAATTCACTTCTGAATTCTACAAGAAATTTAGAGAAGATCTAATGCCACTACTCCTTGAACTCTTTAATGAAATTGAAATGGAAGCAGTACTCCCAAAGTCATTCCTGGAAGTATTACCTTGACACCAAAGACTGAGAAAAACCCAGCAAAAAAAAAAAAAAAAAAAAGAGAGAGAGAGAGAATGAATTGCTCCCTAAATGAACATAAATGAAAAATCCTCAATAAAATACTGGCAAAAAGAATGCAGCACATCATCGTGAAGTTTATACAGCACAACCAAGTAGAATTTATCCCAGGGATGCAGAGTCAGTTCAACATATGCAAATCCATGAATGTAATGCACCATATTAACAAAGCCAAAGCCAAATTACATGATCATCTCATGAAATGCAGAAAAGCATTTGAACGAGTTCATAAGCAGATACAACATTGGCTTACAAGGTGATGTGAACTTTTACACTTAAAAAGTTGGAAAAAAACTCTTATGAAATATTTGTAGAGTAGTGAATTTTGCAAGTATGGGTGTATAATTCTGATTCTGTTTTTATAATAATTTCCCTTGTTAAATGGCTATATTTTAGAGCTGTATATTCAATCATGTGCATATACCCTCTCGGTGTTGGTGCAGACAGTCCATCATTACCCCTTTGGCATAAGAATGAAGACATAACCTTATCTACTAGTAACTTTACTGAATTGAATTTTCTTTGGTTTTTAGATTCTCACATGTAGACTGACTGGATATAAAATGTGAAAATTGTAGCGGCTTTAAAAATGTATTGCAAGAATTGTCCCCCAAAGATTTGTGTTTCATTTGAGTGCAGATGGCATTATGTGAAAGAGTGGTTTTGCCATTGTTCCTAATCGCTTTTATTCTTATAGATGTGGTTGATCCATGCCTGGTCCAATTAAGATGCTGCCAGTCTTAGGTTGTCTCTCAGCTACTCAGTTAAGTTCACTCAGCATTACTTTCTTTTGGTGTTAAATGGAAGCTGGGGAAGGAATGCTTAATGAAGATGATGATCATGTTGGTACTTTGTACATTTCAGTGTCAATCCCACAAAGATTAATGCGTGGAAAATACATACCAAAACATTCAACTTTAAAAAGAACTTTTGTAGGATAATTATCCTCATCACTCTCCTTTATTTAAACCCTTAAATTCTTTGAGACATGATGTCTGTACTCTGCAAATTCTATTGAAAAGATACAGTCATATATAATGGAAAGCACAAACCTGAGCTTTACATTCACCTCTGTGTGTATTCCCTCTATTTGGTCAGATGTCATGTCTCTGTGCATCAGTTGCTATGCCCATAAAAGTGTCAGTCTGTCTTTGAGACAGGATAGAGTGAGGAATAACATGAAACAACTGCCTAGCTTGCCAAGTGGGTCATTCGTGGAAGGTAGTAACACTCACAGCAAGAGTGGCAGTTCTGTGCACAAAAATGTGTTTTCCATCAGGGCAGAGAACCTTCTCCCCCACCCCCTCCTCTTCTGGGGTATCTTAGGGACAGATCTTTTTTTTTTTTTTTTTTTTGCTGCCTCTGGCATGGAACTCACAGCCTCACGTTTACAGAGTGGGGCCTTAGCCAACTGAGCTAAAGCAGGGAGCACTGGGATAGATCTTAATAAATGTGAAACTTGAAAATTACTTTGAATGAGTACCTGCAGTAATGAATGTATAATAGGAGTAGTAAAGAATACTTTGCAAATGAATTAATTTTTCATGAGGAGTTTAATTGAATACATGAAATAATAAAAAAACTTGAATACACAGTACTGAATTTTGTGATACAAATTATCTTTCTCATAAAAAATAGTGAAGAAAAATGGAGGGGACATTATTTAAAGGGACAAGAATTGGCTGTGGCAGTTCGCTCGAGTGACCAGGGTGTGGTGATGAGAAAATGCAGGGATAAGGTCACATAGGTCTGAGTTTATCAAGCTGCATGTTTTGGGGGTTTTGTTTTGCTTTTTGAAACAGGTTCTTACTATCCAGTTCAGGGTGTCCTTGAACTTACTGTGTAGCCCAGGCAGGTCTTAAACTCAAGGCAGTCTTCCTGCTTTAGCCTCCTCAGTGCTGAGATTACAGGAGTGCACCAGCGTGCTGGGCTACTGGGCCTTTAGAAGGGATTTTTGGTAGTTGGTGCGTTAGTGTCCCCCCCCCCCCCCCACAGCTGCAGTTTAAACTTTGTGTACTTTTTTTCCCTCCCTCTTACCTCTTCTTTCTGGACCCTGGTGTGCACATGTGATTTTGGGCATTCAGTGTATGGCATCTTGCACCTCCATATGGCTGAGTTGGGGAACAGAGCCCCTAGCTTGACTCTAGGAATGCCTTGTGATTGGAATGGGGAGGAAAGGATCAGCCACCCCAGTTTTCTCCGTGGCAAACTGAGCTGGTTGGATGATATGTGTGTGTGTGTGTGTGTGTGCGCGCGCGCGCCTTCTCAGTCTCGTCGGAACATGTTAGGGTAGAGTTGAGGGAGTTTTTGAAATGTATCCTCTTAAAATGAGTTGGAGGTGATTCTGAGTTAAATTTTGAGGCAGAATTCTCATCATCTTAAGATAGTTTCCTATCATCTATCTCTTTTTAGCATGGGTAACAGTTCGTCTGACTTCAGTCGTACATGTGCTTAAGCAGGTAATGAAATGCCACAGTTCTGAGCCATGTGAGCTGCGTCTTCTGATTGTGCTTATAATGCAATAATGTGATTGACCACCATCCAGTTACCTGGGTGGCCTTTTGAATGACACTGAGAAACTGTATCTCCTGAAGGAAAAGGGAAAATGCTCCTCTGTCATCTTCTGATTGTTTTTTTTTTGTGGGGGGGGGTACCCGGGATCAAACTCATGACCTTGCACTTGCCAAGCAGTCACTTACCCTACTGAGCTAAATCCCCGGTCCCCTCGTGTTTAAGACCGAGGTGGGTCAGGGTCTCGGGCCCCCTGAGAGCCCCCTGCACAGCCAGCTAGAGTAGCAGCTGAGCTGATTTCTCTTGGTGTCTTCCAGTGTGCTTCTCTTGGGATCTTGTTCAAAGAGAGGGGAACAGTCCTTGCTGGGACACTCCTCAAAGACTTTTCAAGTTAAATAGCAAGCACAGGAGGAAGTGATGCTTAGCCCATGATTCTTTCCAAGTCTGTTTATGTGATCTTGTTCCCCAAGCATGGTTAAGAGCCTGCTGATTTAAAAAAAAAAAAAAAAAAGTCTGTTCCTTAACATTTTTTTTCCTGTGGTTTTTCTGAGTTAGGTGTTTTGGGAGGGAGGCCCGAAGAAAGTCTAATGGTAATAAATGAAGACAGCCCCTCCCTCTGACATGCTTCAGTGGTCTAAATTTCCCCTCAACAAGGAGTCCTGCTGGTGGGAAGAGAGCTGTGCAGAGAATGAAAGCTGATTGCAGCATGTTCAGTCCTCTTTGTCCTGCCACTTCTGAAAATGGTTACTTCATATTAAATGGTTATTTCATATTTCATATTTGTCTGCATTAGCACTTTTATCTGCAAGGAAAGGACTTCTAATTTGCTAATTAGAGCACTTGTTTTTCAAAACCAGAATCCAACTGTTTTGGAAATCACTAAATATTTTCTGTGGAACCTGAGCTCCTGAACTGTAGAATTCCAACGAAATCCATCAGTATAGCGAACAAGAACTGACATATACTTTCCTCATATTGTGTTCAGCTCTAGAATCTGGAAGGCAAAATATGTGTGCTATCTCCTGCTTTTTCACAAGCTATGGATCTTAATTTCACTTTCCTATTAATGGTATTTTTTGTATATCCTACCAAATAAGATTGTTCATTGCAATGTCTGAAAAAAGGATTCATTTCTGTTTCCTCCTTTGATGCCTCTTTCTCTTCTTCATTTCAGTCATGTAGGAACTTTGCACGAAACTGCCATGTCATCCTCTCTCCCAGAAGCCAGCCCTTTTTCTTTTCATTTCTACCACTAGCACATGTTCACTGCAGCTACCTTCTCTGATGCCTCACAGCTGTCTTCTTTATACTGCATTGGTGTTATGTTCATGTATTTTAAAATTTTTCATTACCTTGTATAGAACAGACCTTCTTAGTACACAAAGGTCTGTGATTTTAATTAATTTCCCATGATACATTGTTTCCACAAATGGAGTTACTAGTTTTTTGGTCGTATAGACAAACATAGGGTTTTATTGAAAATGTTCTTACTTTTGAGTACTTTGGTAAAATACTCTTCTAATTATGAAGAGCCATGGTCAAAGATAGCAGGAGGCCATTCTCCATATCTGTGACACTGAGAGATCTAGTGCTTTGTGGAGCAGCTGAGCTCATCTTTTGGACCCAACCATAGAATTGGAATTGAAATTGATGTCTAGGTTTGGCTAACATCAGAACTACCCAGATGCACTTACCAATGAAAATATGACTCTAGTGGGATGGTAAGTGGGAGTATAGAGCCATCTGTCTGAATCTGAGTCTCCCTTCCAATACTTGCTTAATGATGTGATCTAAATACCAAATAACCTGATCTTTCTAGGCTATAGTTTCTCCATTTATAAATTGGTTATAGAATTGTCAGGAATAAGTAGGATAACCTACAGACCTTTGTCTGTTCTCATTGATCTGTGACTTACCTATTGAGGAATGGATAGGGCTGTTAAAAGCTATTCATAAGGACAGAGATCTTGGAAAAGTTATTTAGCCCTCTTTCACTCACCTGCCTCATCTGTAAAACAAGAATAATGTGGTGATGTTTACAGCTTACAGTTGGTTTGAAATTATATGAGATGACTGTTGTAAAGCACTTATCAGAAATGTCTAAAAGAGGTGGTATTCAGTGTCAGCTGTGAGTTCTGTTGTTGGCTATTTTTCTTGTTCTCAAAACACATTTTCCTTGACATTTCTCTTGGAGATACTGATTCAGGAGCTACCAAATATGTGCACTATTTTTGGTCAAATTCCCAAATGTATAACATGCAGCCCTGGTCTTTGATTCAGTATTTGGAAACCTTTTACCACATCATCCCTGGCTGGACACTGGGCACTGGGCTGCTGAGTCTTGCCTCTTGAATCCTGACATGAAAGTATGTTTCACTTATAAAGAAAATTCTGGAGATTTTTCTATTGGATGCTTTCTTTTTATAGTAGCCACTTTCTTTGCCATCGTAAGGAGATACATATATCCCTTCTGTAATTCTGGCAGTTGAATTATTTCCTCTCTACCAATGGTCATTTTATCTCCTAAAAGTACAATAATGATTTATAAGGTTTGTGAAGATTTTCATCAAACATTGTTGATAAAAATTTTAGATAGTGAAAATTTATATATCCCATTTATGTCATGCAACCCTTAGGTCATGTGAAAATTAAAGTATGTCTTTCCTCGCGAGAACTATGGTCTGGTGTTTCACAAAGAAAGTCCCCTATTACTCTTTGTTGTAGAACTCTGCAGTCTGTTGAAAACATGGCTAGATTTTTCAAGTGCAGCTAACATGGGTATCTGAATTTCAGCAGGAGCTTTGACAGACTATCTCTCGGTATTCTGAGTTGAGGAGACATGAAGATTCATAACAGGTTGAAAAATCCTTCCAGGGAATTCTGGATAATGCATCACTATAATGATGGAGAGGTCTCTCGTTAACCATGGCCTTTTGAGCATTTTTATCAAACAGGAGATGGATTTATTAAATTTGCGAACAGAATGTAGCCAGGAGGCACAGGTTAGAAATTGGATGACAAAATCAGGATCTCCTCAGTTCCAGAGAGGTCAGAATGGTGACTGCAAATTAGATATAATAGAAGAGAGATGCAACAGGTAGCACAGCCTAATGGAAAAGTTGTAGATTTTAGTTCAAATAACAGCTTCCACACTTACGCCACTAGTGAGTAATTCTCAATTATCCATTTATAGTAATCTCTATATTAGTAATTTACAGAGTTTTCAGATGAGGTTAAAGTACATAATATCAGTGAAGTCCCTACTGACTTCCCAGAAACATGGATTCTTCTTATAGTTGTCTCACTTTTAGATTAAAGTAGGGTATCTACTTATTATGTGAATCTGACTGAACAAACAATAGTATTGAACAGTTCCATTTAAAATTCTTATGCATTTTTTTTAAAATTAACTTTAAAAAATTAATATGTTTAATATACAGTGTTTGAGGATTATACAAGAAGTAATGAAAAGTTGCCTCTCCTATTTCCTTTTCTTTTTTTAGTGTGTTAGTGTCTTAACTGTGCTTTTAGAGATGTTTGATACATATACAGATAAGTATATATGACCATTTATTTTCTCTTCCTGCATCTTTGTGTCTGTTTCTTGGTATTCCTCTCCGATAGTGCTGGAAATCAAGCACAGAGCTGTAATGCTTTACCACTGAACTGTACCCCCAACCCTACATTCCCAAACTTGGGGGTCTTTTTGTTTTAGCTTACTACTACTCTTCTACCTTTTTTTCCTTTGCCCTTTCCCCTCCTCTTCCACTCCCTTCCCTTCTTATTCCCTAATTTCAGATGATTTCATTAAATTGATTTCCCATAATTTAGTTAAGTAACTGTTCATTAATGTATATTTACCTGGTTTCCATCTTGGATATTACTGATGATTCTACCATAACCAGACATAACCTTATAAAACTGCAAATGTATCTACAGAATTAGCAGTAGGGTCAAACAAGCACACGTTTTTAATTTTACTACCAATTTTCTCCCATAAGAATTGTGTGAGTCTTTAGGTATTGATAAATGAAATACTTATTTGATTTATATCATTGATAACTGTAATGAAATGTGATGATTTTTATACACTTAGTAATTAAAAATCTTACCCACAAATACTAATTTGTGTTTATCATCATTCCACAGGTAGAGCAACTTTTCTTACATTAAGAAGCATTCCTGTTTCCTATTTTTTGTTATTATTTTTCAATGGTTTGTGCACTTTGTCCATTTTTATGCAGGATTTAGGGTTTATTGATTATTCTAAAGTCTCTTGCAGAACCAAAAAATGTATTTAATTTTATTAGTCTTTTTCTGTCACTAGGGATATAGGGAATATATAGAGATGCTTCCCATGCTCCATATTTTCCATGATTTCTTGTTGAATTTTAATGTGTTTTAAATATTTAAATTTCAGGCCATCTAGACTTTATCCTACAATAGGTTTATGTACTTTTAAACCATCGTATAGCATTAGGTACTAAACAATTTGCATAGCAAGTTCCTTCTGACAAACATTCATGTTCTTTCTAATTTTCATGTATTATAAATAATGTTGGAATTTCTCACATCTTCATATGTATATACTCATGTGTGTTTTAAAATTGCTGGCACACAAGGTGCACACATGTACATGTGTTAGCATTTCTGTGGGTAAAGTAGCATTTCATGATATTCATGGATCTAAGCAAGGGAAATACTTAACTGTAAGAATCCAAGAGTAGATACTCTGACTTTGCTGCCTCTTTTACAACTCTCAATTCTACCATTACAAGATGAAAGTGGCTGTGTACAACACGTAAATCAATGAACATGGCTGTTTCTAATAAAACATGATTTACAGAAGCAGGCCATGGGCCAAATTTGGCAAATAAGCCGTTGTTCGCACACCCCTCTTTGAGAGCATGCCTTATACCTATAGATGAGGAATCGATTTTTTTGATCTGTCCCTTCCTGTGTGGGGACAAGTTTCCTACATTCAGAGCCTCAGTTTTCTTTATCTATAAAATAAGGAAACTAATGCATACTTGACAAAAATCTCCAAGCAGATAAACTGTGGGAAGTTTTATCATGGTAAACATAGTAAATATTCTCCAAATGGATGAAGCATAGCTGATATCATGCTATTGATATCTGCTCTTAAATGGCATGGTTAATACCAGAACTAGTAGAAGGATTCCCCAAAACACTCAGTAACCAAGATGAATTGTACTGTAATGCAGTATATTTTGCTTCCTGAGTTTTCCTTTTGCCTTAGCCTCTAATATCTATAGTACTTAAAAGTTTGATATTTTGTTCAAGTTAGGTGTTTTCACACTCATTTTAAATGTCAAAACATTGACTTAAAACATTACTTTGATAACTGGTTTTGGCAAGTGATTTATCTGCCTTATCTTAGGCCTAGCCCTGTCAAACAGGTACATGTTTAAAATGAACAAGGCTCTCACATGGTGGAACATATTTTCTTGTGAACCAGAAAGAGAAATTAGCAGCCATTGCAAGATAGCGGCTGGGGTACAGTTTTGGATTGTAGGTCAGGCAAGTCTCCTCTGAGTAGCTGGGGTTTTTAACTTATTTCTGCCAAATGCTTCTAATTGTTTTCTAGATTCCACTAATTGGAAGTTACTTACAATGTAAATTTGTCAAAATAAAAACAAGAACATGCTAAAGCCAACTACTCACAGTGTGACAGAGAGACCCAGAATCCATCATGCTGTTTTCACTATGCCTCCTAATGTGGCACTTTATGTCCTGACATTTCCCCAGATAGTGTTTAATAGTTACTATATTTCAGATCATACATTCCTTTTTTTATAGTTGTCACAGGAATGGTGTTAATCATCCTGTCTACACTCTGTGAAGTGTTTCCTTGTCCCACGTCCAATCCACAGCAGGCCCCCAGCTGTCGAGTGAGTGCCTCATAAGACTTTTTAAGATTTCTTTTTCCTTTCCTCTCAACCCTTAGGTTTGTGGGTTGGGATTAGCTGTCCCAAACACCGGGCTCCCAGATTCTGTGTCTGGAGAGTTTTGCATTTTTCTTCTCCTGTTGCAATTTCTCATGAACCAGAGCTGTTTATGATTCTGATCCTAGAGATACAATGTGAAAAAGTCCTTCCCTACCAAGATAGGGGAGTCCAGCCAGGTTTCAGCCAGACCCTAACTGCTCAGTTTGCTTTGCTTTCTTGGATGCAGCTATGGCCTCTTAGAATAATCTAGTAATCCTCAGCAAGTCTTTTCTACTTAACTACCTTGAGCTCTGTTGATTCTCAGAGGCCAAAGACTCAAGGGAGATACAACCATTCCCCTAAAGTCTTCTATGGATTCTTATCCCATGACCCCTCTGTTACCAGAGGAAAAATCCACAGCGAGGGAACTCAGAGCTTATTTCCTTTGCTTTTGTCTAAATAAGATCTTTAAACTCTTACCTAAGTTTATCCTTGCCTTATGGGGAAAGCGGAAAGAGAAAGGCAGAGAAAAAAAGAGGGAATCAGCAGATGTTATCCTTATTTATTCCACCCTGCAAGTGCTTCCTATTGTATCTCTATTATTTGACATTTTCATCTTAATAAGTATAGAAAACATTGAATAATTTAATTCTTAGTCTTCTTAAATAGATATTCTGATTATATCCTATTCTGTTAGTTACCTATAGCAGAAAGTCTACTTCAATAAAAGCCTCATGAGGCAGAAAATTCAAAATTTCAAATGCCAGTTAGTTAGATCCCCTACACGTTTCTTTTTTCTTTCTCTTGCTCCTTCCTGTGCACTTGCCAGCTGTAGCCCCTTGTTCATTCTCCTCAGCTGTGGGTCCATCCCTGCCCTGCCTTCTTCAGTCACAGTCCTGGGGACAGCAGATTCTCCCTGCTGCTCTGAACAAAAATGCCAGCCTTAGTGCTGTAGGGCTCGTGCTGTCCTAACCCAGTAGAGGAAGGTGGGTTTCTGCCCGTCACTGCCTTCTGGAGCTGGGTCAGGGTCATGTCCAGACCTCAGGTTTAGATGTGGTTCCCAGCACACCTTATACCTAATTGTGTTTGCTGGGCATTTTGTGTATCCTGAGACCTGTTATACAACTTCTTGATAGGGTTTATATAATCCTTATCACATCTCTGAGGTTACTTTGAGGTGAGCGGGGTGTGGAGGTTGGCTGGAGACTATCAACACATATCTTATGGCAGATACCCCTGCAACTCTGGGGAGTTTTATAGATGATCTGATGTAACCCTCTAATTTACATGTAGGCAAACTGAATAATCCTTTAACTTGACTGTGGTTTCAACTCAGGAATGGGAATAGCATGTGTGGCACCATCTGCCACTCTGCACCCTTGGCAGACATTGCTGATGGACATTTGCTGCATCCAGAGCAGCTCTCAAAGTTCCTGGGGGAAGGATGGCAAAAGAGTGGAGAAAAAGATAAGAGACAATATATAGAGAGCTGAGGTCAGATGGAGCCCTTTCTCTGGCTGGGAGGAGAGGAACTGGCCAACCACCACAGCAGCTTGTTTATTTATACATGTGGGAGATTGATGTCAATTTCAGCCCCTTTCCCATAACAATTTGTTTGCTTGGCTCACCTGGGTGTCTTGCATTCTTGCAGCTGGAATAGCTTGTTTATGTGGCTCGCCTCAGGCTTTCCCTGTTCTCAAGAGTGGTGTTGCTTTGGCTCACACGTGTGATCAATCTCCAGCTTCTGCTCCCCACAGATACTGTCTTATGGATAACTAATCAAATTCTATGAGTCATTTGGCTCTAACATGCTCTATGAGTTGCATGCACGCTAATGGTGCATGCTTTACAATCCTCTCCTTCTACTCACAAACGCCATGCAGTTTCACCCATCAGTTAGTTCATATAGTCTCCAGGTCTGTGGCCAGACCCTCAAACCTCCCAGGACTCATTTCTCCAAACAATAAAATGGGCTCCAGAGAGGCCTTCACTGTTAGGGTTAGAATCTGGGATTTCCAATTTTAATGACTGTGTGACTGGTAAAGTCACATAACATAGTGAAAAATTTACTAGGCAAACAACCTAGCAATATGAATTTCTATTCAGAGATGGCAACTAAGCTTAGCTTTGACTCAGCGTGCAAACTCCACATGATGTGCAGATTCCCTGGTCCAGTTGCCTGAGAAAGACTAGATCCAGTAACAGTGTCTGCCAAGGGTCCAGAGCACATCTCGTCTTGTGTCCTTTCCTTTGCTGTTTTAGTCTGCAGGGTATTGTTTCAGTGTAGATAGTCCTCAAATTTGATAATCCTATCTGAAATTTTACATGAAATTAGTTTTATCATCCAGCTCTAAAATAGGCACTCTGAGAAATGAGACAAATAATGGTTGGTAGTAAAAAAGAAATAAAGCAATTCTCTTTTTTCTGGTGCTATTGTCTGCTATTATTTCTGATATTCTGCATATCAGAATATCTAAAGCATGCCATTGGTGTAATGTGGGAGATTGCGGGTTTTACACCTGTAATTTAAAAATAAAAAAAAATTAAGCAGATTTCATTATCTAGAAGATAACTGTAGATTTTCTTAACTGGTTTAAGATACAGTATTGCTCTAACAAAGTCAAAAAGCTTCATTTTATGTTCATAAATTAAAAACAATGGAGAGCACTGTAAATGCTTTGTAGAAGTGTTTTGTTTGGTTTTTCATTGTGCACAACAATAAATGCACAAAGGTAATTAAGTTGCCAGTACTGGAGTTTGTAAAGGAATTGTAAGCTGAATCCCAAAAAGTTTTTTAATTAAAAATGGGATAATTTAAAGATGTGTATTAGATTTGAGGAAGACATTAGTTTTCATACTGTGAAAAAGTGAAAACACATAATTTTGGATTATTGCTATTGGTTAAAAGTCAGCACCAAGATTAGGGTAATAATCCTAGATCTAGGAAATACTTTTAATAAAAGTTACTTGAGAGGGGTGGTCATAAGAATATTTGACTACAAACAGCACATAACATATGTATTCGGCTTGTTTTTAATTACATTTAGACAGACTTCATTATTTTTAATGGCTTTTCATTAGTGGATTATTTGGCTCTATTGTGGTAAAATAAATTCAAAGTGGCTGCTTATTTTTAGCAAAATACCTCTTATGTATTTTAAGAACTGTTTTGAATAGCACTCATAGATAGGTATTTAAAATTCCTCTCTTTTAAATGGAAGTATTATGCATGTGCTCTAAACATACAGCCTTTGTCTCCTTCTTTGGTCATTTATTAACAGAGAACTCAATTGAAATGAGACATTTTACTTGAATTGTGGAAAAGTCTTCTCACTGTCACCTTTATTGTTATCTAGACTTTTAAGTAGTGTTTCATGTTAGGGTTGAGGGTGGAGCTAGGGCAAAGTAAAGATGCTTCTGTCAAATTTCTATTTGAACGAAATAAGTGGTATTTGTTTAAAGTTGATATCTCTTTAGGAAGTTTGTTGTGGTGAATCTGCCTAAAAAAGAAACACTGAATACCCTCCATAGCAGATGGGCTCTCAGGCATGAACTTCTACTTGCCATGTTTGCTATTATTTTCATGGGGGGAATTCTGTTGGCCCTTAAACAGACCAGTTGAAATTAATCTCCATTCATGTGATTTATTCTCTGTACAGTAGGAATGTGTCTTCTCTATGCTAGCCTACAGGAATGGTCACATCTCAAAAGAAGAAAAAGTACAGCAAGTTGTTGAACGGCACCCCGGGGAGGAAAAGATAGTTGTTTTAAGGCACGAATGAACCATAAATTAAGCTAATAATGTTGTTTTTAACTGCAGCTTTAAAAGGTGAATTTCTGTGTTCATGTATTGTCAAGAGTTTTATATGACCTTAAATAATGAAATATCACCTGCAAGCTTGCTCTTTTCTTCAGCCCTCTATTACCTATAAATCAGTGCCTATTTTCCTTATCCTGTATGCCATGGACATACTCCCAAATGTTCATCCACAAATTCAGTCAAGTCTGGATATTAAAATTTAACCCACTTAACAAGACTCAGATTCTATTCAGCTTCTGTGCAGTTTCATGAATATTTCTTTATTTTGTTGGCAGAGTAATCACAAAAGACTTGATGGTGAAGATCATATAGGAAAACAGTAACTATTAACTGAACTCAAAATTATTCAAAACTAATGAGTCTTCCCATTAATTCCTACTTTGGGATCTGTCAGTCAGATTTAGAACAATATGTTGTTTTTATTGTCATGCCCCCTTTGTCTTCTCTGGTCTGTGACAGAGTGTTAGTATTTCTTTGGTGTTTTTTATAGCTTTTCCATCTTTGAAGGGTGTTGGTCAAGTATTTTATAGAATATTGCTCAATTTGAATGTGTCTGCTATGTTGCTGGTGATTAGGGCATGGTTGTGGATTTTTGGAAAGAGTATATACAAGGAAGGTGCCTTTATTACCACATTCCATCTGAATGTCCTTGCGAGCTACTTCACTTGCCTGTGGTACTAACCCTTTCCGCCAGGTTTAGGTAGGGTTTGTGAGTCTTTATAAAAACTCTTCCATTATATAAAGATGTTGCTATTATGGAGTCTCTTCTCCATCTGAAAGTTTTTGTTTTTGTTTTTGATTTTGCTTCTGTGTTTGAGACTTCCTTGCTTTGTAGTTCAGACTGGCTTCATCCTCCCAAGTGCTGGGATTCTAGGCATGTGCCACCACACTTGGCTCCAAAGTTTTTATGTTTATCTTTTTCTACTTAATTCTTTGCATAGGTCACTAAATGTGGCCAAAGGTGAGGTTAAGCCCATTTCTCAGAGGAGTGACCGGTTTTTGTTTTTAACTTTTATTCTCTGCCAAGTGGGAAAACCTGCCCACTAAACTCCATACCACAGGAAGTGATGCCACACAAATGTCCCCTCTGCAAGTCCTGTCCTAGAAGAGGTGGGAACCTTTCTCTGTCCATGCATTTCTGGTTGGGTGACATGACTGCAGTATGCTTTATAGCCCAACAACAAAAACTAGGAAGCTTTGATTGTGTAATTCTTTGGTAAGCACTTACCAAGGATTATCTCCAATCATCCCCAGATTTGCTCTGCTGAGGATACCTTATTGTACAGTAAACCACAAGAGCTTAGTTTGGTCAAGGAAACTAGGGTCAGCCCCCTAACACTCCTTCCTGAACTCTGTGGCTGGTACCCAGCAAATGCTGAGCCAGTGTTTAAGTGGGTACAATCATGGATTGATTGATAAGATTTAATTTCCTCCCTGGTTGACCTTCTTTGATTAGAGAAGTCTGTTAAAGCATGCAAAATATAAAGCAGGTCTAAAACATCATCATGTTTCACAAGTCATTGAAAGCAATGTTATGTTGCACCCTTGCCTTATAATACCAGTTTCACCCTTGGTCTATGTATTAGATTTGCACACACATGCTGTCATGCATATCATGTGTCTGCAGCATAACTTGTCATGTTACCACTGAGACTAATGTATTAATGAAGAAAAGGAGTATTTACTTCTGAAATTGGCATCCTGACTTGAGATCAAGGAAGTGAAGAAGTAGTAGTAAAGAGTCTGTAGACAGTTTTGCACAACTAAAACTAAGTCGTGACAGAGAACATACGATAGCATCATTAGAAGATAGAATTCTGCCTATCTTCAATTTCATCTCATTTGTTTGCACAAAAAGATATGTCTTATGGACTCACTACATGGGTCTTGTGCTAAACAAGACATCGAAGAAACCTCTTCTCAGAGTTAACCACCAGTGGAGAAGACAGATGTTTTAGGAGTAAACAGTAAATTGCAGTAGTGATAACGAGACCCAAAGGAACCCAAGAAGCCAGTGCTGGATATCACAGACCCCTGAACCTTCCTGACAAAGGGACATCAGACCTTTAGTATGAAGTTTCAGTGGTATTTATTATAGTAATTACTAGGAAAAAAAGGTTTTCATCTCATGTTGAACAGAAGCACTGTTTAGATTCCCTTGGTGTTTGTAGGGTGGCAGGATGACTATCCAGATCTCATACCTGCAAGGCTTCTAACAAGTAAATGGTGTGATTCCTACCCTTGTTGCTTTTGAGAGTGTGGTCTTGTATTTGAGGCTGGATCTCAGAGTTGGTGAGCTCTTTCCTGGAGTGAGCCTGCTGCAGGGTAGGTATTGCTGTTCATTCTCAGAAAGAGTCACTAAGAGGAAACTAAAGTGCAAATAATTTTTCCTTCTTATTTTAGGTGGGTAATGACATACCTATCAAGGAAAGCTTCCTGCTCATTGTTTTTTCTTTCTCTAAGCTAAGTTTTAAGTTAACTACGATCTTTACATAGTGTTATGGTTTTTACTTTGAAACATTTATTCAAAGTTTTGAAAAACAGAGCATTCAATACTGTGAAACTTTGTACAACTTCAAATGATTAATGATATAATTCTGAGCCCTTTATAAAGTGTCTTAACACCAGAGAGATTTATACAGTGTGGAGTGGCAACAGTGCTTGGATGTGAGAATAGGTAATCAATACCTGCAAGCTTGAAGAAAGCATTCTATTTCCTCCAGTAATGACATAGGGGGGTTTGCAAGGAAAGGGTGTCTGGAGCATGACGCACCCACAAGAAGAATTAATTTAAAATCTGAAGTGGAAGATCAGTTTCAATTAAAATTACACTTGAATGTATATTGGGTAGAAGTGTGAAAGCAAGCATGTAGTCAGCTTAAATCTTCAGATTGTTACCAATGAATAAATGAATCTTACTAGTACAAACCCCGGCTATATTTTTATAGAATACTAAATTATATCTCACCCATATCTGGAAAGTGAGAAGAGGTAATATGAATGGCAAATACTTTTCTGTCCCTGCAGGGTATTATTGTTATTATTATTACTTTTTTGATAGTGGGATAATTATCAGTATTATAATTATCAGCATTTGTGTTTCCACAAATGCTGGCTTGCACATCTTATGTCTTTGGAGTTGTAAATGTTGAATTCAATTTACCATGAATTCATAGCATTTTTTCTCATTGAGTATGGTTTTATTGTACTCATAAATTTGCAGAACACATTTTGTGCACACACAAACATACATGATGCAAAAACATTAGTTTCCATATTTTGGACATAGAAACCCAAGTGTAGCTAACCAAAATTCACATGTTGGTCAGGCATCAAATATATCAACAAGCACTCCATTCAGTTTTGCAATATATTCTTTGGGCATCTGGAAGAAAATTCCAACTGCGGACAGGGTAATTGGAGCCATTTGTTATGTCCCATCTCCTTTTTCTCAAATGTATAAACAGAAGATGAAAATCATGTTTGACTGCAGTATGTGCAGATGCCCACCCTGTCCCTTTGTGACTCATCACACTCTTGGCAAATGTGTGTGAGAGATGAAACAAGTGAAGAAAAAGCCTTGACACTTCTTGGTTCAGTTGGATTCCTACTATATAGAAATGGTGATGTTAACTTTTTTGAAAGTATTGTGGCACTTGCAAATGCCTTCAAAGATCCACAAAATATAGCCAGAGTTTGTGCTAGTAAGATTCACTTATTCATTGTAACAATCTGAAGATTTAAGCTAACTTTTGCCATCCTATTGATATAGGGGAATGAAACTCCCAACCTACTATGTCAGTGAGTTCGTGTTCTCTAAAATCAAAGAATGAATTTTAGGAACAATGGAGGTTAAGAGTAGAATATATTTATTGAGGGAAAGAAAGCTTCTGTCTGAGAGAGACAGATGGGGTCCTGAGCCTGTTGCCAAGGACTCTCTTTTCCAGAGACTTTTATAGAGTAAAGTCATGGGGTGAGACAGGTTTAAGGTGGGGAAAATTGGGAACTTGCAAGGCAGATGGGCATAAGGTGATAGATTAAATTTAGGGACAAATGGGGAAGCAAGTCTCATAGAAAGGGGGCATTCTTAGAAAGCCATGACTTCCCTAGGGGGTTGGGATGGTGGCTCCTGGCTTCCTCAGGGTGATAGGGAACTATTTAGAGTATCAATCCTTAGGATGTGGATGCATTTGTTTGATCCTTTGTCTTGAGGCTTGGCCCACAGCAGGAGGTGTCTATCTCTCCCACAGCTGCAAGGTATCTGGGCTTTTTGCACTGGCTCCTTTGAGGACCTAACCCAGTCTGACTGCCTGTAATATTTCTAACTAACTCAGCTGCCTGCAACACTATCAACATCTTCTTTGTGTTAGTCTGTTGTTACCTTATTGGTTGGGTTGTTAATTAAGGAAAATTACCCAGATATTAGAGCAGGTCTTAAGTGTTTGTCAGGTAGCCAGAATATGAATCACTCCCCCTACCCCACCCTTGGTACTGGGGGATTGAGTCCAGGACCTTCACAATGACTATATCCCCAACCATTTTTTATTTTGAGACAAGGTTTCACTAAAATCAGGTCTCTTCTGTCTCAGCCTACCTGAGTGGTGGGATTATAGGTATATACCATTGTAACCCTCTCTGAACCACTTTTAGAGAGCAAAGTAGAATGCTCTTGCAGCTGTGAACCTTCTGTCACCAGGACTGAAATGGTCCTCTGTGATTTTCCTATGTTCTCTGTGGTTGTCCCTGTTTTCATGGTGCCATTGTTTGTATCAGCTATGAGCAGTACTGGCTTTAAGGAAATAGAGAATGCTGTGGTAAGTGATGGCCTGGTGGCAGGTGGCCTTCCCAGGGAGCTGTAGGAAACTTAACCTTGTCATTTTGCCCAGTCTTTCCTTGTGTGAGGTGAGGTCTACTAATCCAATTGTGGCTTTTCATCTTCTGTGTGATACTGGAAGATATATAAAGCTGCAAAACTTATTTATATGGATATTTACTTATATGTACAGACTAAATTTTCTTGACTGAGATGTCTATGTTTTATCTTCTAAAAATTCAAGCAGTTCAATTCAGACATGCTTTATGAATAATTATAAAAAGAGATTCTTTGGGCTGGGGATTTAGCTCAGTGGCATAAGTGCCTGCCTGGCAAGCTCAAGGTCATGAGTTCAATTCCCAGTACCCCCCCCCCCCCCCCCCCCCGCCAAGGGAGATTCTTTGAGGGGTATCCGAGAAACCTCGGGCCTTAATGCTACATCTCTAACCCTTTTTAAAAAATTTTCCTTACTGAAGATAGTGTCTTCCTAAGTCACTAGGTTGCCCAGCCTCAGCTGCAATGTTGAATACTCCTGCCTCAGCCTTTCAGAATGCTGGGATTATAAGCGTGCTAGGCTTTGCATTGCTTTTAATTTTGATTTTTTTTTCTTTCCCTGTTTACAGATTCTTATGAGCTAAGAAGCAAGCTCTACTTAGGACATTGTTCATAATAGCAAAACTTCTAAATTGATTAAGTCACTTTCTTGTGAATGAATGCTGTGATTATTTTAGGAAACATTTAAAATTTTTCAAAAATGTGAACAACTCTGACAGCCCTTCTGTGCAGCTCGCTGAATCTGGTTAAAGATTAAGTTAGCAAATGTTTGATTGCAAATCAAGAACCAAACCTCTCTTAAGTAACATATCTTTTCTGAAATCTTGCCACGTCCAGCAGATGGATCTGATCCATCCTTTTTAGTTCTGTACTGATTTCTTCAAAATGAGAACATGTAGGGAAATGGACTTCAGAGCACATACCCCCTCGTGATCTAAGTCTTGCTTATTCTATCCCTAGCCTTTGAGCCATGTGGACTGAAATGCTGCTTTCTTTCAACAGGTGCCTATGGTCCTGAGCACTGGGTCACATCGAGCGTCAGCTGCGGAGGCCGTCACCAGTCACCCATAGACATCATAGACCATCGTGCACGCGTTGGGGAAGAATACCAGGATCTGCAGCTGGATGGCTTTGACAATGAGTCTTCTAACAAAACCTGGATGAAAAACACAGGGAAAACAGGTGAGCTGAAGTTTTTACTTTTCCATGGGTCATCATAAAATCTGTTGTTTATCTTTACCCAGACCTGTTCCTTAAATAATGCACATAACTGTAGGGAGCTTTAATTGGCCTTAGGTTTACCAACCTGTTTGGTGGCTTTGGACAAATTACTTAATGATTCTGTGCTTCAGTTTTTAAAAGTATGACAAGTAGATAGTAAGGTAGCACCAATCTAATCAGTTCATGATGATGCAGTAAGTTAGTACATGCAAGGGAGATGGAGTAGATTTTCAGAAATCTCATCCAGTATGGTAGGCACTAGCCTTATATGGCTATAAAATGTAACATACCTGAAAAGTAAGATTAAAATTGAGTCCATCCATTTGGTGGGTGCCTTTCTGAAGCTCACCAGCCGAATATACCTGGAAGCTACCATTTGGGTAACACGTACAAAGTTCTATCAGATAAGCACTGTGCCCAGAGTGCCAGTGGAAATAAAATCCTTCTCTTTCTTGAGATTTTTCTTTGTTAATAATCTAGAGTGAAGATAAGCATCTATTTGTGTTTTAGATCTGTAATGTGATTTTTCTACTCCTTTTTCCTTATTCTCTTTGCACTTTGTTTGAGGATTGGTGAACAGACAGCATCATACCTTTACCATGGCTAATACCAAAGAGCTGCTTCCCTGTTAATTACTGTGGGGCAGAGGTCTGTTTCTGGATTGTCCATGTAAGGAGACACAAATGTCTTCCTGTGCTCCATTGTCTGGTTTAAAAGTCAACATTGGGATGTTGTATTACATCCTGCTTACTACTGTCTGGGGTTGTGTGGGCACCTAGATGTGATTTTTATGCCTTATAACCATTTAAATAAGTTTGCTCTTTCTTCCTCTCCTCCTTTCTACTAAGTGGCCTTTTCTTTGACCCTGCCTGGCTGCACATGCAGTGCTGGAGTTCCATTTTCTTCCCTAGGCCACCATTTGTCTGAGTGTTTGTATGGGATTGTTTTGGGTTGGCCTGGCTGGTCCACAGAATTGCTCCCCCACTGACTCATTTCAGAGACTCCTGGCCTGGGACTCTTTCTCATGATGTGTTCCTAAAGCAGTTGTCCTTCCTGTATTATAGCAGTCTCCTGTCCCGTACCTTGATTGTTTCTATTTGGGAAGAACTTGTGTACCAGCATTGCTGTGTATACACCTTTTCACTGCAGCATAGATTTTGTTCTTATCATTAAAATTCAGGTTCTTCCAGTGGCCCTGCTTCAAATCTCAAAGGCAGTCTTGTCAAAAGCTGTAATGGGGCATTCCTTTTGGCAGTCTTGTCAAAAGCTGTAATGAGGCATTCCTCTTTAGCATGTCTGAGTGTGGTGCGGGAGAGTTTCACCAACTTGGGTGTGATCAGAAGTTGGAGTTGAGAGCCATCCTAGTGCCCTGTTTTGGAAGCCTGCCAAAGGCAGTGCACTAGGCACACTGATGGGGTTTTCTACTTGACTTTCAATGCCTGACAGCTTTCTGCAAAGATAATACACTTCAGTGACAGCTTTCAGCTTGGTATCACCAATGAAAGGTTTTAGTCATGTGTAGGGTTCACTCAGTGCAAGTTGATTCATGACCTTGGTCTTCCAGAAGCTGATTTACAATCTCTTGTCACTCTGCTGGCTTCCCAGAGTTACCTACCACTTGCAGCCTCTCTCTGTGCATGACCCTGATTTTAGAGCACAGCTCGCCAGCTTTAAACACATCTGTCTCAGAGACTTCAGAAGCGCAGCATTTGGAGAAGCAGAAATCAATCCGTCAAACTTCTTAAACTGTACCTATTATTGTCAAATTTGTGACATAATCCTGGATAGGCCCCTATCTCATAAATCCTTTAAGATGATTCTGTGGGAGGGGCTTTTACAAAGTGACAGCCAGTCGGTTATATGTAATTTGAAGCAAGAACATAAAATTGTTTTCTTGATTTCTTCAATGCATGTCAACTTAACAACTTAAGTGGTTTAAAAATTTGGGTGCTGAAATAAAGCTTGAGGGTGTTTTGCTTTGTTGTTTTTGCACAAGCCTAAGACCTTTCATTCTGTGGCTGTTAAAATGCTACACGAATTCATAAATTTTCCATTGTTTCAGAGAAAATAAAAGATTTGCTCGCTTTGTCTGCACACATTAGTGCAGGTTGCTGTGTGGCTAAATTAGGGTGGGCTTGCTTCCCTCAGTGAGTTTTATTGATGGCAACCTTGATAATTTCAGTTCTTTTTTAAAGCACAAATCTCATTGTGAATTTTGAAAGATGGTATAATTGGAGGAAATAGGTAAAAGGATGTGATATGTCTCCATTTCTTACAACTACATGAATTTAAACTGACAAGAAGTTGTAAAGTTAAATTTTTAAACAAAATCCACATGGCTTGACTTTACAGCTATTATTAGTTTTACATCTATCTAGGTATGTCTTAACTTAGTAATTTTTAAGCAACAAATATTTTTCCTTCTTAAAAGTATGTTCTTGAAGCTTATATAGACTCACTCCTGAATTTACTTTCAGGAGTGAGTCTATATATATATATAATTTTTTTTTCTAATAGAAATTTATAGGTCACTTATCTGTAAAATAGACTCTGTCTTCTGGATGTTAAAACATGAATATTGAAAGTTAATATTTAAAGCAGTGTATGACATACAGACAGTAGCTTTCCGGTAAAACAGTTTCAGTGTTCAGATTTGTCACACACACAAACACACCCGCCACCTCATTGCTATATATCCCATTGGCGTGATCAATAGAGTGACTTGGTCTCACCTCACCCACTTCTGGCAAGTTGTCTGAAATATCTTTGCAAGACAGATAGCACCTCTATTTCTTCTTGAGCAGTTATAACTGTCTATTGTGCTGACTCTCATTTTGTCTGAAGTTCTTTCTCTTTTTCCCATTTTCACAAAGTGAAAGATAATGCATTCATCAAGAACATTTCAAGATAATCTTACTGTTTGTAGCATTAGCTTCTAGCTAAATGATCGGAAGTTACGACTTAGATGGCCCTGCTAATGTATGTCACCAAGCTGTGGCCTCCTGTGAATTTTAACTGTTGGAAGGGCTCTGTGTCTTTGTTTTTATCTACTACTTTCTCTTAAACCCTGCACCAAGGACAAATAGCAAATGTGTTGTGCCATTAGCATTTTACTTCCATTTCCTCACTTTATATTGGTTTACTGTACTTTTGCTTTGCCTGTATTCTGTGCCTCCCACAACTGTCTTTAAGAAATGGATGTTAAGTTAATAAAGAAAAGATTGGTGCCAGGGACCATTGATGTAGGTCAGGAACAGTTTCCTACCATGTTATCCATAAAGTTAAGAGAAACAGAA
Source organism: Hydrochoerus hydrochaeris (assembly GCA_004027455.1). Taxonomy (NCBI): domain Eukaryota; kingdom Metazoa; phylum Chordata; class Mammalia; order Rodentia; family Hydrochaeridae; genus Hydrochoerus; species Hydrochoerus hydrochaeris. Next base: position 193,163 of record PVLA01001391.1, read on the forward strand.
GGACACTCTTACATTCATTATATCCAGGCCTCAGAACTTTTACAGTAGGGAAGCACAAAATCTTAAGAACAGATGAATTTCTGTGCAGTATTTTTAGAGAATAGTCTTCTAGCTGTGGTCATTGCTGCATGCACCTTCCCTGAGTGAGAACATGACCTGAGCTAAGTGGCAGAGAAGGATGTGGCTCTGCCCCTCTTCCCACACACACGGTGAGGCTCCCTGAGGTCCAGGAAGGTCTGATGCTGAAAACACTCTGCTTTCTGATGTTCACTGCTGTCCTTGGTCCAGGCTGACCACTCCCTCTCCACAGCCCTGGAGCACTGCTAATCTCCTCCTGTTGGAGACACTGATGGAACCTAACTCTGAGAGCCACCACCAAGCTGCTCCTGCAGTCATCCAGAGAACTTTTCCAGTGCCAGCTCCTCCTCCATGACATGCTCCCTGCCAGCTTCCTGACCTGCAGTGATCCCAATGCCCACCTCATGATGCAGTCCCAGAACACAGCCCTGGCTGCCCAAGTGCATCACACAGGCCAAAGCCTTTAGCAGTCTTGAGACTGGAAAGGAAGTTTCTGGGAACTGTGTGATGTGTTTGTCCTCACCCCTTTCTGTATCTGCTTTTGTTGTGTTGCTGGTCCCCAGTGAACCTGATACTTCTCTGTGGTTTCATTGTCTTCCACCTTTCCTGCTTTTGCCCACTCTGCCCTCCTGGTGTCGGGTCTTCACTGCTCAGTGTCTGAGTTCACTCCCACTTCCAGCACTGGTCCCTCCTGCCCCTCCTCTCTGACTTTCTTCCACAGAGTTTGCCACAGAAGAAAACTAGTGTTTTCTTGTTTGTTTGTTTCTTTGTTTGTTTGTGGTACTGGGAATCAACCCAGACCTCACTGCCTCTGAGCTACTCTCTAGCCTAGAAAATTTAAGTTCAAAATGTTTTTATCTATAGACTAGTGATTTCAGTATTGACATTAAACTTTAGTCTCATTTCAATAAAACCTCATGAAGTTGGGTGGGAGGGCTGCCAAAATGAAATATATGATTAATTCCGCAAGTATGTTTCCTTGTGAATCTGATTTGGCTTTCGTGGAACCAAAGCTTTATCTTTATCTTCATTCAGTTCCTCCACACCCACCTCAGCTCTTCATGGCTCTCAGCAGGTGTAAATGAGGGATGGGGCAGACAGTGTAGGGTGGGTGGATCATTCCTGTTTTGAACTCAGGGTCATGTGTGTCACTACACTATTGTTCGTTTTGCTTAGGAAAAGGCTGCCCAGGCTTCCGTGGAAAAGCAGAACATTAGCCAAGCAGACAGAAATTTGAAATCATCAGTGTGTTGAGTGGCACATACCCTGGGGCAGCTCTGATTAGCTCAGGTTTACCCCCCACCCCAAACCATTTAATTTTAAATTTTTAAAATCTCCTTTCTTCTTTTGGGAACTGTTAAATGTGCTTTAGTTCTTTGCTTCATAAAATGACCTATCCCAAAGGCCCAGATGGTTTCACCTTTGTAACTACCCAGTCTTTCCTGATTCCTGGAGTTCAGGTAGGAACTGTTTTCCTGGTTCTCTCTTTCTTTTGATCGTGTAATCTCTATTTCCTATGTGGTAAGCGCCATTTCATTCCTGCGTCACCATAGTCCCTGGGCCTGCATTCAGCAGTAGGATAAGTTCCTGCGATGACCAAAGTCTGATTAACCAGTTGCCCTGAACTCTGAGTGTCATTTTGGAAACTTTCTTTCTTTTTGCAGTACAGCATGCTGTGGTAGACTGCCTTCTGTCACATTGTACCCTGCGAAAGGTTAGTAAGTCCTCCTAGCTCCATGTAGTGTGAGCTTAGCGAGACCAGGATGATCCCGTGCCTTGTCATGTCTCGGATATCCTAGATTGCTCCAGTTGAGCATGTCTGATGTCTCCTGACTCGTGGTAGGAACTTCCCAACTTTTGTTTCTGCTAGCAAGTGCTCCTCTATGGCCTGCTCCAAGGAGTGGACAGAAGAATCCCCATGGTTCCCTAATCCGATCCTGTTTCTCTCCCTACTTTTTTCTTTTTTTTTCTCTCTCAACCATATCAAGGACTTTGCTTTTCTTTTGGGACAAAGACTTGCTGCCCCTCACCCATGCCTCATTGTCCAGCCTCTTGGCACATGCTTTACTTTGGGTATCACTATCACCCCGACTTTCTCCTCTACTCTCTCACTGCCACAGGAGCTTTGTATGAGCTGTTTCTCCCTGGATGCGTTTGCTCCTTTCCTCTTCCTCCTAAAGGCAGCGCCTTTACGTGAAGCCCAGGGGACTCCTAGCAAGCCGGTCACACCCTCTTTTACTTTTCCCCTACCTTTTTTCCCCCAGAAATTGCTTGGTAAATATGAAATTGTTGGGGTGGGGGGGGGACATATGCAGAGAAGTTAGTGGAAGATTTGCACTAGAGGCTTTGCATCCTGACCTTCAGACATTCTTTTGCTTTACTAGGAGCCCAAGGTCACAGGTGTGGTGGCGGTGGTCTGAGGCTCCAGCTGTTAAGATCCAATAATAATAGGTTTTCTGACCTTATGCTGGAAAGAAATGAGCAGATGAGATGGTAAACAGCCAATGCTTCTGTCCGTTATTCTTTAACACTTAGCATTTGTTGCTACTTACACAGAAGATTTGACTTAGCCCTGCATGTATGTCTGTGTTGAACTCAGCTTATAAAGTGTTGCTGGATATCCTGGAAAGAATGCCACCACAGTGTGGAGCTCACTTGGACTGCTCTTCAGGCATGGGAGAAAACAAAAATTCCTTGCTGAAGGGGTGACCTGACTACTAAGCTGCCCTTGCTTGTCCCTGGGCACAGTCTGGGCAGATACAGGGGAAAGCCCAGGACCTCCTGCCATTCATCACCTTTATGAACAGCATTTAGGTAATGGCAGCTCTGTGTGTTAATGTCAGGATGCATTGCTGTTGTGCACATTCTAATGACGTCCATCTTTGCGATCCTCTCGACTCACTTGGAAGTCACTGCTGCCTGATTCAGTTCTACAGAGTTCCTACTGAGACACCAAGAACAACATGACCTTAGTGTACCTGGATTCAAATCCAGATTGTCTCTGGAGTCCAGCTGCTCAGCTCCACCTGTGTGCCAGGTTTCATTTCTCACACCAGGATTGGGGGGCAGTGTGTGCTGCTGTGGGCTCCTGGCGTCTCCGATAAGAAACCCTGCATTTGGAACCCCAGCCCCTCTCACTTTCTTGGATTCTACCTTGATTTCACCACCATCCTAAGTGTGAGGTAGCAGTTTATCCATTCATTGAGGGGCTTATGCTGGAAAGGCCATTGGAGCCCTACCCCCATGTCTGTGTGTGTTAGTGCTGGCTACTGAGTGGTTACACCACATACACGTACCAGTCCCAGAGACTGCAGGGCTCCAGCAGACCCCTGCCTTCTCACTGTCTCCACCTGAGGGTCTCCCTCAGGCCTCAGATATGAGGACACTAATCCATTTGTAAGGACTCCCTAATCACTAATCACTTCTTAATGGTACCATGTTGAGGACTAAAATGTCAGTCTAGGAACTCGGAGAGAATATACACATTCAATCTGTGTCTATTTACCTAATTTTTGCCTTATCCATATTCTGCTCTAACTGCTGCTGTTTTACATTTTATTGTTAGTGATTTTTTTTTGTGGCGGGGGGCACTATTGGGGATTGATTCCAGAGCCCAGAAATGTGCTCTGCGTGGAACTACCTCTTCAGCCCTTTTAAAATTCTATTTTATTCTTAGTTACCTAGACAAGCCTCAAACTTGGCAACCCTTCTGCCTCAGCCTTCAGAATACCTGAGAATACAGTCATGCACCACCATGTCCAACATACTTATTTATTCTTGTCTTACTTATTTACTTACTGGTTTCATTTCAGTTTGCTTATTTTATTTTCATTAAATGAATTGACTTTAAGAGAAAAAGAATTTTGTCAGTACCATAAATGATAAAAACCATTGCTGTTCAACATGGATAGACTTACTAAAAATATGGCTGCAATCTATAAAAATAAATCGATTTCTTGTATTATTTCAGTTTGATCCTTACTTTTGGGGGAAAAGGGGGAGAAATGAGTGCATATCAGGGAAATCCAGAGGTTTTCATTTCCTTGACATAATCAAAAGCACAGAGGTAAGCCAGCACGAGGGTGCGTGTTTTTTGGTCTGTTTTTAGGGAATACCAGTCATGCATGCACCCCTTGAGGTCTCCTCCCCGGAGAGACTTTGGCACACCTACTGGCTGTTGTATCTGCCTGATGGCTCTTGTCCTTCATTGGGAGGCAGTGTTGCTCTCTGATGGGCAGTGGAAAGTGCCCTTCCCTGCTGCTTGGGAGCTCTGGTCCTCTGTTGCTCACCGTAGCATACATGGGAGTTTTGCTGATTGGGTCCCCAGCCCTGTGATCAGCGGTTGTGGGCTGTGATTTCCTTCTGGTATGAAGGCAGCCTTGCCAGGTAGGCACTGTTACTAATGCCTTGTTTTAAGGGGCTGGTAATTGAGGTGGCAAGAAATGCTGAAGGTGACATCTCTCTTATTTCTTTTATTTGCAGTACTGAGGTTTGAACCTGGGATCTTCACACTGAGCTATATTTCTAATCCAGTTTTTATGACTTTTATTTTGAAACAGGGTCTAAATTGTCCTGGCTGGGCTCAAAGGTGCAATCCTCCTGCTTCAGCCTCCCAGAATGCCATTCCCCCCCGGGGGATTACAGCTGTGTCCCACCATGCCTGGATTGGTGCACTCTAGTTCAAATTCATGCTCATAAGACATAGTATGTTCTGTGTCCATCACCTTTGCACCATTGTGTTTTGAAGCAGTGCTGTCATCAGTGGTCGTTAGGAAGTTATCACCTAAAAACTGGGAAAGTTCATGTCCCACTTTCATGTGTAAACAAAAGCAAGCTATTGTGGAAAGGGTATATGTGCATGTAGCACTGTGAGAAATACTATAAAATGAAAAATGAGTTGATTATTTCAGATTGTACAGTTTCCTAATTATGCCTTTAATTATTCATATAAAACAAGTAAAATGACCTGTGACAGAAACATAAATGATTTAGGTAAAATCAAATATTTATAGAATGATTCGGAGGTCCTGGTGTGTTGTAACAGATGCTCTTAACATCTCTGCCTTCATCCCTTGGATGCAAAATTTTAAAGCTAGAGTTTATAGTGGGCTGGGAATAGTCAACAGTGTTAAGGCACCACTGAGCAAATGTCTAGGTATTTTGACATTGGAGTAGTATGTGATGGTTGATATGGGTAGTACTTAATTTTTAAAAGCTGTCATTCAGCATATTTATGTATGCAACAATTTTATATTATTTCAGATAATATTTTGTTTTCTGAGATATTATATTTTAGGTAGAATGAAATGATAGGTCCTCTGGCTTTCTTTACATTTTCAAATTCTTTTAAAAATTCAAGAACAGAATAATAAATAGTCTGTAACACTCCAACACTGTATCAGACTTAAATTCCAGTGTGGTTAGAGCTCTATTGGAGCAGAGACAATCCCATTCATTGGTGTACTGTCTTTAGCTGCTTGTGTGCTACAGAGATGAGGTGTGCAGATCCCCTGCAAAGCCTAAAATATGTACGAAATTGTCCCAGCAGGAAAAGCAAGCTGACCCCTGTTCTAAAACACACCGCAAACAGAGTAAAGTTGGAACAATGCCTTAGCATGTTTAATTGGCACGAGAAACACTTGCCTCATTTCATCCTTTAATTCACTGCCCTGCTAATTGAACATTCACTGTATATTTTTCAGAAGTTGGGGGAAAACTGCCTTTTGAATGCAATAAAAAGGGATTTATATGAGCAGGGTTTCTTCACTTGCATTTAATGCTTCCTTTATACACAGAAATACTGAAACTAATTGCCCTGTGTTAGAAATGGGTCATTAGTCTAGTCCCTATCTTTTATGGTGACCTAATTTGCATGCAAAGTTTCTCTCTGTGGCTCTAGCTGGGATCTCTAGGAAGAGGTAACAATGATGGTGTGAGAGCTTTCTCATGGCTTGGACAAGCTTAGCTTTTGGTCACAAGCCATTCAGTATATTGGCCAGCATCTAACGCGTGTTTAGCTGCCAATAAGAATTTGTTAAATGTATGAATGAATCCACTTCAGAAAAGAGAGAATACATCACTGTAAAATAGAAACTATTTTGTATGCATTGACATTTTAGATTCCTTTTGCAAAAATAAAGTTTTCTTTTAGTACCAATCCAGGTTACTCTTGAATTCTCTTTCCCCTGATTCAAGGAAGAGAGATGTGGGTTTGGATTTGGGGTGTGAATTTAGTGGACATTCTCTATTTGGTGGCTGCTCTCATGTGTGTTCTTTCTCATGGGAGAGTTTCTTATGCTTAGATTTAAAAAGTCAGTTGGGCTGTGTGTGGCGGTGCATGCCTCTAATCCCAGCACGTGGGAGGTTGAGGCTAGAGAATTACTGCAAGTTCAAGGCCAGCCTGAACTGCACAACAGCTGCCTTATCATATGTAGTTCATGTATCATTTCTGACCTTAATCTTAGGGTTGCCCCGGGAATTGGTGTTAAACAGCAACATGTCACCCTCCAGATAATTTTGATCTTCAAACAGATGTAGAAGACACTGATTCACAGCAACTTGTTCTGTCATTGTCTCCATTTTTTTCCCCAGCTGTTAAATGGATAAGAAATGTTGAGATCTTTCCCTGGGAATTGTCATGATTTAGAACCAGATCCGAGAACACATTCTGCAGCTAGAATATTTTATTTTGTTCAGACTGGTGGTTTTGACTTGTGAAATAATTCACATTCTTTATTAAAAGCAACAGAAGAAATCTCGAGTCTGGGTGTGGAACTCATTTTGCTTTTCCCCTTCTCTTCCATTTTGCATAGTTGCCATCCTTCTGAAAGATGACTATTTCATCAGTGGTGCTGGCCTCCCTGGCAGATTCAAAGCGGAGAAGGTGGAGTTTCACTGGGGCCACAGCAATGGCTCTGCAGGATCGGAACATAGCATCAATGGCAGAAGGTTTCCTGTGGAGGTGAGAGACACCGGGCATCTCAAAGCAGCGCAGCAGGGTTTGGGGGGTTGCATGAGTACCATGCTGTGCCGCCCATTACCCTCAGACTGTCTGCACATGAGACTTGGGCAGTAGGTCGTTTCTTATCAGGAATCCTAGGTCTGTAGCGTGGCAGCTTGATGCCCTTCTGGTATTCCATCTTCATTCAAGTGGAGAAACAGAAAACTCATTGGCATTTTGGTTTGAGTAGATTCACCCTCCTCTGACATGGTTTTTCACTGTCCACTTCTAAAACCTTCTGAGGTGACATTTTGTATCAAACTTGGGTGGGTACTGTCACTCATTAGAAAATGTGTAAACTAGTGAGAAAGAACAGTCTCAGAACCTTCTCTAAGTTCCAAAGTTGTTTGTAATCTTTTTTTTTTCCTCTCTCTTTTTTTTTTTTCTCTCCTGTCAGCTGTTGAGAAAGAGACTGTGACCATGGGGGGTCTGAATCACTCACTGTTAACTTCACGGGAATCAGCGGTGACATTTTGCTTCAGTCCTCAGTCATTTTATGTCAGTTCTCTTACAGATCCGTGCCGCTGACCAGAAGGAAGTGTTGGTGCTCTGGGTCTTATACTGAGGTGGGGGTGGGGGGGCACATCACTAAGTCACCAGGAACAGCACATCCTTTCCAGGTGAATCTCACATTGTCCTTTAGGCTGATCCCCATCCCTGTTCCTTTGGTGTGATAAACATGGTTGGTTGGTGCTGTCTTCTGGTACACTTTGCAAGTGTGTGGTAGAGTCACATGGGTGTGGTACCATTGTCTGGCTATGCTTAAGCATGGATAGCTGTGGACTGGTAGCTGCTGTAATTATAGGGACAAAGGAATCCTTTCAACTCTCAGTGTTTCGTAATTCATCTTAAACTTGACACCTCCTTCAGAAAGAAAATATGTGACTGTATCTCCATGTAGATTTGCATGTAATTTACAGGGTTTCAACCTTCTCGCCAGCCTAACTCCTCAAGCCCATTGATGCAGCCTCTAGGTATCCTCGAAGCTTATAAGAAGGACCTTTACAAGATGAGGAAATCATTTGTATTTCTTTGTTGATAGATAGATGTGTTTGATGAGACAGTGGAAAGCGTACTCACTCTATTTCTCCATCCATACATTCACAACACGGATCACAGATCTCTGCTATCCCAAAATGTTGTGAAATTTTGCCCCAGTGCAGTGCAAATGATCATTCTGCCCCAGCCATTGGTTTCCAGATCTCTAAATCAGTTCACTTCTGACAGTGTCCATGTGGGGAGAGTGTTCTCCTTACACACAGAGGAGAATCCAGTCTCAGAAGATTGCCCTTACTTCCCACTGCATCGTAATTCCAGGCCTCTAGAACTTCTAAGTGCTTCCATGAGCCCCTCTGTATACACTTAATTTGCTCAAAAGGCCCCTGGAACTCAGAATATAACTCTTTTCTACTTTATTATAATCAGTGAAAGGATACAAATCTGCAGCCAGATGAGATATGTAGGGCGAGGTCTGGAAGCATCTTAAGCCCAGGAGCTTCTGTCCCTTGCAGCTGGAGTGCATTCCCATCCTGGCATGGGATGAGTTTTTGTTCACCCTCCTTTACCCTCACCCTTGTTGGCTTTCCCGTTCTTCAAACCCTATGGCTTATTCATCTTATATAGACTTGAACGAAGTCCTGACAACCTTGTTGAAAGTGCTTGGTGTGAAATAAAGCTTGTGGACCGAATGGGAAAGCCCAAAGAGGCCTGCCCCATCCAGTTCTTACTGGTCTGTCTGTGCAGCAGAGAGCGTATAGGGTTAAGATCCCTGGCCCCTCTGATCTACTATCAGGCAAGCTAGGTCTAAGAATTCCAGCTCCCAGACAAAACAGCAGGGAAATACCAGTGTGGAACTCACCTTGGGAAGGAGACTTTCTAATTTTTGTACCTTCCTTGGAGGGGGCAGTCATGTGCCAGGAACCATAGATTAAAAGCGAACTACATATCCTAATACCATGGGCTTCTGCTGGCCTATAGATGACTCTCTTTTCCACTGTTCCTGAGAAAATGCTCCCTATTTTTTTGCAATTTCATTGACAGTTCTCAGTACCAAAATTCTCTGTACACTAGGAGTCCTCTCCCTGTGTGGGACTGTCTGCCCCAGTCACACTGATTATATGTCTTCTGTGTGGGGTTTCTGTTTAATGGGCTGTCCTCCTCTGTGAATGGAATGAATCATTTCTTAGAAATCATAGCTTTAGTTGTACTTGGAAAACTTGATTCCTAGAAGCAAAATTGGATCATGTGTCAGAGTGTAGGGTTTCCCTTCGGCTTTTGCTAATGGTTCCTATTGGCAGTGGAAGTTGCAAGGGCATTTTGTGTCTGGCCAGCTTGCTCCAAACTGTCTTTGCTTGAGAATTGGGTTGCCGAGCCGGGGATTTAGCTCAGTGACATAAGTGTCTGCCTGGCAAGCACGAGGTCATGAGTTCGATCCCTGTAACTACAAAAAAAAAAAAAAAAAAAAAAATCTGTATTCACTAGGGCTGGGGATTTAGCTCTGCGGCATAAGCGCCTGCCTTGCAAGCATGAGGTCATGAGTTTGATCCCCGGTACCGATTAAAGAAAAAAAAAAGAAAAAAAAACTGGGTTGCCATTTGTTCACTTAATGTTGTTCTGGCCAAAAGACCTATGCTTGAAAGCTTGAAAACTTAATCTGGCAGCTACTTTGAAAATCATCTCCGGGCTAGGAACTGGGGACTTGGGCTTCATTTGTAATCACATCTTTGAATGCAAAGACAACCTGTTTCCTCCTCATGCTTGACTGTGGAAAAAAGCATGGAATATATATTCTCTTTAGATCTGATAACTTCTAAAGAATGTTTCCATTTCCATTCCTTAAGGAGTTGCATAGAATTCAGAAGCTGACTAGCAAAAGGAGCTACAGTGCTTGGACTTGCTTGCTAGTACAAAGTTGCTTGAACTTTTTCCTTTAAGTAATTAATGTCAGATGGTAACTGTGCCTGTATCGAGTTCCTCATGGAAGTCCATCTGGCTCATAACGTCCTTTCTTAAAATGTGGTAAACATGTTAAATTACTTAGTGGTATATTTGGAAAAGCTTTAATTTTAGAGATTAAGGGTAACTGGATCAAATCTCACTTTGAAATATGCATAGGACCCTTGCTCACTTTTGTATAAAATGTGTCTTAATATTTTACATTGAGTTGCTTATTTGAGCTGTTAACTCCAGCTCTTTCTGAAGTTATGCTGTTTGAACATCTCAGGGTTGGTTTCTTTTTCTATAGCTACTTTGTGTTCCAAGATGTTAGAACAGAAGAAAGAAAATTTTAGTCTATCATGGAGTAATTTATCATCACTGAGGGCATAATTTGCATGCTAGATGTGAGGGCCAGAGAGGAGGAGACACTGTTGAAGATTGCATTGAGATAGTTAAAATATAGCAGTGGTTCTCGACTGGGGACAGTGTCCCACCCCTGCCACCCAAATCAGAGGAGATGGAGTGATTTCTGGAGATATTTTTAGCTGCCATTGTTGACAGCGGAGTGATAACTAGTTTCTGATGCAAAGAGCCCAGGGATGCTGATAACAGCCTCACAGCAAGGAATCCCCAGATGTCACTAACGTTACAGTTGTGAGTACTACACCAGAGAAGCAGTGTGCTTGCTGGAACTGAGACTTCGTTTTTTTTTTTCTTCTGGCATCGTTTGAAACACAGACACCAAAGACTTGTTTCTTGCAAAGTTGCTCCAACTTCTTGTGTTTTCTGCAAAGGAAAAATACTTCACCTTCTGCATAACAGCCTTTCAGTCCTGGTGGCTGTAAACTCTGCTTGAGACGCTGTTTCAGCCTTCAGCATCTCTCCTGTGCCTCTAGTCTGCAGGCTGAATTTTAATCGTATGCCCCTAAAATGCCAGGTCTGTTCCCTGAAGATACATAGTAAGAAACCCAACTTTATAGTTTTTGTTGTTTTTCAGGAATTCTTTGAGGTTATCTACAAATAGGCATTCAGACATTAGAGCTTTCTGCATTCTCCTGGCTGATGTCCTGGATTCAGCATTTGGTCTAGTAATTGACCAAAGCAGTCCTTATAAAAACAAAACAAATCACAGACTCTTCAGTAGCCAGCACTCTTTACAGTTACATGAAAGTCAGAAAAGAAAGTCAGAATCATTGCAAAGCTGGGCCTGGGGCTGGACCCGCTTTGGTTCCTAATCCACTTCTCCTCCACCTTCATTCTCTGCTTAGCGGGAGACTTTCCTGGAGCATCTTCAGTTGTTCAGGTTGGGGACACAAAGTTACAGCCCCTGCCTTTCACATGTTTACCCTCTAGTGGTGACACAGACATTGAGGTAAAAGAGTAGCAACAAAGACTGTGTTATCTCACTTGTGATACTGTCTCTGAAGCAGGGGTTACACTTTGCTAGAAAATAGTCTCAGAAACAGGGGCTGGGGATTTAGCTCAGCAACATAAGTGCCTGCCTGGCAAGCACAAGGTTGTGAGTTTGACCCCCGGTACCACCAAAAAAAAAAAAAAAAGTCTCAGAAACAGTGCTATGTATGAAGATGGAAGTGGTAAATCAGAACCTACTGGTAGAGCCAGAATATTCAAAGGCCCTGAGGCTGGGAAAGGGAAAAGATAAGGAGAATTCAGCATAGCTTGCTGTAGACAAGATAATGACCCTGAAAATGTCAACTCACCAACTCCTAGGATATGAAAACCTGTTATTTCATTTTCCAAAAAGGATTTTGCAAATACAGTGAAGTACTTTTAAGATCGCAAAGCTCAGACTATGACAGTGAATAGAACAGTGGTGGTTGGTTGGCCTGCTCCAGTTGTTCTGTGACTCTGGATTGTCTGGTGACTTGACTCCTGTCCTTGTCACCTCCCCAATCCACACTTAACTCCTTGTTCTGTGTTAGTGACTTAAATAAAGGTTTATGCCACACTGGATCATGGCATGTTTCCACTAATAATTGAAGTTAATTCAGAGAGAAACCTCCAGATGAAACCTCTGTGAGCACTATTAAAGCAGAGGTTCATTGCATGCTTGTTGTCTGAGGTAATTAAAATCTTACTTATTACAATAAGAGACTGCAGGAGTTGTTGATTCTGACTTATTGGTGCTTTATGAGTTGAAGTCTTCAATAAACTTAAATGATCCAGATTGATTGTCTGTGCCCTTTCCAGTGAAACACAGCTGGTTCATTTCAGCTATGTTTAGAGCATCTTAGCAAGTGAATAGAAGGGAAGGCATTTTTCTTAATATATACCATGTGCACATAACCATATGGTCCAAGTCTACAAGCCCTTATCTGAAACTGTGGAAACCAGATGTTTTGGAATTCAAAATGTATTCTGGAAAGCTGTTGTAGTTCATGTGCTGTATGCATTATAGAAGGTACCCAGTGGGTCTGGAACCACACCCTTCAAATCCATGAGTCCCTCTGTATCAGGCAGGTGAATAGTCACATTTCCACCAAGTAAATTTTTATATCAGGATTTATAAATAACAACAGAATATCTTTTGGTCTTCGAAAGGATTCCCGGGCTCTTGTGTGGCATTCATGTTTCTTTTCCTCAAGAGCCCTCTGGAAGAGCCACGCAGTGTGCGTATTGAATTATGTGTTGTTGTGGAGGCATTCTGACTCCCTTCTCCATTCTCAGCCATGACACTGTAAAACATGCTTCATAATGTGAAGGGGACAAGGTATTGCTAGGGTCAGGCTGCCTGTGTTCTGTGGCTGGCTCCCATTTTCACATTCTCTCTGGGCCCCAGCTGTTCCTGCCCACACAGGATCTGGTGGGTTAACAGCTTCTCCTTCTTGTCCTGTCTTCTCAGACCCTGCTTTCTTACCCTGAGTTGGAGCAGTGACTGGCTTTCGATTTTATGAAATAGATCTTCGTTCTTTCCTCATGGGCTTCTGTCACACTGTTGAGACAGTATCTTGCTCCAACCCCTTGGTTGTGACTCAGGGGGCCTGTGTCTGCTCTGTCTCAATGATTTGCTCACACACTAGTGGCACACAGCAACCTCACACAGTGTCACCCTTTGCACACTGCTGCTTGCATATCTTGCCCATGGGCCTCTCCAACTGGAGGGTGAAGACCAAAATGATCCTCGCCTTCCTGGCATGATCTTCTAAAGAAAGCATGGAGAGAATGTTCAGCCGCTTAGCATCCCTTTGCCATATTCTGCTGGAAATATGTTTAAACATGATGCCCTCTTGGTGATTTATTTTGTTTACTGGTATATTGGGTTTTGAAGATGTTCCACTGGAAAAAATCAGTTTGATTTTAACACGATTTCTCAAACTTGTATGATTCCTGTTCCTCTCTCTTTTCCAAGGTAACAGTAATATCATTCTTTTGGAAATGGAGGTTTATAGGTTTCTCCTGTCTTTCTAATGGAGTCCTTTTCAAGTATTTTCAGAGAATAGCAAGAATGATTTGACATTTCAGTTATTTTGCAATTACAAAGACACCTTGGCTTGTTAGGAAAGTTGTTTAGCCAGGGCAGCCTGAGACACTTGTGATCACAGCTACTTGAGAGGCTAAGGACAGAGGATCAGAATTTTGAGGCCCACCTGGGCACATATGGCAAGGTCCTGCTTAAAAGAAAATGTGCTCAGGACGTTGCTCAATGGTAGAATGCTCTGAGTGTGATCCTCAGTTAGGACGTCGCTCAATGGTAGAATGCTCTGAGTGTGATCCTCAGTATCGATGATGGTGATGATTTTTAGTCTCTAAGTTTTATTCCTTCTTGCTTTCCCTTCCAGAGGGCTGAGGCATTGTCTATTAGAAGTAAATTTTGCAATATCGTGTTTTTTCTTTTTCTCATATCATGTACTTCACTTAAATTCTTGAAGTTGTAGCAAGTCACCCGAAACAGGCTTTCTTCAAAGAGCCTTTTGTCAGTGGAGCTTAGACAGTGCATGCTGTCCTTGTCCTTGACCTATCTCTTCATGGCTGCTGGAAGTGTCAGGAGACAGTTCTGTGGTGTCCAAATGAGGCCAGTCATGTTTTGCTCTCTGGCGGCTTCTGCTACATGGCAAGGGAATTGGTTGAAATGGTGTTAGTGACTTCATTGAAATAAAGATTTCATTTTATAGCAGAGTATTTCATCTCTACTAGTAAAATATTTAATTTCCATCTGCCCGATCTTTTATGGGAATGTCCTGTGTTAATTAAGAGGAACGTTTGAGGCAGTCCGGGTATGTAGAGTAAGCTCAGTGATGTCTGGTTGTGCAATGCTGGAGGGCAGGTTTTTGAGGGAAAGAAGGCTTCATCTGTGGTGTGATGTCTCACAGTCCCTGTCAACAGTCATCCTCAGATGTGAACTTGGCTCAGGGCCTGTGATGGTGTGACATTGCCATGTGGGCATGCTGATAGCTGATTGAAGCGTACTGAGAGTGATGGTCAAGGAGATGTGCTTTTGGAAAAAGAACTCATTAAATTGGAGAATGTTCTCAAAGTAGAAAGCTGAGAACCTTCAGGTAGCCAAAGAGCGGGCTGAGAGTGGTGGTGGAGGGGGTTGGCTGTAGCAGTCAGATTGTGGATGCCACTTCCTGAACACTGCCCCGTCAGCAGCTTCCCTGATGTTCCTCGTGTCCTTGTCATATCGGCCTCAGGAGGGGCCCCTTTCCACGGCTACCTTCAGGATGGAGTGGCTGAGCTTCCACGGGCTGCATGGCTGGACTGGGGCTGACCTTTAACACTCCAGTCTGGCCTCAGAAAGCTCCGAAAACTGAACCATCAGTTTTTGTATGTGATACCTCATTTTTTTTTTTCATTGCTTCAAGATGTCTTTAGAACCACTGATGCAGTAGAAACACATTTTTAGAATCATAACTGTTCTTTATTGTACAGAAGGAAGAAAAATCAGCTAGTGAGTCACAGAGAGAAGGTATGATGGGTGCAGGAAATGTTATCACGTCTTTGTATAGAAATGCCCTTTTAAAATACTGCATTTTAAAATCAGAACTGACCACTTCCATCTAATCACTTAGAGAAGCACTGTCTGATGACCAGTATAAGGTGGTCCACATGTAGTCATTGTAAATTTGTAGAAGTTACATTAAAAGAGACAAAAAGAAATGGGTAGTTCTATTTTAATTCATATCCTATGCTATTTATATTATATATAATCATAAAATAAATACATATTTTATTGATTTTATTCTATTATCTACCCTAAGCAAAGTATTACTTCAGCATGAAATCAGTAGTAAGAGTTAGTGCTCAAATGCATTGCATTCTGTTTTTGTATTAAGGCTTTGAAATTTGGTTCAGTTTTTGGTGTTTGTTCTGTGTATCTTTCTGTTGTTTGTTTATGTGGTGCTACAGATTGAACAGGGAACCTTCATCTTGATCTCTACAGCAGTACAAACCTTTTAAAATTTAATTAATTAAAAAATTTCGGATAGTGTCTCCCTCAGTTGCCCAAGCTGGACTTGAACTCATGATCCTCCTACCTCAGCCTCCCTAGTGCTAGGAGTGCAGGTATGAACCACCATGCCCTGCTCCTATTTGTGTTTCATTCTGGCAGTACCTCTGTTGTTGGACTGCCTGTGTCCCCATTCCGTTTGCTTTGTAGTCCCAAGCAGACAGATGCCACCATCAGGAAACTTTTAAATTTGTGTGTTCCAGACTGTGGTGATGAAATGTAGGTGAAAAACTAGCAAGGCGAGCAAAAGTTCTTCATGAAAAATTTTTGTACTCAATATTTTTGTAGTTTTTCTTTTCCAACAACAAAAACAATAGGTGGAAATAGCAGATGTATAGAATGAACGAGTCTATAGATAAAACGTACAACATAAAGAATGTATAGTTAATGTAAAATTGTACTCAAGAGATAGATTGTAGCTGATCTTGTCACAAGGGGCAGCAATGTGCATCTCTGAGCTGTTGCGTATGATAAAATGTTTCACTCTGGTAACCATTTTATTCTCTCTCCGTATCTCATAACCTGTTGTATACCTTAAGTATACACAATAAAAAAGTTAAAGTATATTTCATGTATTTACGGTAGCAGTTCAGTTTCACATTCGAATCTGACTTGTTCCAAAAGCTTCATCTAGATGTATTACAAAAATTTCCTTTTCTTTATAAGATTCTGGGCATCCTACCTCAATCCCATTTTTTTCTTTTACATAGCATGTATTCCCAGGGTGTTGAACACTGTTCTCAGAATCCATTTCTAGGCTCCAAGAACTCAAATAAAGCTGGCTGGGGAGACCTTTGTTCACTGGAGGTGGAGACCCCAGGCAGTCAGATCAGATGTGTTGTAAGTTCAGTCAGCAGGATTTATGGACAAGTGGTTCAGCTTCGCTAGCACATCCCTTCGGGTTTTTTTTTTTTCCTGTCAAAATTTGAGAAAAAAGTTTCAAATACTTTTAAATCTAAAACCTTTAGCAATTCTTTAGTGCTACCATCACTCAGAAGGGACAGTACGAAAGATTTAAAACAAATAGAAAGAAGTCAGTTTTGAAAGAAAGCCTCTTATTTCCCCTCTCCTTGAAGTCCCTGGCACAGAAATTCAAGGCTGCCTCCTCCCTTGAATGGAATGGGGAGGAATTGCCTGAGGCTTCCCAGTCTGGGTGCTATGCTTGGGAGTCTGTTGACCACAGGTAGTGTCCTGGGTACACTGACAGCATTATACAGAAACTAGCAGGGCAAGTTCACCAAAACCCTACTTCATGTAAAAACAGGAATTTCATGTCTTGAGTGTTTGAGGATGTCTTAAAAGACAGGACTTTAAAATTCAGCACATTGTAAAATTGGAGGAGGATTAATAGTAAAATGACTTCTAAATCTCAGCTCTTACTGTGAAGGCATCACTTCCAATTCTGAGCCTTTGTATTACAGCCTTTATTGCAGTGGTTTATAAAGATCAGCATGGCAGGGAAGCTTTTCAGTGTGCAGCCTTCCTCACTCAAGGAAGATTTGGAGGGAAAGAACATTGCCTTTGGTTTCCCGCAGTTTCTCAGGATGCTTCTGTGCTTGCTTCTGCCTTTGAATCGTTCACCTCTGTCTCTCTCTGTCTGTGTCTCCTCCTCACTTCCTGTCTCATGTGTTAGCAGGTAAACGTGAGCTGAAACATCATAGTCCATGTAGCCTGCACCCTTAGAATTGACACTGCCACCTGTGTTTTCTGAGTCCGCTGAGTCTGTCTCAGTCAGTGATGGCATCAGGTCGCAGCAGGCTGTTTGTTATCACTGAAAGCTATGCAAGGTTCACTGTTACCACTGTACATGCTCTGTGTTAAAAGAAAGCAGTGGTCAGGTAAATTTGGGAAGCGCTGCATACTGTGTCCTCCTCTTTCAGCTTGATCATGGGCTGACATAGATGTCTTGATACATTTTCCAGGGAGAAGCCTGCTTGATTTTTTTTTTTTTCTATTAGCAATTGAACTTGAGAATTCATGTTTGCCAGGCTGCTGCTGTGCCGCTGAGCTCTCTCCCCAGCCCTGTCTACTTGATTTTGATTTAACCCGGGATCTTCCAAACTTAATTGACTATGGGACCCTTTTTATTTGTATATCTGGAGAGATGAATGCAAAGGGAAGTCTACAGGGGAAACGCTGCCCTAGGTACTTTCTCAGGGAGCTCCTTGGTCCCCTGCTGGTGAGCAGAATGCTAAATTACAGCCTCTACCCTTCTACAGTTTCATACCTTCTCAGCAGGATAACAGAATCCTCCTTGTGTGGGACACAGCCATCCTGCCTGGCTTTTAGGGACTCTGACTTGAGCAGAGTTCTGTTCTGATTAATGGTGGTGCAACCAGGAGGCCATTGTCATTGGTGCGGAGAAAGAGCGGGATACAAGTCAATAGAACAGTGGGTGTCGGAAGCCTTGTGGAGCAGCAGAAACTCTGGGTCTGCACTTCTGAGGAGGTGGGAGCCTCTGAAATGTTTTAAGAGAATCTGATAGCACTTGAGGTAGGAAATGTGTGAATGCCAGGAGCTAAGCTCAGAAGAGACACGATGGTTTATAACAGGCATGAGCATGTGTTGATGATTGCCAGTTCTGAGTGTTTTGAGGGGTGGATATGCTTACCCCAGGGAGATAGGACGATGACGTCACTACAGGTGGATACGTGTGTAATTCTTGGTTTGAAAAACAAAAATGAAAACTCTTGGGACACAGCCCAGTGGTGAGTGCTTTCCTGGCATGCACAAGACCCTAGATGTGATCCTTACCATTATAAAAGAAAAAAGGAGGCTGATCTGAGGATAGAAGATCGTGGATAACTAGCAGTCTAATGTAGTGTAGCATTCCATTGAGAGTTCTTTTAAAAAATTCTTGGAAAGTTTTGATCATGTAGTGTTCACTTTTCTGTTACCAGTTTCGTGATATGATATGTGTAGATCATGTAAAATAAAACATTGAGAAGCGATGATCAAACAGAGTATAAATAAAGCATACGTTCTTCGAAGCCCCATGGGAAATTTGAGTTAATTGACTGAAAATGAAGAGGGCTTTGATCAGGACCTGACATATTCTAAGAATTTAATTAGTGCAGATAGGCCCCAACTTAAAACCACTTGACTTAACAGTTTTCAATTTTAGAGTGGTGTGAAAAGTGAAAAACATACTTTGAAGTTTGCAGGAGCTGACAATACATGGTCCGATCCTCTCTTGTCAGGTTGGTCGTTGTGCCCAACCCCTGATTCCCTGTCAGCCCAAAGCCCAAGTGGGGACCCGTGGCAGGGCCTTTTGCTAAGCTAGTGCAGTGATTAGGTGTATCCAATACATTTTTGACTATAAGGGAAATATTTTATATCAGTATATAATCCCATCATAAATGAATGACTGTCTGTGTTAGCTATTGTTTTTACCTCTGTGGTCTTTTCCTCTTTCAGGAACATTTTCAGTCTATTTCTTGACTTTTCTCCTCTTTCTACCTTGGTTGAAGCCATTACCACCTCTTGATTTTTTTCTTTTTTTTTTTTACTTGTTGATACAGAGTTTTAAAAGGTCTGTCTTGACCCCAAGAAACAACTCTTACATATTGTGGTTTTGGATCTGAAATGTCACCAAAGGTCATGTGCTTGGGGGCTTGGTTGTTGGTTGATGGACTTGTGGTAGGTGATTTGGGTTGTGATTAATCGATTGATGGGTTCATAATTCCATGACTTTATTAGGAGACAATGGAATCTTAAGAGAGTGGGCCCTAATTGAAGTGGCTCATGGTGGTGTGACCTGTGAACCAAGGAAACTGTGTCTTGACTCTGGCCCCTTCCTCCTTGTTTTGCTTCTTTCTTTTTCTCTATGAAGGGAGTCACTTTGCTCCACCACATTCTCCCTGTCATGAGGTTCTGATTCACTTTGTGTCCAGAAGTAACAGAGCCAAGTGACCATAGACTGAAATCTCTGAAACCAGAAACCAAAGTAAATATTTAATTCTTTGATTTTTCTCAGGTATTTTGTTAGCAACATAAAACAAACACTTTGCATTATATTTTCTCCCAATCTTCCAGCTCTTTTTTTTTAGTCCTGCCTTGAATAGTCTGTCTTACATTGGCCCATTAGCCTCTGCTTGATCTCACTCCCATTCCACCCAATCAGCAGACATATCTCTGTTTTTGCTGGCTTTTTTCAGGGTCCACAACCTTCTTTGCTTGCTATCATTTCTCACAGCTAATTCATGTTCTTATTCTACGAATTACAGCATTTTATACTCTCCCTTAGCCCATCTTAGTCTTTCTTTCCTGTTTCCCAAATTTCTTTTCTTCATAGTACCCATTACTTTTTAAAATTACTTACTGATTTGTTTACTTGTTTACTAACATCCCACCCCCTACACTCACCAATCCCACGTGGGGCAGCTAAGCTTTAGGAGGGCAGGGGATATGTTTGTCAGTTTTTCTGTCTCAGGAACGCAATACCCAGCACTTCCATAATTTAAAGATGGGGCAGCTTCAGGGGATTCAACCCATTGTTTCCTGGTTTTAGAGCAGGAACATCCTGATGAAAGTGTGTAGTGGAAAAAAATCTGCTTAGTTCGTTTTGACCAAGAAGCAGAACAAGAGAATAGAGCCAGATAAGAAGGGACCAAGGACCAAGATATAAACTCCAGGGTCACCTCCATGACCCACCCAGGCATACCCAGAAGTGTGCTTTACTAATCGCTAGGCAGGTCATCAGCCAATGAAGTTGATTTAGTCTTTCCAAAGATCTTTATTTACTACTGAATTGGGCCTGCAGATTAATATAGTCCTTTAAGAGAATAAACAATAATATCTATTTTTATTGTTTACATCTAAAATGTCCTCCCAGAAGCCTCGTGTTCAGAGGTGGGGCGTTTGGAAGGTAATTGAATGATGGTGGCTGTGCACTCACCAGTAGATCACCATTTGGATGACTGCATAGCTAAATGTGCTATTACCAGGTGGTGCCTGGTTAGAAGTGGTAGCTGACTGTGCACTTGTCCTGAAAGAGTGAGTTCTTGTCCCTGTCTCCTTCTCTCTCTCTTTAATTCCTGGTTGCCATGGGTTAAGCAGCTTTCTTGTACATGCTGTCTTACCATGCCACTTTCTCCAACCATGGACTGAATCTTTGAAACTGAGAGTCAGGTAACCTTTCTTCCTTTAAATTGTGGGTATTGTGTATTTAGAACTTGAAAACTGGTCAGCATACCTAATGAAAAAAATGACATTCTTGTATTGCATATTCCCCTCATGGGCACACTGGCTCAGAGAGTGAGAAACTTATTTCCTAAGAAAGTAACCTTTTAATTCATTCATTAAAAGATATTTAAAGATGCAAATCCACTCCCCCTCTTCTTATTGAATGATGTAAAAGACCCAAATAAATTACTTTCAAATAAGTATATTCATCCTCGTTCCTCATGCTGTGAGGCAGAAGGTGATCTTTTCAAGGTGTATTCTCCCAGAGTGTAGCTCTTATATTAACACCCATCACCGCTACGTATGAAGATAGATTGTTCTAATTAGTCATTGCGGTCCAGGATTTTGAGAGCTGTTAATGTGTACATGAGCAATTACTGCTGCAGTGCTAAAAGGCGGGCCTTTGGGGATTTTAGGTGGAGAGTATCGGTTTCAATCATGAGATGAAGCAGATGCCACGGGAATGAAATGCTGTGTTTTTCTCTGTGGATCCACCCACTGGAAGGTGGTCCAGAGGCCACATACAAAGACTTGGAGGTGGCCAGATTCTTTGGGCCCCTCCTCTTCCACCCCAGATCTATAGCATCCTGTGTGTTTGCTGGGAGCCAGGCACTGTGCTACCCACATCTGAATGACTGGTACAGACAAGGCCTCATGGCCCCTAGGAGACTCCTTCCTCTCTTTCTCTTTCTTCTCCCTCTCTCCTGTCTGCCCTGAGGTGAGCCTGTAGCACCCTGCAGCAAGCCCGCCGCCAGGGCATGCTGCCTCCCCTTGCGGGGAGTGAGTCTTAGCCAGAATTTGAATCAAATGTAGACTTTTTTCTCTTATTTTCTAAAACTAAATTTGAGTTACCTTTTTTCATTCCTTATTCCTAGTAAATAAAAACAAAAACACTCAGTTGACAAGCTTGTTTTCCCTCATTCAGATAAAATACCTGCTGAATTTAAGGTGAATACCATGCCGTTCCATGATGCTCAGATTTTCACCATTAACAAAGCTTCCTAGAATCCTACCATATAAACAAGAACTGGAGTCAAATAATTGATGACAGTGTGGGGTGACGTCTCTCTCTTTGTGATCATTCAGTCTCTTTGAAGCCTTCAGATTTTTTATGCCGATCTCAGAAGCACCCAAAGTCTCTCATTTGGGCTAAGGTATTGCTGGCTATTCAAAGTCTAATAAAGTGTGGAGGTAAATATAAGTATATTTAATGAAACATCGTATGATGCTGGAGTGGTGGCTTTATAAAGACCAGGAAAGCCCTCTGGATAAGGTGCATAAGAAGTTAAATATTGCAGGACAAAAGGAGAGTAGCCTGAGTTACCTCTAGGGGAGGGAATGACTTGTAGCTGTGGTGTAAGTGGGGTCTGGGTTAAAGAGACAAAGCTCTGGATCCAAGGCTCGCTGGCTTTATTGCTGGTGGTAATCGAGCTTGCCTCATTGCCTGAGAAAAGGATTGCATTGGATGGTGCTGTGCAGAAGAAGTAGGACAGTGGGGTATTTTTGAAGGGCCCACCTTAGAAAAAGAAGTCGAGTTGGTCTTTGGTATACCAGAGGGATCCAGGGTCTGCAGAAGCAGTGGTGACAGCTGAGGCTCAGCAGGGCCGCCTGAAGCATGTACCAAAGAGTATAGGAGTCCCACACTGGAACTCCTGCCAGTAGGAGTACATTGGGTGTACAACATGGTGACTGTACAACATGGTGATTATAGCTAGTAGCGGGGTATCATATATTTGAAAATTCCCAAGAGTAGCTTTGCTGTTATTGTCATTGCTTCTATTATGCTGAGGATTCTCCCAGGGCCTCCTGCATGCCAGTCAAGTGCCCACCATTGAGCTTCATGCTCAGCTTTGACAGTAGATGTTAAAATATTTCTCCCAGCCAGGAGTGATGGCACACACCTGTTATCCCAGCACTGAGGGAGGCTTGGGCAGGAAGATCACAAGTTTGAGGCCGACTTGGGGAACATAGCTGGATCTTGTCTCACAATTAAAAGGGTTGGGGATGTAGCTCAGTGGTAGAGTTCCCCTTATTCTGCCTCTAGTATCACAAAGTGGAACAGACAAAAAAGGGTGAGGTGATGGATATGTCATTTAGATTAATTTAGTCATTCTGAAATGTGTATGGTATATATGAGAATATCATGTTGTATACCATGAATGTGAAAAAAATATTTATATGTAAGTGTTTTGCCATTTGAAATAATAAAAACCAGCGCCTGGGAAAATCACGATGGTTGACTTTTGAAAACAGCACTCACCTATACTTACCTGGCAGGGGAGATACCATGATCACGAAGGTAGTTTTCCCAGGGCGAGGCTTATCCATTGCACTCCGGATGTACAATGGATCCCAAATATGGGAAACTCAACTGCATAATTTGTGGTAGTGAGGGACTACGTTTGTGCTCTCCCCTGGCTTGATGTTTCAAGAAAAAGCAATAGCTGGGGATTTAGCTCAGTGGTTTAAGTGCCTGCCTGGCAAGTGCAAGGTCATGAGTTCAATCACCCCAGTACAAAAAAAAAAAAAAAAAAAAAGGCGCTCACCTGTGTGTTATGGTGTCCATGCCAATGTCTCCTTAAAACTTCATGTGCGCATAGGAGGGGTTTGGGGGAGGTGACTGAGTCATGGGGCTTATAGCTGACTTGCTGTTAGCAGGTGGGGTCTGATGGAAGAGGTGGTCCCTGAGGTGTGGGAGGGGAGGCCTTATCCCAACTCACAACGCCTGTGTCTCTCATTGCTTCCCAAACAGCATGCCATGAGCAGCCCTTATCTGCCAGTATCATCTTCAAACCTCTCTTCCTTTGAGTAGCACATGTTAGGTGTTGCATCTCAGCAAGGAGGAAAATAAGACACTGTGTAGACTTCCTAAATACGCTGTATACAGTGTATCATTGAATCATCATTGATAAAAAGTATTCTGCCAGAAAAATAGCAGTTAATTACAACTTTCTCAGTTTTTTGAGTTAAACTGAGGTAAAGGTCACTGTGGTAGAAATCACTGTTGAATCTAAAGTAGTCTCTGTAGAAGTCAGTTAGGACCCTGGTAGTCTGAGCTTAAATGGTATTTTCTGTTGATGACAGTGTCATCCGCTATCCTTGTGATGCTTTCCTAGCATTTGAGAAGAGCTGAGACGAAGATATAAGTATAGTCAGTCTCAAATGAATATGCTCATAGCTGGCTTTATGATTTCAAATATTGTAAATATTCTCTCTGTATAGGGAAATTGCTAGTCCTTCTAAAATTAAATCTAATTTCTGTTTATACCTTGCTTAATTTTACAGAATTTTTATGATTAATGCAATTTACTCTAAGATCAGGACTAAAACAACAGTAAATCTAATGTGATGTCATTTTCATAACCTAATTTTCTAAGCAGAAACAAGTAGAAAAGCAGCCATAAAAGCACAAAGATAAATTTCCTTCAAAGTATAAGTCATCCATGGTTTTTATTATCTAAGTAATAGCAAAGCCATGTGTATTCATTATAAAGTAACTCCAGTAATGTGTGAGTGACCGTGGGTTTCTCTTGCAAATGAATAGCGGTCTCTACAAATGCCCATTTGTGGGGCAGTTTCCACTTGATGGGTGATGCAATCACGTGTGGACGAGCACAGCTTCCTGGTTGCTGAGCTCTGGGTAGCACTCGGGGCTCAGGTTCTTGGGGTTTGAATCTAATGTCTGTCTCCTAACAACCATGTTCACTATTCTGTAAAGTGACAACTAATATTTTGAGTTTACCTGATGTTGGTGGAGTTTTGGGGGGAGTTAAAATTACGGTGTTTATAAGGTGCTCCTTAGGGTGCACATAAAAGGTAATCTGTAAGCATTTAGCTTCTTCCATGGTGTGCATGCAGCGTGTTTTCTTCTTCCCTTCTGTTGGTAGTTGACATTTTGGCTGTGTCCCTTGGTCCCTGTTAAGCATCATAGCTGTGCAGATCAGCTGTCTCTGGGGTAAACTGAGGCCCTGTAGGAGCCAAGCATGGGATGTGAAGACGAGAAAGGTAGGAGTGGTTTCCTGTGCTGTTTGTCTTGCTGACAGTTGTGACTGTAAGCCCAAATGAGCTAGAACTTCTTTCTGAAAAGAAGCTGGAAATCTGTTTAGAAAGCCAGGAATGTGTGTTAATATGGATACTACAGCCTTTATATTAAAACATGTCCTCTTGGCCTTCATGGTCATTGCAGAAGCTGGAATTGGTGACTGGTGAAGAGTTCACACCCAAGATGTTTAATCTAAAATTCTTTGTGTTACAGCCGTGTCTACCTCTGCCTTTATGAACTGAGAATGTACAGGATGCTATACTAAAAGTTACTTAGTTTGATACTACATGAGGTAGATGTATGTGCACATTTTTTTCATTTTTTTGTACTGGGATCGAACTCACGACCTCATGCTTGCCAGGCAGGTGCTTATGCCACTGAGCTAAATCCCCAGCCCCTATACATTTAATTTTTAAACCATCTATAATTTGTCTTTTCCTCACCATAGTATAGTATGATATGACTCTTAATTCAGAACTAATAAACATCCTAAATTTGTTTGTGAAGTTTTGTGCATAGAGATTCTTTTCTTTTGATTGTGGTTTTTGTTTGAGAGGGATCTAGTACCTCATTCAGACTTTAATGTTGTTTTTGGATTCCCTTTCTACCAACCATTCCCTAAAAAGAAAGTATCTGGAAAAACAAGAATATGTCCTGTTTTCTTTAGGACTAATTTTTCTTTTACTTCCTGAATTACATATTATATAAAACTTACACTCAGAACCTTATGGCTGATGTGAATTCTGGGAAGCCCCAGTGAAGGTGACAGCTAGTGACCTTTCTCCCAGCATCCTAAATGCAGGGACCTCCTCAGTGCTGAATACAGAACTGTGTGGTTGTAGGTACTTATTTAGGTTTTTGTTGTTGTTGTTGAGTATAAGAATGAATTCAGTGTTGTTCTTTTCAGTTAATTTTGACATGCCAGAAGTCCTCCAGCTTAGATTAGCAATAATAATTAGTTCATCAAATATTGGTTTTTTTTTGGTCACATCTAGTTCCAGTGTGGCCCCTTGACTCTCCAGTAGCAGAATTGATGGGCATCTTGTTTTGACATGACTGAATGGCAGATGCAGTGCTTGTCTCTGTCAAAGGAGGAGAGGTGGAAAGTTCAGCAGGTCTAACCCAACAGGCTTTGTTCAATTTAAGCAGATTATGATGTGAACAATGGAGGGAGAGATCAGAACTGGCAGCGAACTGGGATTTGAATAGGACTTTCAATTTATTTGACACATGTAATGTTCTTATGAATGGGGACAGAACCTTGGTTTTTGGAGCTAGGTAGAAAGATTGACTCCAAGATTGATGGAGTCTTGGGTGGATTAGTAAATCGATTTGCTAAGAGCTACAATGATATGCCAGTGGGGTAGGAAATTCACCTAGCCAATAGCTTAAGATAACAGACCTAGCAGCAGTTGCATTTCGAGGGGGGTTTTGTACATGAGAAGTAAGTGACTTTTCTGTAAATCATTACAGTGTTTCTTTGGAAATAAAAGCCATTATTTTACTAACTAAAGTATGTAATTAATTTCTTGGTGACATATCATTTATCTCAAGCCTTTTGTTTTTCTTGGCTGTTTTCCTTTTTTAACTAATTGGTCAACTTTATTGCCTGTTTATTAAAATAATATGATAAATTCCACGGTAAACTTATACATTACTCAAGAAAACACTCGAATTAAATTTAACCTCAAAAAGCTGTAGCTTAACTTTGCTGTTATATATGTTATAATTAAATTACTTGTTCTCAATATTTAATAATATTTTAAAAATCCAATGACAATACATATTATCTTGTCATTAAATTACACTTAAAATACAACCTGCAATCAACCTCTGATATTACGAGTATGGTAATAAGCAGATAATGTGGTTCTTACCCTCTTGGTACCAATGAAAATTTACAGAAATCAGAACTTCTTGACAATGATGGAGTTGATCCATACTGGAGTAATGACTTTTCCACAGTTGTCCTTTAGAACTATTATGTCTCAGAAAATTTCAGCCAAAACCTTGATTCTTTTAGTTCTCTTTACACCTTCCTGCTGGGATTTTTTTTAAAGCCATTTTCCTCTACAGTGATTGGTAAGTGCTACAACCTGCTTCAGAAACATTTCTTACCTCTATGTCCTCCTCCAAATATGCATTACTTTCCTATGACCTTTGTTTGCTTGTAAATATAAAATCTTTCTCATGCCCAGATGCCAAAGTGGCTAAACTTGCTGAAGTTCGGATATACGTAAAATCTACTGGAATTTGTGATACATAATGCTTGGGAGAGGGATCATTCTGAGGGTCCAGGTCCATCTTGGCAATGCCAACTTGTGAACAGAAATATATGAAATCTACTGGCCTTGTTTGTAGTAAATGTTAAAGAAGGTACTGGTTGTAGCCAGGCCTGGTGATGCACAGTTATAATCCTAGCCTTCTAAGAGGTTAAGGCAAGTGGACCATAGGTGTAAGCCCACTTTAAGCAATTACTGATTTAGCAAGACCCTGTCTCAAAATAAAAAATAGGCCAAGGAGGATCTCATTGCAGAGACCACTGGTTCCATCTCCAGTGAGCCTCCCCTGACATAAGGTACCTGCTACAGTTTTTTGGAACATGTTAAGAGACACTGGGGAAATGTAAATTTATTTTTAAAGCCCAGTAAGATAGTTAAGTACTATATAGTACTCCTTCAGCAGCTTATTAACCTTAATAACAATGGTCCTAATGGTGGAAGAATAGGAATGAAATGCGTACAGTGGTGCTGAACCCCTGGCACGCGTACCACAGCAGGCTCTTTGTTAACATGGAAAGCTCTAAAAGATTTGCCATCATGGGCTAATAAGAAGGCCAATCCTAATTTTAAGAGTTTCTGTTTAGTGGTTGCCAATGGTTTTTAAATTTTAAAAAATTTAATTTTAAAAATTTGTAAACATTTTTAATAGGCAAAAATTATATATGATGCAATACCACGTGATTTTTTTTTTTTTTTACTGTATGTATACATTGTGCTATGGCCTTAATGTATAACATTGTGGGATGACCAGACCAAGCTGACCAACATGATTGCCAGCTCTTTGCCTGTACAACTCATGCCATCATTTTCCAAGTTTTTTTTCATTAGTTCAGTACTTTTCTTTGCCCCAACTTGAGGTTATGGACCTCTCTCTACATGGTTACCAAATTCTCATCTTCCCACTTGCACATGGTGTGATTTGTCTTGATGGTATCAAAAATAAAAGCTTCTACTTTATCTTTGTATTGTTTTTATTAGCAAAAAGTCTAGAACATACAAAGTTTTGAAGAGTGTTTCTTTGGTGGCATTGGGGAATCAAACTCAGAGTCTTACATTTAACAAGCAAGTATTCTACAACTGAGCTGAACCCCCAGCCCTGAATATATTCTTCCAAAGGCCCAGTTTCAAAAGAATACTTCAAACTTACTATCAATAACTGATTTTGACCTTTTATTCCATTGCGCTTAGGTAGCCTGTACTACCTGTATATAATAGAGATAGCATGAAGAGTAAAGTCAGAGATGGTCTAAGTTTCAGTAGCTGTGCATGGATAATTCAGTCTATTCATTTCTCTGTTAATTTTTTGGCCATTTCATCATTCATTATCCTTTATATCTATTAGATTTTTGCAGGAAGCAAAAACTTTTTAGGTGGTAGTGTTCTATAATCCTAAATTATCCTATGGCTTAAAATTGATCACTGATTTAAAATCTATAGATTTAATAAATACCTTAAACTTGAATTCATAGTGTAATGGATTTAGAATCATAAATAGAGCTTTACTTTTTGAATTTTGACATGAGATTTTCCAATTCTCTGGATAATGGGAAATTATCACATTTTCAGTTATAATCTTATCTTGAAAATCAGATTGCTTCTCTGTCACACTGATGTGACCATAGCAATTTCTTGTTGTTCATTAGTATAAATGTTATCTTCCTGGAGTCTGAAAGTCATGTCTGTGACCCAGGTAGAAGCAACATCTTTATTTAATAGGCTGGGAGCTGGACCGGAAGGTTTTTGTTTGTGGGCAGCAAAGTCAGAGTTACACACTGTAACAGGGAGTGGGATGAAGCAGAAAAAACTATAACAAGTGGTATCTTAGCTGTCACTATCCACCTGTGCTCGGGAAAGATGAATTCACTGTGTACTGCTGAGTGATGTGTTAAAAATACAGTGAAGATTTAAGTTTTTCAAATTGATTACTGTAAAAGACGTTGACACTGTCCCCCTCAAAATGACTCCCTCTTGTTACGAGCATACTTACCCTGTCACTTTGGCCACTTTCTGTAGCAGTTCTGGAAGTCCTCTTTCATGAGACTTCACAAGGTATGATTTTAAAAGAATACGGAGAACACAGTTGCCTAGGACCCCCCAGTGGAAAGGGTAGCTTCTGAAAACGCGATTGTGTAGCTCATCTGCCTTCTTCAGGACATCTGGCCACCAGGCACCTTGTGGTGCCTCCCTAAAGTTAAGATGACCGGGAAAGGCAAGTGTTTTGTATTAATTCAGGACATGAAGGCCACATAGACATCCCGAAAGAGGACCTGCAGGCCTTCAGGAAGTGGCAAGGACGATGAAATCAGTGTGTTTCAAGCAAGAAGGGAGTATTTTGAGGGGAATTAATATGTCTTTCACTGTAGTAAATGTTTTTTAAAAATTTAAGCACTGGTTGTTTTGTTTTGTTTTTTGGTACTGGGCATCCAACTCATGACCTGGAGCTTGGCAGGCAGGCGCTTGTGCTACTGAGCCAAACCTCTGGCCCTAAGTACTGTATTTTTTGAGCACTTGCTTCACATACAACATCACACTTTTTTTCTCCTTTTTTCTGATGTTTAGAAATCAAACCCAGGAACCTGAGAATGCTCGGCAAGTGCTCTGCAACTGAGCTGTGTCCCCAGCTCCAAAGGACATGTCGTGATACAGTGTGGCAGCATTGTTCTGGAGCACTTTGCTTTCCTGTTTTTCTAGTGTTTTCCAAGACTTTAATTTTGTGACCCTGAGAAAATGGACTGAAAACTTGAGTTTCTGTTCATCCTATCTATAGTTAATTTTTAAACAAATACTCAACTCAATGAAAAATCAATTTTTCAGTTATTTTGATGACTTTTTTTCTTCTTTACAGTAGCCAGTTTTTAAAATCTCTTTTTCAGTCAACTTACAAGGATCTCAGAAGGGTTCCAGGATGTTGTTGTTGACAACTGTGAAATTGAACCAGGATGGAATAATCTTGCCATTTTTGCCTTCTTAAGTATCTGCTTGTCCTTAAAAATTACCCAGTTGGGAACTGATGTAAAAATTGTAACTGTTTCAGAATAAAGGCATAATAAAAAATTGCTGGCATGGGCTGTATGCCCTGCAGTTTTCAATGGTGACCAAACTAATTTTTATCCAAGTTAGGAATGAAAATCTCTCTATCACTTCCTTCATTATAGGTTTTTAGAAGCACAACCATTTTTATAATCTTTCTCATATTTTACAGATACTTTTCTAATCACAAGTTTTTCAAGAGGTTAATAGAAATTGCAGTGCTTTATTGTCATGATGCTTAAATGATTTCTTTTTCAATAATGGGTATGTTATTAAAGAGAAAAATGATTTTGTGGCCTATCCATGAAGGTATGCGATGCCATCTGTCTTCAGCCTGGGTAATCAATGGTGTAAGTAAGACTCGTTTATTTCTCATAGATTTACTAGCGTCACTGCATAAATAGCCATAATGGTATCGATTGCTTAAGCCAAAGCAGTTTTTATCACATACAAGTGTTTGATGATGACTGTATTAGATGTTGGCCTTTGATTATCTTGGGCTTTCATAGATACAGAGGTTTCAGAAGCATTTCGTAGAAAGAGTGAAAATGCAGTGATTTTGATATGCTAGTATTTTTTATATTAACTACTTCTCCTTGTGTTTTATTTCCTAGACAAGTCCTTAATATCCCCTGAATCTTGGCTGTCCTGTTTATGTTGGTAAAATATTATGGTGATTATGAGGACTTCCTCTGTGTTTATCTCAGATGTCCCAGAATAAGGCAGCTGGTTAGAACCTGAGGTTAGAGTACCCAGGTGTGCCTGGCTATAAGCTGCAGCCCCATAAAGTTGGCCTGCAGGACCTGCCTTCTGCAAAGCCTCCAAAGTAGGGATAAAAATTCCTATATAGAGATTAGTATATAAAATAAAACAAATAGAACAGTGATAGGACTTGGCAAAGTGCCTAAAAGGCAAATGGATGGTAACAATTTTTATCATCAGTGCTCTTACCATTGTTGTTACCAAGTCAAAGTAGGACTCACTGGCTAAGTAGGCATTTAAAGTCAGCAGAAGTAAACACTGTCTACAGTTTAAATCACCTCCTCTTTATTGTAGCCCCTCCATTGTGACTATTCTTAGGGCAAATTGGGGATAAGCTAATTACATTAATTTAAAATGATTGTTCTGCAAATGACTTTTACACCAATTAATGTGCAGAGAGAACCTCCCTCCTGGGCCCATTGCACTTTGGCAAACACGGTGAAGAGGAGGAAATCTTTTGTTCCTCTGCACCCTAACTGTCCCCAGAGCTGTCTCCTTTAAGTGGCCACCAGTGTCCACACTTGGTTCTGATTCTGGTCATAGAGGGGCCTAGCAGGTTTACTTCTTCAAAGTCACAGCGCTCCTTCTGCCTTCCCAGATTTCAGGGGAGGTGGCAGAGTCAGCTGCCCCTCAGGTACCCAGTGCAGCACCCAGTCTCACAGGTCCTGGCTGGACATCAGAGTCTGCTTACAAAATAATTTGTGGCGTACATGAAGCAGCCTCTACGCCATGCTAAATCTAATTCCTCTAAATATTTTCAAGTGCCGACTCGTATTTTAAACCAAGCAGCTGACAAACATTTTACCTGTAGGCTAGCTTAATCTGATTTTACCCTAGTCAGAAGCCTAGCCAAAGAAATAAACTTCCTTCGTGAGCACACATTTCCAAATCCATCAAAAAATGTGCCCCAAAGCCAATGTGATTTTTAAAAAAAAGAAAAAGAAAAAGGGATTTGCTAAACGATCACCCAGAAAATGTTCATGTTCCTCTCTAAGACAAGGCCAGGGGTTAGGAAGAGAGGCACTTTTTTGTGCGTTTTAGTAAGTAATTTTCCTTGTTATAATAAAAAATCACATCACTTGTAGGAAATCTGGTTGGTGCCCAAATGCTCCAGGCAAGTGTTTGCAACTCATGATTATTTATTCCCCAGAGCTTTTTAGATGTGCTATGTGTGAATCAGTCCAGCCTTCATTTAAGACTTGGAAAATGTTCTGTAGGATTCTTTAGTATCAAAGCATCCATTAATTACTGAAAGCATGAGATGGTGGTTTACTGGAAGTCACAATCAGCATGTTCTTTGTTCTAAAGGGTTGAAAAAGGAGTCTTCCATAGAAAGGAAAGCCACTTTTTAAGATATCTTGTAATATCCTGTTGAAAGGCATTTTTTAATCATAAAGAACTCTTTTGAAAAGGTCTTTCTATGATGACATCCACATTACACTGGAAAATATTCTCGTGTTTCTGGCAGTGATACACTAATTACTACATATACATTTTTAATAGTTTAATCTGTCATATTCTCAGAGAGGAGTGATTCTGATTTCAAACAAAACTGAGATGCATGACCAAACACATTATGAAATGTGTAGTTTTATAAAATCCTGTCGTTAATTTAGTCAGAAAAAAATTGTTTAGTTTCAAAGGAGGAATAGTAATGCTCTCCATGTTTTTTGTATTGTATATTGGCCACCAAGAAGGAATTCAGATCACAGTTTGAAAATAGTCCACTGAATTATACTATGGTTTTGTTGGCAGTCTGGGCTTGTATGTAGCAAGAGCCCATTTAAGCCAGCCTAAATATAAAATGATTTGTTATAAAGATACAGGGGTGTCTCATGAAACTCAAGGGTATAGATATTTCTAGAAATGGCCTGGAAAGTAGACAGAAGTCTTTTCTTGCATTTTTAGATTGTGTTTTTGTGGTTGTTTCTTACATATTTTCTGCTTCAAACAGATTCTCTCAGTCACTGCTATGTTCTTGATGCTAAGTGATTTCTCAGTTAATGAGTAGGTATTCATAGACCTCCACCCAAAGACCTCAGTCTGTCCTGAGTCAAATGGTCCCTACCAGTGGGTTG
The DNA here is from genome assembly GCA_004027455.1 of Hydrochoerus hydrochaeris. Classification (NCBI taxonomy): domain Eukaryota; kingdom Metazoa; phylum Chordata; class Mammalia; order Rodentia; family Hydrochaeridae; genus Hydrochoerus; species Hydrochoerus hydrochaeris. Next base: position 226,023 of record PVLA01001391.1, read on the forward strand.
CCTTTGGCCATGTAGTGTTTGTTACACCTAAGATCCTCCATCATTTTTCCCGGGAAAAGGAAGGCAGGCCTTCTCTCACCACTAGGAACATTCAGGGCAGGGATGTGGCTCAGTGTTGGAGTTGCCTTACATGTACAGTCCTTGGGTTTGATCCCCAGGGAGCATACACCCACACACACATACATACACACACAAGCAATCTTCACAGAGCCTTTAAATTCTACCTTCTGAGGGAAGGTAGAGTTGTTTCTAGTCAAGAGTTACTTCATTCTCAGAAGTTCCTCTGCCCCTTTGACAAGCTTCAACTATGTCTCCTATAGCAGAAGAGAAAGGTGTGGCCTATTTAAAAATAGTCTAATTATCAAAATGTGGCCTGGGATGTCCTCCTATAATTCACATTCCTAGCCTGCTTTTAAAACTCTACATTATTTATGAACAAGTCAAAATAGCAGCATGTCCTCTGAAGGGATGCTCGGGTTATTTATCTATTAATTTGTCCCTCTCCATTGGAAAACTTACCATCTGGATGCTGTCCACATTTTAAAAACACATAAATTAAAACCCAAGGCAAACTGACTATACCATGGGTGACCTTCATGTCTCCCGTTGTCCTGGGCAGCCCTTTCCTATTGTAGTGATGCTGAAAGGAGAGACGAGCGAAGGGAAAACATGCACGCTGATAGCTGCTCCCTCTTTACCGAGTCCAGGTCTTCCTTTTAAGACACTGCATTCATTTAAACTTTATAGTAAAAGTTATGGTAAAAGGCGAAGTAGGAATACTGTACAAGAAAGTGGTTCCTGAAATAACATGGTGCATTTCAGATTGTTTGGCCACCTTCCACCTGTCACAGGCATTGTCCAATCTGATTTTCAGCTTGCATTTTCTGGCTGTGGTTGAATGACTTCATAAATTGCTTTCATGATTATCCTCAGGTTCTCTCAAAGGATATGTGTTTGATGAATAAATATAGTGTTTACAATTTGCCACTATCGGTAGTATATCCTGAGTTACTCAGGTTCTAAATTGCATGAGGTTTTTAGTGAAATCGTGTATATCCAAACACAGGTTTAATGTTATGCAGATGTGTTCTACACATGCACGCAATTCTGAAGCAATGAAGATTTTTTCCTGTTCTTTTTCATCTTAAGTTAGTTTCTGCATTTTTTTGAGCTAAAGTCATGATGACCCATGACCTGAAAAATGGGTATAATATCTCCCTCCCTCTTCTTTTCCCTCCCTCCTTTCTTCTGTCCTTCCTTTCTGCTCTCCTTCTCTTCCTTTCTTTTGTAGTGCAGGGGAGTGAACCCAGCCCCTTTTAATGATAGGCAAGCGCCGTACCACTGACCTACATCACCAGGTTAGGAATAGTTTCTTGGGAGGAAAAATTTGCTGTTACTGATATTTATCTAGTATCTTAAGATCAGCATATCAGATTTCTCATAAATTAGTTGCTTCCAAAAACAACCTAATTGAAATATTGCTTTAAGAAATTTTTCAAGGTAGATAGGAGGATCAAACAGACATAAGACTAATTACTATTTTTAATAGATGATAGAACATTTCTATAAATTAAAACTTTCAGCCTAGGGATTTATTGTGGAATTGTGGTTAAATGGGTATTAGTCAGCTTGAGCATGTTTCATAATTACGGGTAAAGGGAAATGGGCTTTTACTGGAAATGCCATCATTGATCAGTCAGTTGACCAGCAAGTGAGGATTAAGCAGATGTGGGCCTTGGAGTGGTGGGAGACTCATAAATCATGAAATCCTGTTTAGAAGGTGAATGCACTCAAGAACAGTTAATGAATAACAAACAGTATGAAATGAAGAACATTGGGTTGCAGACAAATCTGAGATGACATGGGTCTTGATAATGGAATTAATGGTGCAAAGAAAGAAAAAAAGAAGCATTGTCATTGGCTTCATTTGGGATGAAGGCTGGTTGACCTCTGGAATGGACAGGGAATGAGACTGACCCCAGCTGCCTGAGTAGCAGCCCTAAGCAGACACTGAGGAATAACTACCAGTCTGTGAGCAAGGTGACTAAGATGCAGCTGTAACCTGGTTACATTCATAGTACAACAGCCTGGCTGCATAAGAAGGTAATGAGATAACTGAATTACTCCTCTGAGAAGCCCAGGGACTACTTCATGGGGGAAGTTATATATTCTCTGAAACCTAAAGAATGTATGGGACTTGGAAAGGAGACTGGGGAAATTGTGTTCCAGGGAATGCCATATCAAGGTCCAAAGTATAGAGAGAGAACAACATGTTCCATGAGGCAGACCCAGATGGCTCATCGACCAAGTAGAAGTCAGACAGGCGTGATTTGAGGAAAGACTGGAGAGACAGATGCAGATATGACAGTAATGAGTTTGGATTTTATCCTAAGGGAAATGAGACTCCTTTAAAACATGCTGAAGAAGGAAAGAGCATGATCAAAGTTGTCTGTTAAGAAGATGAGTGGGTGGCAGTGTGGACAGTGAAATAGATGGAGGAGGTGGCTTACAGTCTGAATTCACCTTGGGAAGCCCAGAAAGGCTTGCAGTTAAGATGGTTACTCCTTTAGATCTGACTGGAGGCAAGGGCCATAAAGGGAAGTAGACTGACTTAAGGGGTGCTTAGCAAGTGAGGCTGAGATGTCTTGTTTAATATGGAGGGAAAATGGAGATAGGGTTTCAGGGTGCAGGTGGTGCTGTGTTAAAACAGGGAGCTCTGTGCAAGGTTGGGCAGAGGAAGAAGAATGTGTATCCTGTTTTACCAGGCACGGTATATCTAAGAGATCTAAGAAATCAACTCATTCGATTGGTCTGTCAGTCAAGACATGAGAGGGAACTAAATAAGATAGGGGCACTAGTAAGTCATAGAATTCAATACTTTCAGGTTAGTGAGAGTGAGTGAGGATGGGTGCGTTAAGTGTGTCTTGTCTCGTCTCAGTAGGTTCTCTGTTACACCCAACTTCAGGAGATACTCTGTGTACTTGGGACAGAACCAGGGCTCATAGACACTGAGATGGAATAACAAGAGGAGTAGAAGGAAATCATTTGTACCCAGAAGCCACGAGACACATTTGCTCTGACCAATGAAGAAATAGTGCTGATATTGCCTTAAAGTCATGTGGAGATAGCACTGAAATGGAACTCAGCTAAAGAAAGCTTATTGGTAAACTTTGCTTAAATGATTGCTTTGGTCAGTATGGAGTTGAATAAAAATACTCAATACACCCTTTGCTGAACAGAGCTGCAGACCAAATACACCATTACAGGACATTCTAACGTTTCTTGTGTCTGATCTGGCCACCCCAATAGAGCTTTTATGGCCAGGAAGGAATGAAGCAACTGGATTTTATAGAAGAACGTTCCAATTTTACAAAAGTATTGAAGGAAGGAGGAAAGCAACAAATCTGATTTAGTGAAGACATTTTCCTTGACAGCAAGATTTACTCCTGTGTTATAAATTTGCCATGATCGAGACTAAAATGCAGTGAAAGTTAAATTTCACCTATATCTCATTCAACGCCTAACGTGATTTAAATGACAAGATTTCAGAAGTGACATGTAGCCTTGGATCTAAATATATTTTTTATGGTTGGAAATTTTAATTTCAGATCAGTGAAAAATCATGATGCCTCTTTATGTGTAAGAGGCTCAGAGAGTGGAGTGTTAGGCCCCTGCAGATGGTTTTGTCAAGCAGAACTATTAATACTAAGGGGAATCAGATGGCAGCATTTGCACCGGCTTATCTATATATTTGCTCCCTCAGATAATGTTGAAGTGGTTGAATGACCGACCTAGTTCTAAGATAGAGACACGATGAGTTGATTTGGTTTTAATCTCACACTAGATGTTCAGTATACCCATGACATGCTGGCATGGTTGCCCTGTAAAGAAATATTATATGTGTATGACCTGGCTCCTGCCTCCTACCTCCTACCCAGCTGCACCTGGAAGTATTCTTTCTTAAGTTCATGCTGAGGCAGCTTCACTGACCTCTTTCCTTCCAAAGGCCTGACCTTTCACCACAGTGGACTTTCTCTCCCAGTTTGTCTGCCTATAAGAAGATGCCCTGTCACAGGTCACTTCGGGAGAAACCCTTTTCTCACTTTCTTCTGGAAATCTGGTTTGCCTGTAATCTACCATCATTGACCTCTGGACTCTTTGCATGAAGGGAAATTGAGGAGGGACAGATTTACTATAGTGCCACTACTCTTTTTGTTTTTCAGAGATCCTCATTAATTGGTGATTGTTGTTTTTAAAAAAATACATTTATGTTCTGTATGTGCTGAACATATGGAATATTTTAACTCTCACAGGAAACCCATGCTGTCAGCATTATCTTGAGAACACTATGAAGAGACCAAGGCACAGATATTAAGTCCTCACCCTCGGGTTGTACATCTAGGGACTATAGTAAATGGTGTTGATGGAGCTCTAGCCTTCTCTAAGTTCTGATTGTGGGTTCTGTTTGAAAGGCAGCTGTTCAAAGCTATGCTGTCAAGTCTGTTGATAGAACATCTTTCAAGCCCTGCTCTGTTCATAGTTTGTCAGTTATACTTAGGTGTCTGTTAAAATTCTTAACAGCCAGTGTACATTTCTCTTTTGAAGCTTGACTAGGGTTGTTAAGTGATTGAGAGAAAAAAAATTACCAACCTCACCCATAAAGCAGTTCAAAAATATCCTTGCCAACAGAAGAAAATGGTAAATGTTTAAAAATAAAATTAAAGCTATGGCTTTGATGGGTTTTCTGTATGATTCTCCATGGTAGCCTGACCAGCCTCTGGAGGTACCAGTTCGATAAATGTGGTGGGAACAGTCTCACTCTATTACTTTCAAATTAACCCAGTCCATGTGGCTGTCCTCATTCGAGCCTTCTTGGTGAGCAGCACTGCACCATATTGATTCAAGTGATGGCTAAGAATATTAAGTATTCTAAAGTAGCCACACAAGTCCCTAAACCTCTGAGAACATGAGCACTGCTTGGTCAGGGACTAGAAAATCCCTGGGTATATTTGAGTTTAAAATCTGAACGTAAAATCTGTGCTGCAAGATTAAGGGCAGCACTGTTTTCAGACTCTCCATTTGGAGACAGTCTTCTCTTTTCCAAGAGAAAGTTAAAGCTTAAAGAGAGCGGCATGAATTCAGGGTCATTCAGTGCCCCTGATACCTCACAAACCTTTGCATCACTTGAAAACCAGAGTTTGCTCCTGTAAACATAGAAGCCAACTAGAAAGGTGACATTCAGTTATCATGACCTGAAAAATGAATGTGATGGGACACAATGAGAAGGTGTGAGGATTCTTTCATGACATTGTAGAGTAATTGTAACAGTAATGCATTAAAGTGTCGGTAGACAAAATACTTAATTGAATTTGCCTTCATTTTTCTCATTGATTTGCTTTGGGTCCTATCCGCACTGTCCCCTATTTAAAAAATACAACCAGTCCCCTTCTGCCCAGTCCCCAACACTCATTCTGGAGTCCTTTATTATTGCAAAATGATATGTGTGAAACCTTGCCACTGACATTCATAGACTTATAATCCTACTCCTTCAATTGCTTTATTAATGCTTTGGCTTTCAGCATAAAAGCCAGCACTCTGAACCACAGAAATTTTCTGATTATGACAGTGACATTTCTCATTTTCTAATGGAGAAGCAGTAACTTGTAGCTGGAAAGCCAGTGTATGCATGCAGGGCAGAATCCTGTATTTTCAATGCAGTCCTTACAGAGATTAGCATTTCTCCTAGACGTCTGCTAATCCTGAATTGTGACAGATGTAAGCCTATGTCCAGCAGTTGGTGAGAGCCCTGTGGGTTTCTGACTACAGATCTCATGAGTGAACATCCACTGTCATTTTAATCAGTGACAGAATCAGCCTGGGCCGTGCTTCCTAGGGCAGACACGGTTGTCCTTCCTGGACCCTGTCCGTAAACAGGGGAACTTCCCCACCATGGAGCTTACATTCTAACAGAGTAGAGTGATCAGAAAGCACTAAAGAATTGCCTGTCTTACAGGTGAAAAATACCATCTCTGCCCCTGCCCATTATGAACATGATGAGAAATCACTTGTGCCAGAGATATGCTAAGAGTTATGGGATAACCAGTCCTCTACGGGCATGAGTCTGATTTAGAAAATCTCAGAATTCCCATATGGAATTCTAGATTAGGTTGTTAAAAAACAACAACAACAAACAACACCCACCACAAAATAAAATAAAGACCATCTATATTGGAAAATACTAAATCCTTGGTTATCGCAAACTAAAATTGCTTCCTGTTTTTTCTAACTATTGATGTCTTTCCTTCTGTCTGGACTCTGGGATTGGTAGGGGGCAGTGGCCAGTCCTCACTCCACTGAGAAATGAATTGAATCAGAAGAGTTCACAATGTGCTATCTATGCATGATAGTTATAATGTGTTGGGAAGTCTATTCAAGAGTTAAATAGGATTTTGGCTTTGGGCACTTTTTTTCTGCCTCACATTTATTGGCATTCAGTGACCTGAATCAGTTTTAAAGGTTCACTTATACATGTAGCGTATCAGGCATGAAAAAGATAAAAATGTCCCTAGAGAAATTTCACTGAGATTTTAGTCAAGAGGAGGTAGTGTAAATAAACAGCAAGGAAAACAACAACAGTGTACTCAGGAACAAGCCACAAGACAAATGCTGGGTAATTTGTACTGTCCTCTGATGAAATGGCTGTGAGCACGTCATCCGGGGCTCCTGGTACTGTCTGTGACAGCTGTGATGACATCTGCCAGTGGATAGCTCTGCACTCAGGTGAGAGCGTTCCGAGGAGCCTGTCACCCACCGTTCTGAATCCAGGGGCTGGACTAGGCATTACGTAGTGATGATAATCTTTGAGGGTGTTATCTGTTCTTACAATAGCTTATTTATCCTCACTTTACTGACATGGAACCCAGGGCCTCAAGTGATTAAACCAGTGGGGCCTGGACCCCAAGCAGTCTATTGTGTAAGAAGACACTGGGTCCCATATGTGTTTCTGCTGCTCTGGTTCCAGGCAGTGGGATTGAAACTTGGCTCTTAATGTTGTGCATCTGGATGGGCTAAGCTATCATCCGTGGTCCTCACCATGTCCCCCCATCTGACGCAGCATCCCCATGCTCTGTCAGGGCAATGTCAGCCCCTTCTAGGCTATAATAGCAAAATGTCTCCAGATTTTCTCAAATGTCCCCTGCAGGGCAAAGGTACCCCCTTTTAAGAACTTGCAGTTCAGACCCTGAGGTTATGCACACATGGGTTCAAATCACTCCCCACCTTGAGTCCCATGTCTAGCTCTCCTATGGAGGAGCTGTTCGCTGTGGCTGTGTGTACTGTATTTGTCTGCTTAGACTGACAACGACAAAGATCATACACCAATAAAAAATATTTCTTGTTGTTTTAAGAGGCTACAAAGTCCAAGGTCAGCATGTTGGCAGGTGAAGTGGGTTTTATCCTAAGGTCTCCTGTCTTTTATGTATATACAGCAGGAGTGAGAGCAGGCTCCGATGTGTCCCCTTACAAAGGCACTAATCTCCCCATAAAGAGTCTGTGCTCTTGATCTCATCTTCCCTCAAAGGCCCTGTTTCCAACAACCGTAAGAGTTAGGGTTTCAACACCTGAATGAGGTGGAGGGGAACAAACATTCAGCCCATAGTCACGCTTTGATAATTTGAAGGATGAAGAAACCATGGAATCAGAGAGACCCCATTTCACTCTTGGTGGGACTCTTGCAGTATTTGAACAAGTCATTTAACCTTTTCTAGCCCATTTCTTGACCTACTATTTGTCTTGTGGGTTGTTTTTGGAGGTTGGTTGAAATAACCTATCACCACATGCGTAGCTTTAATAGGAAAGAAATTATCGTTCCTTCTTTTGTTCTCTAAATAAAAGTGTCTCCACAGTAGGCTTGGTGGCACACTCCTCTAATGCCAGCGCTCTAGAGGCTGGGGCAGGAAGAACACCGTGAGTTTGAGGTCAGCCTGGGCTACATAAGCAAGGCCAGCCTGAACAGCATAGAAAGACTCTGTCTCAAAACAAAACAAAAAACAAAACAAAATGTCTCTCTCTATATAATCTTAATGTGGGTGACATAGATCCACCTTCAGAGATAGATAGATATACTGAAAGTTTGTGGCATTTGGTGGTCTTTATAGTGTATTTGGCTAAGTATATTATAGTTTATCCATAAACGGATTACTACTTAAATGTTATTGCTCAGTGGGTACTTTTGTCACAGGCACAATGAGCAGATATTATATGGTATCGTAAGAGGAAGTTTTACTGTTGTAAACCATATGTGTTTATATATACAATTTAGGCAAAAAAAAATTTTTTTTTGCAGTGCCTCTGAGAAACTTTTGGAAAATTTCTTAGCATCTTTGGTAAGAATTAAGTGTTTTCATACAGCAAAGAATAAAATCCCTTTTCTGTAATAAAATTATGGAAACAAGATGAGTAATAGAAACACAAAGGCACAAGACACTTTCCATGTGCTGTTGTGTGTGACTGCCCCACTGTTTCTGCTTCCTCAGGACCATCATGGTGCTGTGCACAAAACTGAACCTCGGATCTCAGTTTGTGGTGGATGTAAAGAGAGGCTTTGTCAGATAATGGACTTAAAAAGCAATAGGAGGAAAAGAAAGTGCTCTAGGGGATATAACTGCATGTATGTTTAAATGTGTAGGATGATAACCATGTTGCTAAGTTCTTGTAGGATCGTTGAACAGAACTGTTTGCAGCTTCACTGTTTGAATGTCCACCTTGTATGCTCTGATTTTGTAACTTGAACAACTATAAGAAGACAATATGTAATTCATCAACTAGTGATTTCTTACTGTGTATTTTTTAAAAATTCTGTATTGTTCCATGATTTCTGTTTTGCCTTTTTTCTCTTTAAATAAAATTCAGAGAGAGAGAGGCTTTGTACAGACATACCATTTACCATTCTGAGGAGCTCATTTCCTAGATGATCAGTAAACAAATGTGGCCATGTTTTAAATTTAATTTAAGAATGTGTGTGGGGCAGTCAGCTCTGCAGGGACTGCTGCAGCTGGTGAGCCCTAAACATGCTTCCCACGGATGAGGTCCCCTGGCTGCACAGCTGTAAACACTGGCTGCTTGGCTTTCTAGCAGTTGCATTGCTTGCCTTTCTTCCCAGCTTTAGTGCCATGCTAATCATGAAGTGTGTTTAATAAAAAATAGCTTCTCAGCTGGCAAGTGACTCTCTGTGTTAAATATTTTAAAAAGTTATTCAACTCAGTGAGACACTCTTGACATTAAATAGATTTAATAAGAAATTGTTTGTTTCTGATGGTTTTCACTGTTAAGTATTTTTTATAGGTAGTTACTTTTCCAGCTGACAACCAACTCCAACTCTTTAATATTTAAAAAGTTGCTTTTAAAGCTGCTTGGTGCATCTGTGTATAAAACATAATGTGAGGATTCGTTTAACTTTTGAAGGATTCTTCCTAATGAACTTAACAAGACAGTTTTTATTTTCTAAACATATTTATATTTCACACACCAAAACAGATTTTAGGCTTTACAAACTGGCGACAGTTTTCTCCTAAAATATCAGTTTTAATACCTTGTAGAATACCGGATAGCAAAGCACACTTGATTAAATGTATTTATCTAGTGTTGAACACTGGTGGGAGATTGCATTGTGGGTAATTATTAAGATGCATAATTCTGTGTCCCATTAAAGCTCTCTGGGACCTTACAGAAAAGCCAGTTGGTCTCCACATAGCTTAATTGAAATTACACATGGTTCCCACAGGCAGGGTTTGTACCAGGACATAGAGCAGTGCTGCATAGGAGTTTGTTGGAATTTGGTCAATGACTTTGGGTATTATCTTTATTTCTGGTTCAGGAGAACACCTCTTCAGTGTATAACTCTTAATTCCAGCATGTAGCCTCTCTATATTTTTTTAATAATTTTGTCCCTTTGGACTGAGTGGTTGACCTCGGCTGAGTGCTGGAGTGGGCATGCTACAGTACATGGTGACTTTGGTTCAAGACCTTTACCTCTCAGTTTCTTAGTTTCTTCCTATGTAAAACATGGGAAGTATCATCTGAGTCTTTTTAGCACTGCTGAAAATTAAATGAGGTGATTATATTGAAGTTTTCTCTCAGCACCACAAAATACTAAGTATTCATTAAATAGTTACTATTACTGTATTATTCTGTATAATTGAATAGCAGAATTAATTATTCGTTGCAGTGCTTTGGTGAATGATCTGTGTTGGCTACCTGGAAGCTTTTTTGAATGTCAAATTTGGTATATCAAGAAGGCTAAACCTTGTTTCTTCTGTTGAAGCATTTGAGGAATATTGGCATTTTTTGTGGTTGAGTGGACTGTTGTTAGTAACAATACTCTCCATGAATTCTAGAAACACATAGAACTTTCAGACTGAAATTGACAGAGGCTTGAAGGTATCCTTAAATTTTCCTCTCTTTATCATGCAGAGAAATTCTGTAAAATCTTTTCATTCTGACATGCCTATGACCCCTAACTCTTTGAGTATCTGGAGTTCTCCCACTGTGGTTGATAAGTCACCTATTGGCCTCAATCCCTCATCCCTAATCTGGCATTCTGGAAAAGAGATTATCTAGGATAAAAATGTAACTGAAAGAAACTTCTGATTATTTTTACCTGCCTAATCATCCACTGCATGACACCTGGCTAGAGAGCATGGTAGTGATGAGGATGAGAGTGTGGCTGACAGAAATGACAGCGATGTGAAGGATGGTAAGGGTGGCAGTAGCACTAGCTCGCTTGTACCCAGGCCACATTTCCAGCTGGCCCCAGCCTTTCTTAAATCCATGCCTGGTGTGGAGTAGACCTGCGCTTTGGCGGTGGGATCCGAGTGGTTGCTTGACTAAAGAGCTTTTTGTAGAGTGGCCCGTTGTCCATGTTGTAGAGACCTATGCCTTCTACAGTGTGCCTTTGTTAGGTTAAAACCCTTGCTTTATTTTGCCTTTTTGATCTTCTGAACTGGTTGTGGTCCCATAATCCTCTTTCTATAGTATTCATTTTTAAACTTATTCGTTGCCCTAAGCTTTCTTCCCTCTGCTCTAGAACCCACTTGGTTCGTTCGTTTGTTTGTTCATTCATGTTAAATCCCCTTTGGAAATTTCCCTCATTGATTCATCCTTGAAGCCACCTTCCTATACCAGCTGCTCCCAGGTGTTCCCAGGTATTGTCTTTCAAGAGTCTTCATTGCAGTTTGTGCGACCAATTGTTTCTTCCACTCTTTGTGTCACAAGACCTGGAGCTTTTAGCACATGGAACATCATAGGTGTTCGGTGAAGAGGAATTGCCTGCTTGGGTAAATTCATGTCATGTTTGTATTTTAGCAACATGTCTGGAAGCACAAAACAGGATTAGAGTTATGACTTTTATCCTTTGACCCACATCTTAAAAGGGACAAATCCTTTCCTTACCTACGGTTAACCAGGTGTAGTAAAAGTAAATATGCAGCTGAAAGATACACTGTTTAGGGTAAAATGTTTCTTGTGGAGTGACTTGTGTCAAGGTTATTGGGCTAGGCTGGAGCAGTTCATCTGTTTGAAATACTCATTTTTAGCAGGCATAAGGAAAGACAAAACTCATTTTCCTATTCTATTAAATTTGATCATATACACATTATCTCAACAAATACAAGGAAACTCAGTGTGCTTTTCCATTAGGTTTCTATATTTATTTTGTGACATTGTCTGTGTTAAATGTACCTGTAATGTTTTCTTCTCTAAAATAGAATGTTGTTTATTTTCATATCCTATTTTCTCTCTAGCAGTACACATCAAGACTTTTTAAATCAACATTCAATTATCACCAAATGACTTTTCTGCCTATTTCAGAATGATTTTAATGTGGTCGTGTTTATTTTATTTAATAGTTTTTATATCTGCTTTGGGATAATGCAATTAAATTTTTTCCCTTATGCAGTCACTGTAGAGCCCTTTGCATGAGAGAATAAAGGAAGACCACAGAGAAGGAAAGCTGTTTTGTTTTTAAAGAGCAGGCAAAATATTATCCTCTGATTTAAAAGGCCTTCCCCCCTCCTTTCCGTTTAGTATTTGGTAATTCAGAGAAACATCACATTTTTAGAAGTTAGGGCATCTCAGTTTAGGTTAGAAGAACAAAATTCTGTCATGGTCACCTTTTTTCCTAAAGTCCTGCCAGTTTTGGAGTGAGAATATACTTTCTGGCAAGTCTAAAATAAGCAGAAAACTCAACCTTGTCCAAGGCATAGTGCAGTCTGGTACTTAGGAAGAAGAGGCATAAACAAAAGAAATAAACTTGTCATTGAAAGAAAGTTTTGAGATCTCTCTTAGAGGCTGTTAGAAACCAGAGGCTGGCTGGATAGAGATACAGCTCAGAGGCAGAGCATCGCTCTGGTATATATGAGGCTCTAGTATATGCATTTCCCTGGGGTATAGAAGACCAAAAAAATATAAAAAAAGAGCAGCTTATCAAAACCATAGTGTCCCTGTGCAGATAGTTAGCATTTATAAACATTTAGAAGGAACATGGACTGTTCAAGGCAACTATTTTCAGTTTTCCTAAGCACTGCATTTGGAGGATAGTTTTTGTCCCTAATGGTGAAGGAGCCAGCACCCTAACCCCAGCCTTGGACCACTTACAATTCTCCTTCTTTCTCCAGAACTTGTCCTCTTTCCTGCCATGTTTCAGTGCTTGCCATTTGTGGAAGGAAGAATACGTAAACCTGGTTATGTGCACAGCTTTGCCTCTCCTAACTCCGCAGTGTTGAGCAAGTCACTTAGCCTGTGTTCAGTGTCTTCATCTTTTACATCCAGTTAATGGTGATGCATATTTTATGAGGTTATTACTGTAGGGTTGAATGTGCTATTGCCTTCAGAATAGTTCAGTGCCTGGAACACAGCAAATACTTTTGGAATCTTAGCTGTGGCTCTTAATAAAAAATAAAAGTGATCAACAGCATGTGTTATGTAGCCACATTGTCATCATTATTAACAACCTTCTAATCTCAAATATGTCACTGCTCAGCCCAAATGCCAGCTATTCCATTAAGTTTCCCCTTTTTGCTCATTGGAATTAATTACCCTTCTGGGTTCTTATTTACTTTTTCCTGTATGTTTGATATAGCCCTTAATACTTAATGGATTTTATTATGTATGTCCTGGAAACTTGGGATCATTTTTACCTGTCCTTTTAATCAAGTTTGTGGATAGTAATTATTTTAACTTAAATCACATTGTGGTGGAGAAAATATGTGGCTCAGATGAGTGGAGTTTCCCTTTGCTTTTGTTTTGCTTGTTTTTGGTGATCCTGGAGATTGACCGACAGGACCTAGGCTATGTGCTAACCACCGCCCCCCCCTCAAATTTTGTATTTTTAGACAGAATCTCACTCAATTGCCTAGGCCCAGGTTTGAAACTCAGATCCTTCAGCCCCAGCCTCCTCGGTTACTGGGATTTCAGGCTTGTGCCACCTCAGCCAGGTTGGATGAGTGTTTTAGTTGGTTTTCATTGTAAGGACTTAGTGGGGGTGGTGTGAGGCGTGGATCCCACAATATGTGTCCCGCAGTGCTGCCTTCACCATCAGCTGCATTAGCTAAGATTCCAGTTGTTGCTTTTATATGATGCAGACTGTGTCTTAGGTCGAATATTCGTTATCCAATTCAGGAAGAAGTGTCCCCAGATGGAAAGGCTTGAATTATTTATGCAGTGTTTATCTCTGAGTTTACTTCCCATCACAACCAATTAAGGCTATTTGGTTTCATTAAAAATAGCATTTTCTCATTTGGGAAAACATTTATCTCAAGGAAATTTAAATTTACCCACTTGGAGGCTCCAAGCTGGTGTTGAGTTAGCTATTCTGCCCTCAGCCAGGAGGAAGGAAGGGAAACAAACACCATGGACCTTCTTTTCTTCATATCAAATCTTCAACAGACATGAGTCGGTATAATCAAACTTTATTTTTGTTCAGCTTTTAGATTTAAATGTCTGTGCATGCCAAACATATGCAGAGCTTATAAAAGAAGACTGTGGCCATCAAAGCCACTGTGTCCTCCAGCATGGCCAGTGCCTTTCATGAATGCTGAGGAGGAAAGAGAGGCCGGTGTGCGTGGAATGGTAGGTTGCATCCAGCCTCAGCCCTTGCTGTGAATAAAATGTGTTCTGCCTTCTCTTTACATCTCCTGGCCTGTAGCCCTGATCCTGAACTCCTCCCTCCCCAGGCCTGACTCTTGAACACTGTGAAAAGGCTTTACTTTCCTTCCTGCAAGCTTTTGTTTGTTTTAGATGCCATTTTTGAAGTGAGACAGCTCATGGGATAAAAATGAGACAAAGTGATAGGTCCAGACATGGTGCAGTTCAGCTGAGATGTATTATGACTCAGTGCTCTAGCTGGGACCCTGAGGTCAGATTTGGTCACTGGCAGGGGGCTGACCTTTCTGAGGTCTCCTGCAAAGTTGTATTCATATAGCAGCACTTACCCTCTTGATTGGCCAAGAATGATAGCTATGACTGCCAAGTTTTTGGGGGAAACTCTACCTACTCAGTTTCATAAGCAGCCAGGTAGAATCTCTTAAGAATGGAATTGGACCACATGGTGTACTGGGTGAGGCTGAAGATTGATGGTAGTACCAGTCTGTCTTTTTTAGGTTATCCTCACAAGCTCTCCTGCCCTCTGAGCTGCCTATGCCCTGAAGGTGGATGTTGAAGGATTACTTATGTTTTTCACATTTCACTTTTCTGTGACTATCTGCTTTCCACTGAATACACACACACACACACACACACACACACACACACACGTATACACACACTTTGGAAGTACCGGGAATTGAACCCAGGACCTTGCCTATGCTAGGAAAATGCTCTACCAGAGTTACAATCACTTTTAAAATTTTATTTTGAGACAGGATCTCACAGAGTTTCATAAACTGATCTTTGACTTGCATACTTCTGCCTCAGCCTCCTGAGTAGGTAGGATCACAGGCATGTGCTACCATGCCCATCTGACCTTTTGTTTCTTAGGGAGGACAGCAGCAGTCTGTATGAAGGAATAACAAGTAACTCTTATAGTTAGCTCCTGAGCCCATACCAGACCTCACCAATTGATTAGTGAGTCCTTCTCCCCGAATCTGAAAGGGCTTCCTAATCCTTCCCCAAGAAGGAAGGCAAGCGTCTTCCACCAATTAGTGATAATTTCCATGCTAGATTAAACCTATTTGCCATCTTCAATTTAAGTTAAAGTCTTTCTTCCCTGCCTTGAGCTGGAGGGTGTTTCTGTCTCCTATAGTTAGGGAATGATTTTTAAAAAATGAAACTTTCACAATTTATATATCATCTACAGTCTGAACTGGTCACATTTTCAACCAAAAATCTTTCAAAGCAAGAGTATTGAAAGAGCCGTTGGGGACAGTATTTTTAAACTTAACCATTGATGGTTGTTGTGTAACTGGATTGTTTGGACTCTTGCTTAAATGAAAGGATGTTGCAAACCTGGAGTATATGGGGAGAAAACTGTTAATAACAAGCACTACCCTTTGTTGGGCACTTACAGGGTGCAAGATGGTGCACAGAACTAATTATGAACATCACATGTCATTGAGTTTTCACAAATGTGCTAAGTAGGTAATGTTATGATGCTGAGTTATGGAGGATATAAGGGGGCCTTGGAGAGGGTAATTTGTCCATGTCTACAAGTGCCATAGCCACAAGTGGAACCCAGAATACCTCCCATCTTTATCAGATTTGCAAGCTTCATTTCAAATTTAAGTCATAGGCTGTATGACACATCAGCTGTACAGTGCTGGCTGTGTAACACACTGTCCGGCCTGACCCCGTTTACTTCAGTGTCATTCCCTGTGCTGCGTTCTAGCAGATATTATTTAGATTTCCTGCATGCCATGCCATGCTTCCTATTATTTAAGTTATATCCCTAAATGCCTGACATATAATTTCAGATTTGTACGAAGTTCAAATTTTATATATGCCTCCTGTACCTCGTTTAGCTGTCACCTTCTGTGATAATGTGTTTTCTCCTCTCACTGGATGTTTGGATGTTAGTGGTGACTTCCTGTGACATAGGACATGCCTCAGGATGGTAGGAACCCCTTTTCCTAGATATAAATCATTCCAGCAGAAGCCATTCAGTTCATAAATGCAGTTAGCTTCTCTCTTCCTTCCCTCTCTATTCCTCCCTCAGCCATTTAGAAACACTTTTCAGGTTTAGATTTACATAAATGCAAAAAAAAAGAAAAAAAAGCCAGTATAGTTATTTAGCTCCAGTCTGTAGTTTAAACAGTGGGATACATAGCTAATTTCACTCATTTTTTTAAAAATGTGCATTAGTAACCTGACACTCCATTAATTACTACATTTCATATTGGGAAGCTACACTTCCTTTTCTTAGAAGCCTGCTGGAAGAAAGACAATTACCTCTGCAAGCTACCTCCAAGTGTTTCATATTTAATATAACATGTTAACATAATAATGCTGTTTTATAGAGAAAAGAGGGTAAATTATATACTAAATGATAAAAAGGCTCCTTTTAAAAAGAAAACAAGGAGATAATGAATGTTGCTTTTTCTCAGGATTAGAGAAAACACATCAGTGTGAACAGGTTCCTAACAGATGCCAAAAAAATCTGGTCAGATTTGGGTATTGTAATTGTACTGTGCTTGACTGGCAGTTTAGTTTTCTGCTACTGGCCTTTGATTCTTCAGGGATACAAAAACCAAAAACAATCTAGAAGGTATTCTTTCTCCCAAGCTGTGTATTTTGTGACCTCAAAGCCTAGAGAAGATAGAAAGTAAATCCTTCTGTATGTACCATAGAGAACCATAATAGCTATTATAATAGCTTTGTCTCTTGTAAAGTCAGGATGGAGGAAAACACTAGTGTTACCAACAGGAAGGACAACCTTTTTATTAAACTTTTGTCTTCTTACCACTTTTTAAATTTACCACCCTGTCTTTTTCACTGCTGAAAGACCCCAGGAACACGTGTAGACTGAAATCAAAGAAAAGTATATTAGCAGCCCATTACTGTCTTCACAAAATGTTTGACATCTTTCATTCTCCACCTGGGATCACACAAGTGACCTGCATTATGTCACTGTGGCATCGTTGCATCTTGATCTGTAAAGGTGAATGCATTCTTTCCTCCTGCTGCAAAGAGCAAAACTCAAAAATATGTACAATTCAGAAATTGGTCCAACAAAGGACATAACTTCCGTTTAATTAAAGGTGTTGAGAAGGAGTTTGAGATAAGCATGAAAAGTGACCTGCTGCCCATTTTCCTCTGGTCTTTTCAAAAGGGACACAATGCTTAAATGAATATTTTGTGAACTGAATGAATGAGAGAGAAGAAAAAGAAGAAATGATTTGGGCACAAATTGGAAGTTGATAACCTTGAGTAAAAGTGAGGAGATGAGTTTAACAAGTATTCTTGAATAAAAAGTACAACAGAAGAAGTTGGGGGTAACCCTTCATTTAACTCTTTTATATCTTTTGGTTGACAGCTGGGGCTGTTTCCTGTCTGAGAACTACATCATGTGAGCAGGGTGTTGGCTGTTTAAGGTTTAACATCAGATTATGCATGCTTCTTTTCACTTTGGAAATGAGTTTTCTGGAGAATCCTCCACTTCCTAATCAATTACTAAGGTTCTTCACCATTTGTTATACTGGATAGAGAAAGGTTTACTTGGAAGTCAATTTGAAATTCCTCATCTGGTAAAAATATCTTTTCCCATTTCAGATAATTAAGTGGCATCTCACATATGATGGGGGTTTGCTTTGAATGGTCCTTGCTATTTCACATAGTGAGATGCATCTCTATTTGTAATTTTGCAAGTGATGTATAAGATTTTCGTTTTCGTGTGCCCGTTTCAATCATTGGCTGATGTGGAACAGCCAGATAAATCACAGACCATGCTGGAGGGTAATTTCTCTTTGAACTTGCATAACTTTGGAATGCCAGTACCATGTTGATTGGAAAACTGCTATGGAAACTCACATGTAGAACATTTTATGAGTTCAACAGCCAGCCTGCAGGGTAGGTCAAAGGGAATTCAGAGCAGGAAAGGAGGATATTACTGAACTGTCCAGATAAATTCTGAGGAAAGCTAAAACTGCTGGGGTGAAATAAAGTGGTGTTAGGAAGTAATTTTCACATAGCCGTGTATAGAATTTCTTATATTTGTTGTTTCTCCTACACCTTGAAAAACATCAAAAAGTAGTGTTAAATTGGAGAAATACTAAAAATAATTGAATGTGTGATTAAAATGACACTGTTTTTTTTTTTTTTTTTTAAGCTGCCAGTGGATTGGGAAATCAAGTTGGTTGAGTGTTTCAGTGGATATCAACAGTATGAGAAAAAGAACTATCTAAAAAGAGAAATTGTTAAATGAGGTTCAACCATAAAACAGAGTAAATCTATTCTATGAAAGAAAATATCAATAGAAACTCTTGACTTATGTGAGAATAATAGAAACAGGGATTTGAAAGGAGCTTGTGAAACAACTTGATGATAATGCTATTAAAATAAGGAAATAGAGAAAGAGCAGTATGAAGGGATTTACACAGTTGTGTTATTATTGTGTCAGTCGGAAACTGCAAAGTCCGTCACAAACTGGCTAAAGAAAAACGATGAGAATTTAGTGGCTCACGAAACTGAAAAATCCAAGGGTGGGAGTGGTTTCCAGATCTCATACAGATTATTGGGAACCAGTCTTGCTGGTCTCACTGAAGTTTTCTCTCAAGCAGTTATCTTCTTGGGGTTATGGACAGCAGTTCTATTTTACAACCTCTTAGGTTCAATTCCAGGAAAGTGTCATGGATTTCATTTTTGTCCTAAGATCCCAAGGGAAGCCTCATTTGCAAGGGTGGCAAAGGAAGTATCATGCAAAGGAAATCAGAACTTGTTTGCCATGGGTGATGGTCTACCATTCAGGTATCTGTGTCCCTGCCACTGAGGGCATCTCCAGGTTTCCAGTCTCTGCCTCATCAGCCACCTTTTTTTTTTTTATCTTCTTTTGTACCATTGACCCAGCAAATATTCATGAGTGTCACCCATGAATAAGATGAAGTAGCAAGAGTCTCACTGTCAAATAAATTCCCCTGTGGGTGAGAGAAGCACTGGGCACCAATGTCCAAAGCCAGGTGCTGTGGACATCAGTAGGCGTAGCTGTCATGGACCTGTTGGATACTAAAAAGAGACTCTGTGAAGCTTTTGTGTAGCCATATTGAGGACTAGTGTCTGTGAAAGGATTGTTGTAAATATGAATAAATATCTTCACAAAAGCCATTTATGCATCATTTCTATCATTCTAGACTGGAATCTCTCAACGTGAAGGATACAAAGTACCTGATCTGGAACTACCATGTTAACCCCAGGGATCTACTCTAAGCTTTCAAATTCCTTCTCTAGGGCTTGGGAAGCTGTAGTTTTTTTAAGCTGCTCGTGTGAGTTCTGGGATATGAAAACATTACTCTCTAAATGCTCACACAGAGCCATTGGGACCCGTGGAAGCGTGTTAGTTAGAACGCCAGTTTAATATTTCATCAGTTAAAAGAGAGCTTTATTAACGTTCATCATATACATTGCAGCTGGATTTCTGTGTTGTCTGTGATCTAGGAAGTTATATATTTTATTTGGTAGAAATTCAGTGAACAGAATGAGAATAACAAAGTATATAAGCATCTAGTTGCTTTGAGCATATTGGAGCCAATTGCATTTCACATATGCCTGTTACTGTGCAAATCAATCTGTTTATTAACATTATGTTTGTAACTGAACCTCTGAAACTCCCCAAATAGACAAATAGCTTAACCAACATGTCCTCTACCAGCCATCTTTGGGGGTGGGGAGAGCAAAAAAAAGAATCTAATAGGACAACATGAAGCTGGGCATAAGAATGACAGGTTATCAGTATAACTTGTGCTTCTCTGTGCCCTATCACTTGTCATGAACCTGAAATATATTTTATTGTTAATCAATAATGGAATGATTAGCATATCTTAAAATGTTCCTTTCACTTTTTCCTTTTTTTAACTTTTATATATATTTTCAGAATGATCATTCTGTGTTAGCAATAGATGTGTCTAATTTATGAAGTAAATCAAAATAGTAAAAATGCATGCACACTCTCAGCAATGGTACTAGCTGGGTGGGTTCATAATCTAAAAAGTGAAGAAAGCACTGTTTTGTTTAAAGGAAGAAAGAGGTGGTGGGGACAGTCCTTGGAGTCTCGGGCTCACATTGTGGCCAATGTGGTCAGCCTTTCATTTCCTTGTCACTCAGCTCTAATGAGTGAATCAGGGAGCTGGGAGCGTAGTTCGGTGGTAGAGTGCTTTCCCTGTTGTAAAGCCCCTGCGTTGCATTACCAGCACTGTAAAAAAACATAAATTAGGCAAAAGAGAAGAAGAAATAAACTGCCATTTAGTTTGAGATTTAAGCCTTGAGGAAAATAGTCACATATATTTGCATATTAATAAATTGCTGTCTTTCTGTTTGCCAGAATCTTTTACATATTGCTTTGTTGATAGAAAAGAGGGAGACACCAGTGCAGCCAGGACTTCGCATACATCACACATTCATTTTTAAAGAGTTTTTTTTAAATCAATCTCTTGAATCCATTCATTTTTCCAGTTTAAAAACCTTTCAACAGAAGGAATGTGTCCATTTGTGTTCCTCTGGCTTGGGAAAAAGTTCCTTTATTCCTAAGGGTACTTCAAACTCTTGACAGATATTTGAGGGTTATTTTTCATGGTTTAATATAGACTGCATTCATATTTATAAGTGTAATTGCTCTCCAAAGGAAATCAGTAATTTGTAAGTGATTATCTGTATTTTGAACTTTGTTGCCTTGCTTTTATTTAATACATTTGAGTCTTCTCTGGCTGGTGCTTGGTATTCCAAAGGCATGAATTTGTTTTCTGTGGGAGAGATAAGCATGACATCTTCACTCCTACGGTGCTGAGGGCACAGGAGCACACAGTCAGTGTCATCCACGCTCCTCACAGGATCTTCAGAGACCAGAGTCTGCATTCTGAGAGTTCTTCTCATCTAAATGTAAGCTAAAATACAGACTCCTCCTGCCCCCACCCCTAAGGCGTCTAAAAGGGTCACAAGTCTCAAAGTGGTTGTTTGATCACTTGGTTTCTTTGTCAGGCCAAACCAGCTATTCATGCACACTGCATTTTCTGCTGCCGGACAGTATAAGCTACACGACTATAAAGTGTTCAGATATGAAATGTACAGCTTGTGAAATGTACATGGGTGCACACCTGTGTAACTTGCGCCATCCACCCCGAGATGTGGAACAGGTCGGCAATCCTGGAAGGTCCCTCCTGCCCTTCCCAATCAGTAATTTCCCTGTAATCCAGAGCCACTTCAAAGCTGCCTTGGGTCCACTTCCATCCTCTTTCCTCTATTTATGACCAGTGATGATGGGTGCTGCTTTGTATGACTTACTGTGTTAGAAGATGATTCTTGGAATGATTATAGGACAGCTGTGAAATTTGTTTAGCACTGTTTGGAGGAAAAGATAGTCTGCCTCCAGAATCTTCTGTTACATCTTCAGTAGTAATTATTTAATGTAACAGTTTTGTTTCTCCATGTCATCTTCTCTCTCCAGTTGCTCCCTGACTTGTGTGTATCACCTTTTCAGAATGGTTTATGGTTTACCACCTTCAAAGCCCTGCAAATCAGGTCAGTTGATCTGATTAAATTGTTGTGCGTAGTGGGTGAGGACCACACAGTAGGTGGTTTGCTGCAGGAGAGCTAAGGGTGCTTCTGGTTTCACCTGACTTTGCCTTGTTGCCAGGTTAGACTACAGAAGAAGCAACAAGGCTGCAGAGGTTGAGGCATCTGGGCTGCCTAAGGAAGTGAGGCATGGTTATGTTGGGATGTTTAAATTCTTATAGGCGTGTTAAAATGGAAGCCATAGAACGGGGATTCCTATTATGTTTATTCCTTTTTCCAAATCGCATTCCTCACTCTTAACATAACTCTACTATTCTTTCATCTATCAACCATGCTGTACCAGGGCATTCAAAGACATGGCTCAGACCATACAGTACTTACAGAAGAGGGTCGTGTATGCTATCAGATGGGCTTACCAATGAGCTGTGAAGACTGAATTACAGCTCTCTCGGGAGCAAAATGTAGCCACAGCTTCTGTAATTCCTGGGAGAGACAACTCAGGGGCATGACTATACATGGGCAGGAAATACTTCCTATAGCATGTAGCTCTTAATCTTGAACATTTTTTCAAGAGGATAGGGAGGAATTTTCATGGTAGAATTATGTCTTAAGCTTTTCTGTTTCTGGTGATTCTGAATTGATACATTTGCATCATAAATTGCTATTGTGGTTAATATTGTAATTAAGGCTCAATTATGTTTCAAGTATAAGTGGAATTGAGTCCACACTTTTCACTGCATTGAAAAATGTAAAGCAGTAATTATTATGGGATTGTTATTATAACATTATACTCATTTTAAAGATGACACTGTACTTTTGGATTAGAATTGCAAAACATGTTAGCGGGGAAAAAAGGTGGAAGTACAACAGAAAGAGAGCTGAAATGGCTCAAATCATTACAGCCAAGCCTGCTAATGAGAGAACAGCTACTGTTTGTTTGTTGAGCTTCTGACATGGTCTAGTTCCTCTGCTTTCCTTGATTACATTTGCCTTTCTCATCAATCTTCAGCACTAGGTGCTGTTATATTTAATTTGTTTCTCAGATATAGAAGACATGCACAGTTCTCTGCATTATTTCCTATAGCTTCCTTAACAAAGCACTGTGCACTAGGTGGCTCAGAACAGATGTACGGTGTCATGACTCTGGAGGCCAGAAGTCAAAGCTCAGGGTGGTCTCCCAGGGCTCTTTCCTTCACAGGGCTGTGAAGGAGAAGCTCTTCTGTGCTTTTCTTTTAGCTTTTGGCAAGTTGCTAGCAATCTTTAACATTCCTTGACTTCTTAGTGCATCACTTGCTTTTATGTTTGCATGGCATTCTTCCTGTGTCTGTGTGTGACCCAATTCCTTCTTTTTATAAGGATATAGTCATATTGGATGAGGGCCTATCTTAATGGCCTCATCCTAATTTGATGGTCTGCAGAGACTTTATTTCCAAGTAAGTTTCCAGTCACAGGTAGAGAGGTCCAGGACTGCAACATCATTTTGGGGTGGGGAGTCGGGGGATTAAAGCCATAACATTACCAATGTGCACCTCGCTAGTAGACAAGACAGAATTGAGTCTCAAAGCCATGTGATCCCGTAGCCCTAGGCTCTAAAAACTCTGCCATTATACATTAGGGAAATTCATATCTAAGTATATTTTGTGTTTCTTAGTTCAGCAACAAATAACCATCATGTATCATGTCCACTCAAGACTGTCTTGGGAGTATCCTCTGGTAAGAAGTGTTAGTCCTGCTCTCATGGAACACCCAGGCACCTGTTGCTTGCCTTGTTCTGTGGATTTGAATATTCTTCTGTTTAGTTCATAAACAGATAACTGTGTCCCTCAATAGCAGTGCTGGCTTCTGAAGCTGATCATCTTTTCTGGTGTTGCATATGTTGTGGGATGTTCAGCAGCATCCTTTGCTTACTATGTCTAAGATGTAGTAGAGGCCCGTGGCATCTCTGCTACAGTTGCACCAACCCTAAATGTCCTCAAATGTTACCAGATGTCCCCTCTAGGGCTGAATCACTTCTGTATGAGAACAAAGAATTTGGAAAGGAAGGTAGGTGCTGGGCTAACTGGGATCACCTGGCACTTGCTGAGTTCGTCTTGGGCCTCTTGTGTGTTGGTGATCGCTGGGAGAATGAAATGAAGACTGACTTGAGGCGCTGTGACATCTTCATGCCCAGGCAGGTGGGTGGGGACCTAAAGGCTGAAAACACTTTGTGTGTGCTCTTTGATCAATTTCATTTTTTTTCAAGACATGATAGTTATTTTGGAATAAATGAGATTAAAATTTTTTTTTTTAGTTGCTCTTTAGGGTGGTATTTTAGGAGCTCAGGTCTTAGAGAAAGGGTGTGGTTAACCCTGGTGACACCTGCAAGACAGTTTGTAGAATTTTTTTCCTGGTCATTAGGGCAGGAAGCCACAGCCATTCTCAGCCAACTGTCAAGAGTGTCGTCAGGGATTTCTACTTCAGGCCCCCTTGCATCCTTCATCCTCCAGTTTTTCCTACTTGGTCATCAAGAGAGAGGAGCATTCCTGTTCTTTGCAGAAGACATACTCCTTTGTAGGTGGCTTTCCTGGGACAACAAACATGACGTTTCCTGCGATGTGGCGGGTACCCCCACCTTGAACAGTGGTGTCACAATATCTCCCAAGTTACTTAGTGTGCATTCCGTAGCCAGATCATTAATACCATGTGTTTGGTGGTCACAGCTCAAAATACCAAAATGTGAGCTCAGAACTTTACTGCCAGGAATGCCAAGTAATAAAAACTGTTTTGCCAAATATGTACCTTGGCAGTTATGCAGCTCCAAGAGCCACAGTGCTAATGCCCTGGAAGCTTAGTAGAATGCTTTAAAAACAAAGAAAAGACAAAGGAAAAAAATCCATTTATTGTGTGGTTAACATTCCCAAGCAGTGAAGCCCAAGAGCTCCAGATGTGTCCTGTTGTGCCTGTTAAAGACTTGGAAAACACAGCGAGCTCTTAAGTTCTACACCGCTTTGTGCTCCCAGACTCGAAACAAAAAATCTTAAGTCTCTCTGTGCAGTGCAGATAGGTGATCATGGGGAGGAATCCATGAGTAGGAATTTTTGAACCAGCATGTTAAAAACACTTGTGGTATAGGCATCTGGAGAAATAATGCAGCCCAATATGTTAGCCTTTAGGCCACAACACAGGACTATCTTGAGATGGAACATAATGCTTTGAATAAAAATGTACTGTCTACCAGAACCCCCTCTGAAAATACTGAAGTGCATGTGCAGGTACGCTTCAC
Organism: Hydrochoerus hydrochaeris; assembly: GCA_004027455.1. NCBI lineage: Eukaryota > Metazoa > Chordata > Mammalia > Rodentia > Hydrochaeridae > Hydrochoerus > Hydrochoerus hydrochaeris. The sequence continues at coordinate 250,990 of PVLA01001391.1, forward strand.
TTAGCGTGCCAATAGCCCCACGGATCCAGACTTACTGCCTCTCTCAACATAATTAAGAAAGCAGGATGAAATGTTGGGTTTCCCCAGCCATAGTTGTTTTATTTCTTTATTGTTTAGTGTCTGCAACTCATTCTTAACCTCACTTAGTAATTTGAGATTTTAAATTTTAAAAATTTAACTGATTCATAAAAGCATCAGAACTGTACATAGTAGGGGCTGTCTGTAACATTTCAGTAAATGTGTATACATGTAATGCATAAGAATTTCAAAGGGTGAATAAATTGCTCAATTGTGGGCACGGAGCTTGACAGTGTGATGATATTTCCATGTATCCTTTTATACTCAAATCCTTTTATATTAAAATCAGTCTCACCTGCCCTCTTTTCATTCATGTCCAAATAATATTCTGCCAGCTTCTGTTCTTGTCCTGTGTTTATGGGTCTGTTCTGGGCTGCAGAGAAGCTGAGAAGCACTGGTTAGCATTACTTCAGTGGGCCATAAGGACCAGGTTGAATGCAGGGATAATACCAGCCTGCAGCCAACTGGACAGTGCTTGATCAAAACAGTTTTTGAGACCAAAAAGCCAGCAGTGAAGAAAATAGAGCTCTGATGAACAGAGCAGCTGTGATCACCAGGGCAGCGTCACACCATGGTGTCTACTGACTGTGTCCTGGTCATGGCCCATGAGATGAAGACTCCACAAGCAGACCTCTGCCCTAGATGGGTGGCAGTAAGGCAGCATGGCCTGCCAGCATCTCTCCCCAAGTGTGGGAGCTGTGGGGTGGACTCAGACTGCTCACAGTTGTCCTAAGAGCAGTTTCTCCTCTTTTTTTTCTGAACCTCACTTTCCAGGTCTTTAAAGTGAGGAAAGCACCAGCACACCCATGTAGATAGAGCTGTCAAGAAGATAAAATTCTCTAATCTTTGTAAAGCACTTATTCTGTGCACTGTTTCATGAAAGGAGCTCACACAATGACGGATTATGGTTTTTAAACTTGGGGTCTCTCCAGTTCTGTTTCCCTAGAATCCCATTCCGTCACCTGGACAGTAGCTCTAGAGCTTGCCCTCCCAGAATCCTGATGCTGTGCCGTTTGTCCATAAAGCAACGCAAGGAACAGGAAGCAAACCTCTGATGTTAATAGCCATCAACCTTACACAAAATGTAGACTAAGGCCTGGTGTATAAGTGGAGAGTCATTTTAAAGCGTCATAGAATATCATTTTTAGGACAGGCTTAGAAGTCACCTAGTCAGTGAATGGCTTCTGAAGTGTCCTCACTTGGAGGCTGGTTCTGTGGATATGTTCACTTTGAAATGTCACTGAGTTTATGCCCAGTGGCACTGAGGACTCTGTAGTATTCTTTATGTCAATATTTTTTATGTCAATATTTAGTAAAGTCTGTGGTACTTGAATCCCATTTTAATCATTCTTTGAGGATGCTGTCTTGTACTCGTGACTTCCAATATTTACAAAAGAAATTTTTCGTGACAAATCTTTAGACAGTACTGAGTTTATGTAGTGGAAATCAAATTCATGGTTTCATCTCAGTCCCTGCATTTTCAGTTCTTCAAAGTACCAACAGTAAGTTTCTTATAGATTGTTCCAGTTTCTGCTCTGTGTTTCTATATTTTTCTCCTTACTTGAAACATGGGATGACTATCTATGTAGTGTTCCTTAACTTGCCCTTTAAACACATCTCTATATCAATCCTCCTTGCATAACAGATACAGAATCACCATCATTCTTTTTAATAGCTGTATAATATTCAACATTTTGGATGCTGCATAATTTTATATAGTTAATGTCATGTAGATTGACAATGAACTTGTCTGGTCAATCAGTGTTATAAAATAATGCTTCTTGAACTCCCTGAACCTCCCTTATAACAACTATGGCACTGGTTGAATTCCAAGTAAGGTGGCCAATTTTAAGCATCTTTTAATTTATACTTTCATGCTTAAGATTTGAGCAGCAGGTTTGTGAGAATGACTCTTGTTGGTGTGTGTCCTTCCCACTTTGGAAGTAACAATCCAGGCTTTTGGGGCAGACTTCTGGGCATGTTCACTGTTACATAATGTATTATAGATCTGATACAAGTAAAAGAAATAAGTATTTGTGCACAGCAGTATTTAACATATCCTCTTTCTGGTTGTTTTATTAGCTAATCAGGATGGGTTATGAATGGAGCCAATCAATACCATGATTATTGGCTGATGCTGTCCCCTGTAGATTCTTAGCTTTATAAAGCTGTGGCTTTGATATTTTATTGTTTTTAATCTCCTTTAAATTCTGTTTTTATTCTGAATTGTTAACTGTTGCCTGCTGAGATTTATCTCGCAGAGTTTCAAGATACTCTCATTAATAGTTATTGACCCCTTTACAAATCAGCAGAGCGTTCTCTGCTGTGGATTGATGGCCTGAAAACCTTTGCTTGGCTTCCTCTGATTGTTGAGGGACCAGTTAGACATGGCAGGGCAGTTGGAAAGTGCCACTGGCATTTTCTGCCCTGAAATTCAGATTGTGTTTAAATGAATAGATAGAGGGTTGGACACTTGCTTGAAAAACAAGTATATTAAAATGTCAATGGTAGAATCAGGGTTGAGTTTAAAGGTATTCACAGTAAAATTTTTCACCCTGGTTTCTTATTTTGAATTTTTTTTTTCATAACACAGTTTTGGGGACAAGCAGGAAGAACATGAACCAGCATGAGAAGATATGAAAATCTAATAAGCAAAAGACTTTAAAGCCATACAATAAATAATTCATATTAAATAACCAATTCAATAGAAGTGTGGTTTTTGACAGATATTTTAAAAAAAAATAATGAGGAAGATCCTGTTTATAACATCCCATTTATTTTGTGAAATTCTTATTTTGTCTTTGGTGTTAAGTTCCAACACCAAACTTTTTATTTAAAGATTATATTTAATCTTCCAGCTTTTTTAAAAGTCATCATCCAAACTTATCTAATACCTTTATCTCAGTTTTCCATGTGTCGGAGCAGAGACTTTGAAAAATTAATTTGCCCACAGTTTCTGCCACAGGTGAGGTCGAGCTTTGACCTTGGCCTTCTGTTTTCAAATAATGTCTTCTCTGTTGCCCAAAATTTTGTCTCTGATTATGCCTTACATATTGCCTTTGGATTTCTGAAATCCAAAGTCACTTTCCAGGGAATTCATCAGAAGGCAAATCCTTCAGCCAATAATGTCGTGAACTGTGATCAAGCTGTGATCCTGGCAGCCCGCTTGCCCCCTTGCCACCACCTTTGACTGTGACCCAGAACCTCTTTATATCACCCCCTAGATCAGCAGCATTGATGCTTTACCCACCCTCGGGCTGCCTTGTTTTGCTTTCTAATTCTCTAGTATCTTTCTGACCAACGATACGGCTTGGGAGAACCAGTACTTAAAGCACTAGAATTTTAGGGCCAGATAGGTGAGAAACTATTAGTTTCAATAAATGTGCTTTTCAATAGGGCAACTATGCTAACTGAATTAATAATTACATGGATGGGAAGCAGCATATCTCTTTCCCTCTCTCCCTCCCTCCATCTATCCCTCTCTCCCTCCCTCCCTCCCTCCCTCCCTCCCTCCCTTCCTCTCTCTTTCTCTCCCTCCTTCCCTTCTTTCCTCCCTCCCTTCTTTCCTCCCTCCCACCTTTGCAGCCCTAGTGAGCTTATTCAGTACTCTTGTTTCATTGCAGGCAGAAATAAACAAATAGTGAGCTGTGTCATAAGATCAGCAGTCAGGGAAGTCAGCCCCTGTGTGTGATGCTGAGCTAGATGTCACTGAGGCTGACAGATTCATTCCTTCGGAGCACTTTTCTAATGAGCCTGGTGCTCTGAGTTGGGTCTGAAATCACCTGATCTCTTTGGACCTATGGTAGCAATTTTAGTTTTGTCCTTTTCTGTTTTGATCTTTCTTTTCTTTCATCTTTTCCTCATTTCAAGGGGGATTTTTTTTCTAGACGAACTATTATTTAGTGATTTTTTTTTATGTGCATGTGTGATGGAGCAACAAGTATTTGTGATGGAACAAATACCTTGCTTGGCCCCAAACCAAACTCTCTCTCCCTGGGTAAACAGCCATCCGTTCATGTTATTTTCCCAGAGCGAGGCTTGGCTTGCTGTAGTTCTCTATATCTGTATGTATTCATACACAACACACACAGCATTGTGGAGCATGCTATTTTAAAACCAAATGCCATATTTATTTCTCTTCTTGACTTGCTCTATTAATAGCATATTTTTAAGAACTTTCAAGTTTAAGAGTGTTCAGTGTTGTTGGGTGTCTGCTTTGGTTTAAATAAGAAAAAATGTTTCCCCAAAATCTTGTGCTGGTGCTTAGGTCATGGGTTACTCTACTTCTCAGTGGTTCATCCACTGCTGAGTTCAGTACCTGACTGTGCCTGTTAGGAGATGGAGCCTGGCTCAGTGACAGGGATGTGACCTGAAAGGGTGTATTCTTATCTGTGCCTCCTCCCTGTACTCTGCCTCTTAGCTGCACACAGCTCTTTAGAATCTCAGTCCTGACCTCATGTGGTCTAGAGTCTTCATTGGAATTTTCAAGAGTTGCACAAGCAAGAAGGATTAAGAATCTCTACCATTAGAAAGTCTGTGAAGGTGTCTTAGTAAGGAAAAAGAAGTCCCTTCTCCAGGACATGTATCCTCATCTTGCTAAGTAGCCCAGGCCAGCCTTGAATTTGCAGTCTTCCAGTCTAAACCTCCCCGAATATATTCAACGTACGATATTCTAGATCCATTGACCCACCTGATCTTAACAATAGTTCCCTGTGGAGATTGTCCCAGGGACATTCAAAGGCATGCTTTGGATGTATGGAATTCAAGAGCATTTGGGAAGCTTCTAGGCTGTCTTGCATGTGTGTTCTCAAGAAATATTTTGCTTTTCTTTTCTTAGGAAGACCTTGGCGACATTCAGCAGTACAGGGCAAAATACCGTTTTTGGGACAAAGCAATGTCTCATGCCTTTGTGCACAAACTTTCTCAGGGACTTTAGGCTGGGAGAAGGGGAGGAGATGCAAGTGAATTGACATTGCAATTGTTAATTTTATTTAGCTTAATTGAAAATTTATGGCATCATAATTTCCCCAGAACCTATCAGATGAGGTAGAAAATACAATTTCAAAAGTGAGGAAAGAACTGTAATGGGAACTTTGGGTGAGTAAGTAACAAATAAACTCAATTTCAGGTTTCTTGTATTTCAAAATGGGAGACATATTGCTGATTCCTAGTTGGTTTTGAATGATTTATAACCTTTTATTTGTGGTTGAGTATTGCAGTCTATGCTGTCATGGAAAATCTATTGAATTTATAGGTCCATTTACCCAAAATGATTTTCCAGACTTCATTTCATGGTGAATCATGTGGCTGTTACTCTCAAGTACAAAGCAATTTCTAAAAGTTTTATATTACAAAGAGCATAAACACTGTGGTGGTGGTTCTTGTGTTTTTGAAATACAAATGAGTTCCATATGCACCCAGCAATACCCCTCTCCCTGATTCCAAGGAGTGAGCCCCACTGCAATCCAGAACCAGCTTTTCACATTAAAGCACCTGTGCAAGGAGAGAAGGTGGTGTCTGAATAGAAAGCAAAGTCATGACTGTATCCTGGGGAGCAGGTGAGACCCACGTCCTAGTTGCCATTTGGGGGGCAACATGGCAGCTGATCTGCTCCTCCCCATCAAAGCTCAGTAGCAGTGGGAAGGCAAAGAAACTGAGAGTTTTACCCAGTGCATCGACAGTGTGACTGCTAGTGAGTGTAGGGTAGGATTTCCTCCTCGGCGCTGCTATTGATGCTTGGAGAAGGAGAATCATTTGCTGTGGGGCCTCGTCCTGTGCAGGGGGAGATGTTCAGCAGCAGCACCTGCCTCTACCCAGTAGATACCTATTAGCACCCGACACTAGTGACAACCGAAACAGCTTTAGATGTGGGTGACTAAATTTCCATTGAGGTGCTTAATTACCCCGTTAAGGACCACTGCTCTGGAAGCCTCTGGCTTGGATCCTAGCATCGCTTGATGGTGAGTAGTTCTCATTGCTAAGGGCATTCTGATCAGAACGTCCTAGAGTCAGGCAAGTCAAGTGTGTGAGATCGCCATCAAATCCCAGCTTTGTTACTTCTTACACCTAATAGCTCACCCTGAATTTCATTCGTATGAAACAGGACAAATGTTAGTTCCTCCTCTGGAAGTGGAGGTGAGAACTAAAGAAACTGATGCATGGAAAGCCTTGGACTGTGTTGGAGCAGTCCTCCTGGAGTGTATTGGGGTACAGCTGCCTTCTTGACATCACCTGCCTGTTATCCATCCTTCTTTTCTTCTGTCCTTCCCTCTTTCCTTTCTTTCTTCTTTTCCTCCTTTCCTTCATCACTCCTTCCTTCTCTCCTTGCTTTCTTCTTTTCTTCCTTTATTGCCTCCTCCCTTCCCTCCTTTTTTTATTCCATTTTCTCCTTCTTGTCTCCTGCCTTTCCTCTTTTTTTGTCTGTTTGCTTCCCTCCCTGGCTTTCTTCTCTCTCCTTTCCTTCTCCTCCCTCCCAATTTTGGATTTGGTTCCTTGGATTCTGCTTCTGACTTTGTTTGCCTGTAATGTTGCCTGAAGTTGGAGACCATTCTAATGGACATTCCATTGTATTACAATGTCCATTCATCCATTTGATTATTGGTTATTATTTGGGTCACTTCTATAGTGAGCATATTGCAAATAGCCTTCTTACTTATCTGTAATTTTCTTCTTATCCCTTTTATTCTCATTAACTAAAATTTAAAGACCTGAGCAAACTGGTGCTTATAGTATGCCAGACATAGTTGAAGGTACTTAGGTATTGTATTGTATTGTATTGTATTGTATTGTATTGTATTGTATTGTAGTCTCACTGTAACCTAGTGACATGGATTTTATTCCGTTTACTCAGGAATTTTAAGATTGAGTGAGCATGACTAGCCTTCACTAGACCACACAGATTGGCAGGGCTGTAGCTTACTGCCCTCCTTCTTAAATATGTGGTATGGTGATGCGGCTGCCATTCCACCAGATGCTGAGACTGTCTCGTTTGTTTACAAGCTTATGCTAAACTGGAAGAAATAACTTGTGAATTATATATTAGTAAATCCCTGAAAATTTTACTACCGTAGCCAGGAGCCTGAACTCTTCCCTATTAAGGGATAGGTACAAAACTTAAATATTCATTGGATTAATCACATGCATCACTGAGCCAGAAACTCTGAAAATCAACTAATAATTAGACTTAAAATGGAATAAACAGGTTACACCTAGGTACTCTTTCAAGAGATCCCCAAATCCTCCCAACCCTTTTGTGTAGCTCATAACTGGTATACACTGACTTCTTCACTTCCACCGATCCATATTTCTGCTATAAAGGAGTTAAAGATAATTCCATGTTAAAGGGCAAGTGAAAAGGGAAATGAGTAAGAATCACCGTGCTCTGTGATTAATGGTAATTTATAAAGCATGCCTTTCAGAATGTTTATTTCAATGCTACCCTGACTGCAAGATGCAAAATACCTGCTATTCTTTGAAACTTGGCTCTTCTAAAAATACTCTTCCAATAAAGGCTGCACAGAGCTCCCTTGTGAGTTTCTTTCTAGTACCATCTGGCCCACTGAGAGGCTTGATTTCACCTTAATTTATGTATCTTTTCTCATAGGGAAAGTAATAATTATTATTTCCATGATAACAGGGAAATGAGAGCTGTTTAGATTGTTGTGATTTTTCTGAAGCATGTGCTTCATGCAGGTTTGTGAGCAGATCCTACAAGGTGAGAGTGACCTGGGCTTTACAGCAGGGAATGCTCAGCCGAGACCCCTAAACTGTCTTCTCCACCCAGCTTGGGTCATGCTTAGGTCTTCCGCTCAGCCTGCGCAGTTCTGCCTACTGCATGGACACGGTTCTGTAAGGCTCAGAGTGTGCACTGGTTGTAACAGGGCCAACCCTCTCCATAGCAAAAGCCTGACAGAAACAGGTGGATGGAGATGGTAGGTGGCAGAGCTCAAAGCAGCACAGAGGTCACTGGATAATAGCAGTTTTGCCCCGTGCCACGCACACACACATATAGGTGTCTCATTGCAGTCTGACTTCCATGTTTTAGTGTGAAGTCTGAATGCTGGAAATTCAGATAGAATTTCTTCATTGCAATTTGGAAGCAGAATTTCTTCCTGTTGGAGAAGGAGCTTGTGCCTTCAGCAAGATTAGGTGAGACCCACCCACATTAGGCAGCAGAGTCTGCTTTACTCATAACATCCACCAGAGTTACGTGTTGATCACAGCTGACAGATACTCTCACAAAAAATTTTATCATGAATATAGTAAGAATCCTTTTTTTAAAAAGTAATAAAGACTTTGCATTCAGAGTTCTGTACTCAGAGTATAGAACACAGAGTATATGTTTTTATGTATTATGTAGTCTCAATTTTCTCGATAATTAAAATTCATAATCTTTCTTTTGTTTGAGTGCTAAAATTTCAGGCCAGTCATTTAGGAAATGGTTTGAATTTCATGTAGATTACAGAACATGTAATGTATGTACTTTGTGTTTAGCACAACCATACCCCTGGCCACTTAAATATTTCACAGTGGTTTTGACATATTTTTATACCTTCCAAACCATTTACTTTGGTGATTTAAATTCCTTTGTTCTTTCATTGTCCTAATCCCTCCTTGCCACTGGTTTTATTTATTCCAGGGAATAGCAAGGTCTTGAGGGAGTTTATGCCTCCATCACTTGACTGCCCTCACTTCAAGGTACTCAGAGCCCCAATTACTTAATTCATTCCAGGAATAAATTAGTGGCATTTGTTGTGGACAGCACTGGGAGCACACTCTTGAACTGGGCAGACTTCCTGCCTGTGTGTATAGATTTTCCTGTCTGATAGTTTTGGTAGGGTGAGAGCGTTAGAAAGTCGTGTGATACCTGCATGCAGTCTGGCTTAATAATGACTAAGGTACAGCAGAATTGAAAAGTGGCATTGGGTTAAAAAATTACTTCATAAAACCTCAATTCTGAAATCATCAAAGAAGTAAAACTTGCAGATCATAAGCTGTGCTTAGCTATCTGCTTGGCTTCACTACTCATTTTTATTCCTAGGCGACTGTGCCTTGTCCCCCGCCACCTTCCTCCAGCTGGCTTGGTACAGGTTAGCACAAGCATGGTTGTGTGGTCAGAGAAATACGCTTCCCTACTGTGGTGCTGCTTTCTGCACCTCTTCTGCGATTTTTTAATTCTTCAGTTGCCTTCTGAGTCACCCTTCTTGTCCCCTCCCTCCCTGAGCGTTCTCTCCTGCAGCCTCTGCTGGCATCTTGTCTCTTAAATTAAAACTTCACACCAGCCCCCCAGAGATGTCTGCTGCGCCATTCAGGCTCTTACCTTTCCCCTGATCTCTGTGCTGTTTCCTAACTTAATTCATCTTTTTCTTTTATGTTTCTCTTAGACCACAATGGGGGTATCTGTGGGAGAATTAGAAGTTTTCATGAGGGACTAAAACTGTAGAGCTTTCTAAATCTGCAGAGGCTTTTGGATTTTCCTCTGTGGTGCCAGGAACATATCTCCTTCTCTTGTTGTCACAGCAGCCCGAGCACTGCCTGAGCCACACAGCTATAACATTAGAGAATACAGAGTTCTTGGTATAAAGGCCTGCCTCACAAGCAAGAGGTTGTGAGTTTGGTCTCCAGAACCAAAGAACAAAAAAAAAAAAAAAAAAAGGTTTTCTATTCCAGCTGTCAGTGTCCTTCCTGAACAGCTGTGTAAATTTTGGAAATCTTTGCTTTTCTGGCATGTAAAATGAGAATTATGGTATGGTACCTTACTTCACTGGGTATTAATGCTTGGTAATACAGTGCCTGGTATCCGGTAGGCCCTCACTAAGTGTTTGAAAAATGATATTAATAATAATAATAATATACACAGCTCTAATTTCCAGGTTAGTTGCTTTCTGTTCATTAAGTCTGATGTGAACAGTGATACAAATTGGAAACCAGGGTGTATGTGATAATGTGTGTGTGGTTTGTAAAATCAAATGGCAAATAGTCTTTTTAAGGATAAGGGGGAAATTGTACAGTGCAAGAGAGAAGGAAGGATAAGTGGACATGTGTGACTTGTACCTCTCACTCTAGTATCCTGGGATGACAAAATGCCAGCTGCCATCACTGCTCTGCCCTGTGCGCACCCTCACTATTACTTGGTGGCAGTGGCCCCATTTCTGTGGGCATTTCCTGCATGTTTTAGCAGGTGATTCCTGGTTGTGGACAGGACTTGAGTGTGAATCCCTTTCCCCTGTGAAAGGTCGTTTCCCACCTGTAAAGTTGATAGTTTAGCTATTCTCTCAACTTGCTTTGGTTGGAGAAATGCCCAGAGGTTCTCCTGTCCTGGCCATGCCAAATGGTAGAGGGGGGATCCATCCTGACTTCGGTTGTCATTCAGGACTCTGAAATCCTCGGCCTTCTGGTCCTGGCCTGCTATGCGTCACTGTCAGAGGCTCAGTGGCTGCACCTCAGGCTGCTGGGTTCAGTGGTCTGGAGACCTGTGTGTCCCAAGCACTGCCACACGATGGAGGGACACCACTTCTGTACAGTCGAAGCAGCTTTCTCCCCCAGGAGGGAGGCTCCTGGATGGGATACCCTCACTGATCCTTAAGTTATGCCAGCATATTCTTTTCTCAAATAGTATATTTGGAAAACATTGAGTTAAAGTTATTGGGTCTTTAAATAACATTTCCCTCAAAAAGAACCAGAACTTACTCAAAAAATGTTTGATTTTAGAGGCAGGGTAGGAAAAGTAGAAGCGCAGCCCAACACATCTGTGTCTGTTATAAAGGAAGCGCATAAAAATAAAACATGATGGGAACATGGCAGGAAGACAGAGAAATCTTTTTGAAGGATGCCCTGGTAGCCAAATCCGGGACAGTTTGATCATCCAAGTAAATGACATTAGTAATGAATATAATAATAATGAATGCAGTAGGACAAAAACAACAGTAAATGAGTTTGTATAGGTGTAAGTAATGAATGCCTAAATACACTGTGGTGAATGGGAAGTTATTCCTGATACGAGAATGTCATTAATGAACATGTGAAAAACAGAGGAGTTAGAAAGTCATCACTGGGTATAAGAACCAGTGGAAAACGTTAGACGAGGACCAGGATATCATGCAGAGTATCTGCTTGCAATCTGCTTTTTAATTTCAAAAGGAAGATCAGTAGCATTATAGTTTAGAAAGCTGTCAGATGCCACCTTAACCATGCGATCAAGATAAAGACTTTTCATAGTGGGATAAACCCACAGTATATGGTTCCTGGTCACATGCACTAATAGGCCATTCGGCCACTGGCGTGGCCTGCCGCTGTGTACCACCTGGATCTAATTGTGGGAATCAGGTCTTCCCACATCGGCCCTCTGCACTTCACATAACAGCAGAAAAAGACAAAGATAAACAGAGGAGGGGTTCCAGGGTTCCAGATGCCATTGGGGTGGGAGGGGTAGCCGTATGCAGACATGGCTGCTCTGCGGAGTGTGAGCCTAAGTTGGTTCCTAGACCCAGAACGAAACAGTGATCAATAATGGACTTATTTGGACATTTGCCAAAATGTCCAAATGCTCTGTGAGTTAGAAATAATATTGCATCCATGTGAAATTTGCTAATTTTAATAATTATATATAATCATTATGAAGGTAATGTCCTTATTCTTAGAAATGATGCTGAAGTATGAAATGGTAAAGGGAACATATTCTATCCCATTTACTCTCAACCAATGAGGAGTCATGGAGAAATTGTGTGGTGTGTGTGCATGTGTGTCTGGACACACGGGAGTGTTAAAGTGAAATGAGGTAAAGGATATATAGAATAGTTAATAGATTTTTTCATTGTTGGGTTTTCCGTGTCTTTCCTCCTTTCTTGCTCCAGGTTTCTTTATGAAGGGTTGTTAGGTAGCAAGCATCACTAGGTCTTCATTACCAGAAAGAACACGCTTTGAGGAATTCTGAAGGAAGGGTCTTGGGTATGGCTTTTGAGAACAGTGGAGAAAGTAGGTTTTGCTCAAGGCACTTGGTAGCTCCTAACACCTGCCAGTGATGTCTTTGCAAAATAGGCTTCAAGCCTGGATCCACATGTGTCACAACAGTAGCAAAAGATGCTTAGAGTTCATTTCACTCAGCAAAACCTCATCTCTTTATTTTCATGTTTGGGATAGCTTCAGATGTTCTCATAATCCAGAATACCATAATTCAGTAGAGAAATAACAGGGAAAACCGGTATTTCCAATCCACTCCTCTTCCCTCTTTGGGATGTGTCATTATCCAGGTGGGTATCCAGGTGGAAGGGGCTCAACTCAGATTTGCTCAGAATCCCTTCCCTTACCTAGTTGTAAATGAAAATGCCCTGAAAGAGGTCTTAAAGTATTTTGTATCACACAGTATTCAGGTGATGCATTAAACAATACCTCCCTGGAGCATGGCTGAGGTATAGAAGCCTTTTGTAAACCTATTTAATTTGAGGGCCTGAGTTTTAAAAGGAAAGTGGAGTCCAGTTTTCTGAATATACTTGTGTGGAGTTTCTTTCCTAGGTTAGTAGCATTGTACCCAAAGCAATTCACCTTGTATTAAACTGTTTTAATCCACATTTCATGGGGAGTGGCTTTTTCTCAGTGTGAATTCATGATGTCTCAAACTGTCCAAAACTAAAGGCAACAAATTTCTAAAAAACTACCAGAACCGGGTATGATTATTCAGTCATCAGGGCCTCATTTACTTTTGACCTGTACTTCATGTAGTCACTGAGCTGGCTTCACCTCCTGGGACTTTATTGTTCAGTGTCACATCTTCAGACTTCTACCTGGGATGTCGTGCTTTAGTCTGTCACAGAAAATCCCATTGCACCATTGGGAAAGTCGGGAAATGAAAGAGGACTAATGATGGACATCTAAGTTTTTGTTTTGTTTCATTTTGTTTTGGTAAGAAGTAAGGTCATTTTGGAAGACTCAGTGGAACTAGGTCTTGGTGGAAGTGTTCAGAAGTCTGCCACATGTTAGCCTCACCATGCACCCACGACAGTGGCAGTGTGAGGAGCATGGGGTGGGTGTGAGCATGTGTTGTGCACTGCACTAATGTGTCCAGTCCTCACATCCCACCCATTGGAAGAGTTTGGCTTCGCTCTCAATGAGAGCTGATGCTCAGAAAGTAGCTTGCTGGAGGCCTCACAGGCAGGTGGGCCAAGCAGCTGCCTCTGTGGCCTGGTTCTCTGAGTCTTTTTTGAATATCAAGGCAGTGTGTTCAAGCATTCAGATCATTCAGTGATTTTTAAATTGTGTTAACTGTTTTGGGGGGAGACAATTTTTATTAGCACGTGTTGGCAGGACCTACAGTTTGCAGTCATCTTAGAGAGAGGGTACGTGTACCTAATTCAGCTTGATTCTTTTTTTTTTTCTTTTTAATCCTCTTCCACTTCCCTTCCTCTTCCAAATCTCCTTTTTCCATTTTTATTTTGTTGATACTGTCAGTCTTATCTCACACTTACGATTTATATTCTTTGAGGTTTGTGTATACCAATAATGAACTAAACAACAAGGAAATCATGAAAACCATCAAGAAAAATGAAATGCCCAGATATTAGCCTACCTAGGTATTAGCATAACCAAAGAAGTGAAGGACCTTTACAAAGAATACTACAGCACCTTGTAAAAGGAGATTGAAGAAGACAAAAAATGGAAAGTTGCCCCTTTTCCTGGTTAGGCAAATCAATATTGCCAAAATGGCCACACTCCCAGAACTGTTAAGCAAATCAGTGCAGTCCCAATCAAAATTCCAACAATGTACTTCACAGACATAGAGAAAAACAATCCTAAAATTAATACAGAACCTGAAGAGACCCAGAATAGGAAAAGCAATTTTGGGCAACTGGAATGAAGCAGGAAGCATCACATTACCTGACCTCAAGCCGTATTACAAAGCAAGAATAATAAAAATGGCATGAGACTGGAACAAAAACAGACACATGGATAAATGGAATTGAATAGAGGATATCTGTGTTTTGATTATTGAATAAGAAATGGAAGCCAGTGCAATGTACACTTGATCTTAGCCAAAAGGCCAAGAAGCGATAACCAGTGTGATATAAGAGGAGCTGTTGAAGGTTGGAATCAGAGAACCTGGAATTTCAAATCTCTAACATTTAAACTTAGGCAATTTAATGTTAAGTTCCTGGTACACTACCTCCTCTCCTCTTCCTGTGTGTAATAACCCCTATCCTGCCTTCACAGGACTTGTTAAAAGCATTAAGTGAGATAATGTATGGGGTGGCTCTAAGTGGTAAAATGTAAAGTGTACTAGTATCATTACCATTACATTTTTTGTGCATTTCCTTAAATATGTCCTTTGGACTATTTCTCAAAGCTACTGAGATACTCCTTCAAATTCTTATCATTTGCATGCAAGTTTTTTATAAAAATGTCCTCACTTACCATTTTAACTTGGGGACTGAACCCCATATGCTCAGTTTTGTACTTCAAGTTGTTTACACCAATGAAATCTTGCTTCTTAATAGGAAATTTCCAGCATGCCTTGGATAGTAAGTAATAAGGAAGTATGTGTGTTATTTATTATTTTAGGGTGGTAGGAATGTAGTTTTGTTATGGAGGAAGATGTGATGCATTCTCAAGTATAATAGGAAAATAACATGTCATTTTGTCATGGCTCCAGTCTGAAATACTTTAGCAAAGGAAAAGTACAGATAGACGAATACATGGCAAGATTTTAGTCAGGGAGGAACTAGGGGCACACTGTACTATTTTTTACTTTTGCGTAGATCGAAAATTTCCTCATGCATTTTTCAATTGTTGTTTTACAGATGCAGATTTTCTTCTACAATCCAGATGACTTTGACAGCTTTCAAACTGCAATTTCTGAGAACAGAATAATTGGAGCTATGGCCATATTTTTTCAAGTAAGTTAATAGTGGCTGAAGTTCTTCAGCCAGAGAGTTTTCTGAGTATTTTTTTAATTCACTGAATTGTTCCATGTTTAATGAATGCATCTGTTTTCTAGTTCACACCTGTCTAAATGAAAGATATTTCATATTGTCTAATGTGCGATTTAAAATGTAAATAAGCATGTTTAGAAACATAATGAAAAGTTTTGCATGAATTATTCTGATTTTATTGCTACTTGACGGGTGCACAGATTGAAGAACACATTTATCATCTAAGTTACTTTGCTGCTGAAGCGTTTTGAACAGGTTCCTTCAGCATATTAAGAGGCTGATGTAAAAAAAAAATGGTTTTATTTCAAGCAACTTTTAAGATTTGACATTACTTGCAACTAGATTAATAAATAGCACCAAGCACTGAAGAGATCCCTTTTTCCCCCCACTCTCAGAAATTCCCATGGTAACTAAAGTTTTTGTTGTCACTCTTTCAAAGTTAGTACACTTAAGAATTCCTAGCCTTGCTTTCTCTTTGAATATGCTTATGTTGATTAATGCTCATAGCTCCTGTGTTGATTCTGCATATAGGAGCAAAACCTTGCATTCTACCACAGATAATGGTGTCCATGCTGTTTAATAAGTAGAGTCAGATTAAAGTAGTGTGGGTAAGTGAATAACTTGACCTGGTTGTCAGTAAGAGACCTGGTCTTTTTTGTGTGTGAAAGGTAAACTGAGTACCTGGCATATGATTTACCCTTTAACCTTAAAATTTGCCAAAAAACCACATACAGCTATTTATTTTACCAGAGAGAAACAGTGTCTTTCTAACCACTCAAACAAACATGAATTGAAGACATCATAGCCTTACCCAACATGGGTCTTCACTGTCTGCCATTCTTACATAGCTGCTGCATCACCCTTGGTGGCACCAGTCTGGTTCCCAGGATGTTAATTTCACTGCCCTTTGTAGTGAGTGACATGTGACTGCCAGTTCTCTCCATCTCACTCATCTCTCCCTCTTTACCACCTCCCTCCTTTTTCTTTTCTTGGATGAAGACTCTGGAGGAGATTATAGGTGACAATATGAAATGCCTGGTATTATCCCTGATGTCAGAAACCTTTTGTCCTGCCACCAGTTTTTGATCTTGTGTTCCTGTTCTGCTAGTAGGCATGAAATAATTTGTGAGTCCTGGCCATCATTTTTAACAGAATGAAGTAAAATAACATAAACTAGAAAAACAAAATTAGAAAGGGTAAATATTTCAGAAATTTTTAGTTGTTTATGTACTGTATGCATGCAGGGTGTATAGTGGGTCATGTTATAGAGTGTATACTGTGGATCGTGGTCAGATATTTTGGAAATTGGTTACGTTGTATATTGGAGTTATCACTCCATTATTCTTCAGTACATCCCTTTACCCTGATTACTTTCATGAAACATGGTGGAGCAAAGTGTTTTTAAAATCTTAATCACTAGGGTAAAAATATATGCTTTTGAATCTCCACTCTTCTGCCTCAATTACCTATTTCACGATGATGTAGTTAAGCCTTCCAGCCTCAGTATTCCTGTCTATTAAGTGGGAAAAACACCTAATACATCCTGAAGCTTGTATCAGTGATTAAATGAGTCCCTGGTAGGATTCCCAGTACAGCGGAGATCCTTAGTAAATATCACATACCGAGGTATCTCTATCCATCCATTTCTGCGGGGAGACCTCTGATGTACGCCTCTTCTTTTCCTGACCAGAAGCGCACTCTGGCCTTGCCCTGCTGGAAGAGTTCTTAAATTTTGTGTGGACCTCTGCTGCTTCTAAATCATGATTGGTTTGCCTTTGGCAGTACTAGCATCTCTTCTACGACTTGGAACCAATTTCTTCTTGCCCTGCTTTCTGCCATTGCCCTCTTGGAGGTGACTTTAATGTCACTGGCTCTCTACTCTCCCACCTTCTCTGTCATTTCCTCCCCTGCTCAGACCAACATGGTCCTGCTAAATAGGGAAACACTCTTATAGGAAAATGAGTTTTATGAATATTCTTATGAGTAGTGGAAGAAATTTACATCATACTCTAAGAAAACAATCTCAATTTTTTTCAGCTCCAAAACATTTGTTAGAAATAAGATCAGTTAGTGTCTTGGGAAGGCAAACCAACAAATAACATCACTATGGAATCTAGGTTTGAATTGGTAAAGTAATTCTAGGACATGACTTCTAGTTCACCTATGAAGAAATTCACTACTTTGTCATTTTGTTTGGCCTTTTTCTAAGTTTTGGCTTGCTGTCTAGTAGAAACAAAGCAGAGCAGATCATAAAAAATAGAACAGAATTTTATTTACACAGTAGCTGGGTCCAGCTGTTTTCTGCTTTCCGTGTAAGTCAGTCCACTGTGTGTTTATATGTTTAAATTCACATTGTGTCACTCAATGGAAATAAAAAGTTATTGTTATTTTAATTTGGCAATCTACTTGGATCCACAGTTTCGACACCTTTGAATTTTGAATCTTTCTTTGAGAATGCAAAGTATGAGAGTTGGGCATTTCTCTCCATAATAGGTAAATCCTTGAGATCCATCTCCAAATTCAAATGTGGCACGTCAAATTTTGGTACTGGAGAAATATTTACCTCGTACTTAGTACCAGCTCTGTGGCAAGAGTGGTACTAGTTGCTACAGTAAATGTAATAAACATAATTGTCTCCTGTCTCCTGGGCCTGCACTGTCACAATCACTTGTGATGAGGGCTAAAAAGAAGTGAACAAATAAAGTCCACCTATAGAGGCTGCGCTCTGACTTAGTGTTCATCATCTATGATGACACAGTACGACTGACCAACAAGCACATACCCGAGCAAGGCCACGTTTCATGTAGATTTTGGTAATCTTGATGTGAACTTACTCTACAGTCAATAATAATTTCCTTACGCTTTAGTTTTTTCATTATTCATGGGCATGGGTAGGTTCCCTCAGTGTGTGTCTGTTGCTTTGGATGACTTTGCTGCCCTCTCTGCCCTCGCTGTAACCAAGTACGATGAAGTTCCTGATGCGGCCAGAGCATGATGCTAGATACAAACTTAGTCAGCAGATAGATGACCACGGAAACGTTTGATGGCCTAGACTTGAGATCACCTGTGTGTGGCTCCACTTTGGCTCATGGGTGTGATCTTTTGAACCTATACAATGTTTCAGTTTCCAGTTAAATAGAGGAGGTTTTATATTGTAGGTCTGCATGATGTAGCAGTATTTGGCTGTCTCCTTTGGAAGGGGCGTGCCTCCCCTTGTAACATAGCTGCCAGGCAGTTCTTTTCATTTATTCATGCCAGTGTGATCTTAAGACCATGACCTAGTTCACACGGGCTACCTTTGGGGTAGCAGCCCTCCAGAGGGATGAGGAATAGGTAAAAATAAAGTTTATTTTCAAGGATGTGCTTACATAGAGAAATCTGAAATAATTTACAAAGGAAATAGAAATCGGTTGTTAAACCACGCAAGAAAATAAACGCCTGTTTTGTTAATTAATGTGAGTATGCAATTAGAATAATTATTTTGTTTTTAAAGTAGCACTTACACTGTTTTCCACTATTAACTTGATTTGAATGCTTGTGGAAACATAAAATAATGAAAGTTACTCAAGTTCTCCTTTAAAATATTCTTTGATTCCAATACTCTCCATGGATTATTTGAATAAATAAATAAATATTAAAAGTCAAGTTTACATGAAATAGCATCACTGGAATAATTAGGCAATTTATGGAAGAGTATTTAGCTTTCAAAAGTAATTCACAGAATGATTTAATTGCTCCAGTTTAAATTTATAAAGAAGAGAATATCAGTACTCTGAATGACCTTATTTTGAAATATGCCTGTGTTTTTTAGACCAAGAATTTTCCATTGCCATCCTCTGACTTGGGTTCCAATTTTGTGTTTTTCTTGCTTCTTTCTTGTTTCTTCACCATTGTTCTTATAACAGTTCCCTCCATTGTTCCACTGGGACCAAAGTGCTTTCTGACCATGCAGTCATCTTAATGGATTTCAATCTGCTGCTTGTAGAATTTTGGTTTCCCCAATCTGTAAGTTTGTTGAACTCTCTTTTTCCTGAAGCACATAATCATCATTGAATTTATAATTTAGGGGAAGATCTAGTTCATGTCTTCTTCCTGTTGCCATTTTCCTTCATGCCTGAAATTTCATGTATATTTTGTAGATCCCATGGAATTTAGAATGATGCATGCATGATTCTTTTAAGAGCATCTACATTTAGAAACTTTTCTCATGTGACATTCCCTTAGACATTCTTTTTCTCTGTATCATTTGTGTATCTTTGCTGCAAACACCAAAATACAAACATTATCCTGTCTATATTGAGAAGCCCAGTCAGTAGGAATATTAAGTTCATTTGACAGACTTAATTTGTTCCATGATTCTGGAAAAGATAGCCTTGTTTCAGGTTCGTGTGGGAAAGATTATCCTGGTCATGTTTGTGTCCTGATGCAAAGTTCTCAAACCAAAACAAAATTTTGCTAAACAGTTCTGTTTGCAGACCAAATTGTTTGCAAACAGAAGTATTCATAAACTGAGGTACCTGTGTAACTGGATCGCACCTGATTTGTAGGTTATCTTTCCTATGCTATTGCTTTTTTACAACTATCTTCAACAACTACTGAGATTCCTTCATGTCTTGTGAGTAGTTCTGCTTCTGTTGCAAGAGTTGGGTTCAGTTGGACCCCGGCATTTTTACATTTGTCTTTGAATTCTACCCAGAATTTGACATTAGTCATTTGATTTTCCCTAAGGTCTGTAGAATCATTTGCCCCCTTTCATCTCTGCCCTTATTTCACAGTTGAAAGGAAATTTCAGGACTTATATGCCTCACAAGTTGCGAACCCATTCTTTCTATCAAGTTGGTGTTACAGACAGCTTAATTATTTTTCTCCATCTGGAGAGGCTTAGTAATTAAATGAAATGGCAGCACCTGGAATTATTTATAGATATGGAGAAGGCAGGAGGAGTTCTTGATGACTCATCCATCCAAGGCTGGCTAGGAAGCCTGCCTCTCCTCTTCCCTGTGTTTCACCTTCCTTGCTGGCATCCTCTGCTCCCCCACCAGAGGTAAAAGTGGTTTGTCCTGCCATCTTAACATCCCATCATGTATTGAAGCTGCTGTTTTACTTTCTTGTGCCTTTCTCCTGTGAGTTCATCTCTACTGTGTCTTTCTTATGATTGCATCTCTTGAAAAGTGGCTGACACTATGACTATACAAATACTTAACTGACCTTAACAGAAACATGTAGGCTCTTTAGGAAGAGGATCTCCTGATAACCTGTGAACTAGGGAGTGTTAGAAACAGGCACTGTGAGACATAAAACCTGAGACTACCGGAATACAAATTCTTTGGTGCCCACATCTTGTTCCTTTTCTCTTTATATCCACCTCACCCCCTTTCCCTGTCCCTTTCATCAATGCCTAGTATTAACTGTTTTTGGAAATATGTATCATTAGGATGGAGTCAAAGGAAATCTCTAGGTCCTGCCACACCATTAATGACTTCATTTTCAGAAAAGTAGGGGCCAGCTGGCCATGTATCTTGCACACCAAAAGAGGTGGTGGTTATATTGTAGGCATAAAAAGACTCTTGGGATCACCAGGACAATGGGATATGAAGCACATGAGCGTCATGATTTGCTGAGAGTGGTACCTGTGACCTAGGCCTCCACGAGACCCAACATGTTATTAAAAGGATCCGTCTCCATACTTGTGTCAGTAGTTGTGAAGAGGCTACAGGACTTGAAAAATCTTTATATGAGGACATTCAGAGGCCCTACGGGAGTTTGTTAGTGCCAGAACTATCTGGCTATATCTGTTTCTGAGAATGTTTTCATAAAGTTCCCTACCAAAATGCTTTTATCTCAGAATGATAGTAAAGAAGATATTTTGGATTATTTTACCAGTTTTTTTTTTCTGACTTCTCAGTGCATCTTTGTTCCATATCTCCTTTCTGTGGTCTCTTTATGACGGTTGCTTACTCTGTATTTTCCTTCCTGTTTCCCTTTTTTGTTCTTTCAAGTCTTACAAGTGAACAAGATGTAAAGATTTCTCTCTTCTCTAGTCATTTATGCATTCATTTGCTAACTCATTTGTTCATTCTGCAGTGTTTATTAAGCATCTTCTCTGTACCATGCTCCACAGAAATTGCAGTTATATTCAGAATTGGATCCTACCCTCAAAGTAACTGTGAAGTGTGTATTTTGAAAAGGGCTGGCTTGACTTCTTCACAGTGGTCATTATCTTGTCACTGGGAGATGGGCGAGGATGAAAGTGGTCAGGTACAGAAAATATCAAAAGAATGGGAATTATATCTTGCATATAATTTTAAAGTGATAAATATTTCAAGAGCAAAGTTCCTAGTTGCAAAATGTAGATTTGAACTCTGTTTTTCTCCTATCTTTTACACTCTTACAAAGCAAAACATCTATATCAGAGTATAATCCCTCCTGTAATTCATGATGATCTATTTATTTTCTAAACTATCCCCAAGGACTATTTTTCTTTTTTATATAAAGAATAAAATTTTTATTGTTTCTATAGATAGCTCTGATTTTTCCCCCCACTGGTTCTGACTGTGAAAGAAGGGCCACTACTCAGAGAGAGAAGGGAGGAGAGAGTAAGAATGAGAACAAGTTAGTGCTTTTACTCATCGTCCAGGCTCCCACACCCCAAGCAAAGAAAAAGCCCACCAATAACTGTTTACGCCGCAGAACCTGTCAGTTTGTGTAAAAGACGATGGTAGACCCTTCAAAACTTCCTTCTTAAGACTGCTATGTGGATAAATGGAGTAAACTAATATGATATTAATTTATTCCTTTCTAGTTGCTGCTGTTTGAATATCATCTTTCTCACATTTTCCACATTCTTGGCTTTATCCAGTTACAAGT
The DNA here is from genome assembly GCA_004027455.1 of Hydrochoerus hydrochaeris. Classification (NCBI taxonomy): domain Eukaryota; kingdom Metazoa; phylum Chordata; class Mammalia; order Rodentia; family Hydrochaeridae; genus Hydrochoerus; species Hydrochoerus hydrochaeris. Next base: position 272,856 of record PVLA01001391.1, read on the forward strand.
TCAATTCTTTCACTACATTACCTAGAAGTGCAAGGTCAGAATTTTTTGGGTTAAGAACACTTTTTTTACAGAAAAATTACAATACATATGTTCTAATTAAACTATTTTAACAGCTAATTGATTTCATAGAACTTACCGTAAAACAAAGAGCAGAGTCATTCTTAATATTCAGATGCAATTCTGCAATGGATTTTTGGTTGTACTACACTGAATTTATAGCCAATCAGGTGTTTTCAGTTTATCTCCTGTCTGCAAATGGCCTGTATTTCAAATTTCTTCTCAGTAGACATTACAGAGGACTATTTAATTGTTGGTGAAGCATTACTTAATTAAGAGACTCATAGTTCTTTGAATGTGACCATGTGAAAATCTATTTTAATTAAATCACTGCATTTCAAGGACAGTTCCTAAGTACTTGTTTCCACACATCATTGAATGGTAGTTTGAAATTGTTTTAGCCATTAGTTCTAATATAAGTCATGGCATCTGACTCAAGTGGACTTAGAGAAATTCTTACACACTCTGTAGTGACACCCCTAGAAAATGACAGGGGACAGGCCAGCCTCTGAAAGGTTAAGTGGTTGACCATGTCCTTCAGGTCTTCACATTCTACCAAACCAATATTCTGTTTTATGCCTCCTGATCCAGGTGCTGGCTTTCCTGGCTGTGGTATCTTGCAGAATACTTTAGCTGATTCGATCTCTTGGGGGAACTCAGCACATGCAGCACATTCCATTTCAGGCTGAGAGGGCAGTGGTGATTCTTTGCACACACACCCCCCCCCCATATGTCAGCTGGAAAGATGCCTCTAAATAGAACACAGATGATATCAGTATGTTAGTGTTTGTTGAAGGTCCAGTTCTGTAAAATCCCAATGACAAAGTGCTTGCAGGATACTATCGCATTAGACTTCACTGGGACCCTCAAGTTATTATTGCTTACATTTTACTGATAAGGAAACTGAGTCCTGTGGTTTTTCAAATATAGATTACTACAAATTACCCTGGCTGGTACATGTGGATGCCACAGTACAACAGCAACAGTGTATTTCCAAGACCTCTGCTTTTCATAAAGAATTGAACTGGGAAGTTGTCTGCTCATTTGAAAAGGATAGAATTATGTGTCATTGGGTCATTTTTGTCATGCTTTTATAAGTGCTGTGAGGCCTTTCAATTTTACAAATGCCTGACAAGTTATTTTCTTGTTACTTAAAATTGTTTTCTTGTTCTTTTGTCCTTAGTTAAAATCTAGGAACCTAAATTCTTTTGTGCTCTGTACATATAATTATTTTATGGATTTGGTGACAGCTTTTTTTCTTCAGCTTCTTCCCTTTTATAGAAAAGTATTGAATGAGTGGCCTGTTTAGATAAGCATAGTGAGAGTCAAGGGGTAAAAATTTCAATGGTCATTTATTAGCTTATTTTATGGCACTGGTTCTTATGGAGGCTAGGAATTGGACAGGGGATTTTGCTCTTTGGTGGCCATGTGGTTATGTCTAGGGACATTTTTGAGGGGGACAGCTGGGGCAGAGGTACTATTGGTATCTAGTGGGTAGAGACTACAGATGCTGCAGGACATCCTGCAGTTCCGCCAAAGTAGAATTAGCAGGGCCAAAACGGCAGTGCCGGTACTGTCAAGAAACTGATTTCTGATCATCAGCTCAGGGTTTGATAATGTTTTTCTCTTTAAGGGGCCAAGCAAGGGCTAAGTAGCTTATGCTATTGGGCTATGGGATTTATGAATACCTAATGATCTCAGGGCTACGAAGTCTAGGAGTCTTAGCTAACCAAACCTTGGACAAACGAGTACAGAGGTTTATATGCCAGAATACTTCAGTCTGCTGAATTTCTACCTGTACTAGTTCACTTGAACTGCTTGAAATATACAGAGCCCATATGGGTGTTTGTTCCCAAACACTATAATGAATTTTGAAACAAGCACCAATTTGATAGAACATTCACCTAGCTGCAGAAAAGTAAACAGGTAAGAGGATGTACAAATTCCTTTGAACTCAAGATCAGTAAGAAATACTTTGAAAAACTCTAAGAAGATCAAATGAACTTCCTCATAGAAGTTGTAGAAGAATCTGCTTCCTTAAATTATAGCTCGATTGTTCCCATGGCATTATAAAAGGATTTTCCCAGAGCAGGATTTTAAATCTGTTCGTGCTGGCTTACTTTAGGACTTTGTAATTGACTCCCGAAATCTTTTTTACTATTTGACCTTACAAACATGGTTGTCCAGAGTTACATGCCTCCTTTCCCTGCATGTGTCTTGGTACCTACCTGCCCACAGTACTGCTCTGTAGAATTGTTCATTGGAGGTTTTACTCTCTTTTGATTTTATACTTATGGTTTATTCCAAGTTTACAGCTTCCTAATACATGTGGTGTGTCTGAACTCCTCCAATGCCCAGAGCTTTTATTTCTCAGTCCCATCTGAGATGAAGCCGAGTGTCGGTGTGATCCGTACTCCCACCACACGTCATGTGCCCCACATAGGCTGTATTTTAGGACAAGTCAGTTTACACAGTATTTCTAGTGTGGCAGAAATTCTCTTTAGGGTTTTCTCTATATCCCTGTTTTTCTCTAGCAACTATCTTGTAACACTGTTTTGCCAGCTGCAATTTTTTTCACAAATGGAGCTCCGATGGGATTAGGAGACAGTCTGTTGGGAGAACCTCCACACTGCAAATATTTCATTTTTCTGGCCTTTTAAATTGCCATGGGCAAGCATCTAAATGTGATAAAGTAAAAAACACAGTAGTTGGAGCTCAGATCATTTCTTTATTATAACTGTGCAGGTGTCTTTTGAAAAAATTATTTGCATCAAATCCCCCTATTTGGGATTTCTTGGGAACTATAAAACATATTATGCATTGATTTACCTGGGTATATTTGTACAGCAGATTCTGGTTTTCTTACATTATCAGTTCTTAGAAGAGATACGTGTATGTGTGTGTGTGTGTGTGCAAATTCGTAGGTCACTGTATACAAAATGATACAATATAAGCTCAGTAGTAAACATAAGCCTAGCCTGTGCAAGGCCAAAGGTTTGATGCCCAGAAATAAAAAAAGCAAAACAAACAAAACAAAAAAGCCAGACCAAAAAAAATAGAACTAAATAATTTAGATTTTGCTTGTTTGGAATCTGAGTTGGTCCAAAGTTGAGGTAAGTCAGGAATTAATTTGTATTTTAAGAAGGCATCAGTACTATGAGTAAAATTGCAGTGGGAAAGGATTACTTATTTTTATATACACTGGATATTGCCAACCCATTTTAAGTAGTATATAGTTGCTATGTGTCCTGTATTTTGACAGAGGTTCTTGTGTGTTCACATAAATGAGGGTTTGGTTTGGTGAGGGAGCGCTCCTAAAATCAGTATTTGGTTTGTACTGCATATAATATTTTCAATATTTTTGTCTTAAGTAATTCTCCGTTCTGACTCCTTGACAATTCGGTACCGGAGACTTCTTGATCCATATTGCTGAGGTTTTATGCAACTTCATGCCACTTTTCCTGGGAGTTTGGTGGTTTTGAATGCTATTTGATTGAGGTTTCAGTGAATTGTTTTTATGTTTAGGCTTTTTCCAAATGGGGCTGCCAGGCTACTGGGTTTGTTTGTTGGTTTGATTTTGTTTGTAACTGAACCAATTATAGGGTTTAGTACCAGGTGTTCTAAAAACTAAGACAAAGCCAACTCCCAAATTCTTCCAGAAGGGAAATCAGTGTTTAAGGTCATATCTGAACTTAATAGCCTGGTCACCTCTTTCTTTTTACATGACACTCAACCCAATGCATCATGGTTTCTCTATATTTAGAATTTTATAGGTGCAGAATCCTCATTTTCCTATAGCACATCAGGCAGATAAAATCTGAAGTGCTCAAAAAAGAGGCGTCTGGTGTCTGTTTCTCTTTGAATATAAATAATAATGAAAATAACAGTAGGTGATATGTGTGGAGTCTGTTCTTGCATCAGGCTCTTGGTTGTTTCCCCAGATACTCTCCATGCATCATCCCAAGTCATTGTCATAACCCTCTGAAAAGGGATTATAATTGCAGAACCTTCCCCAGATACTGAGCATCTCTTTGATGATGGAATCAGTATGTGAGGATTTCAAGTGAAATATAAACACCCTGCCTTTTGTATTATTGCTTGCTAGCTTACTCTTTTCCTCTCCCCTTCTGTGCCTCTGTCCATACAATGGAAGTACTGATGTCTGACTGATTCAGGTTGAATGCCACATGAGATAATGAATGTGAAAGCACTGAGCATAAGTCTTTGAAGCACCTTATAAAAATTGACAAAATGATGATAGTTTGATAATGATAATTAGCAGTGACTAAAATTGAAATGCCAAAATGAAAGAGAATACTTTGAACTGTCACTTTCCTGAGCCCTGAATTATAGCATGGAAAACACACACTGGAAGATGCATACTGCTTCAGTGCGTCAGACATGCAGCGTGGGCTAGGGATTTAGCTTAGTGGTGTAAGTGCTTGCCTGGCAAGTACTAGGTCATGAGTTTGAGCCCCAGTACCTACCAAAAACCAAAAATAATACCACACAGTGTGTCCTCCCCGCTTCTTGCATTCTGGTGGAGGTTGCTTCAGATCTGATTGCGTCGGCCATGAGACAAGGTCTTCAGTGGCTGTTACTGGTGCTAAAAACTCAGTAAATGTAGGAGGACGTAGCCAAATTCAGATTTCCTCAAGAAGAATCCACATGTTTCTCTTACTACTTCAAAGAGGAGCTAAAATAATTAATCACAGTACCTTGGCTGGTGAAATAAATAGTAATTTAACTGAAGCAGCCAGTGATTAGGAGGTACCAGCAACACCCCTGTGCATACCCAGGTGCCCATGGTGGGGTGCCTATGGATGCAAAATGTCCCCATCAGATCTCCCCCTAGGGCTCCAGGAATGCCTAAATTCCTAGTACTGAGTGTCAAAGGGACCTGTCATGTGGCCCTGTGTGTGCTGGGAATACTTTGTGCTTTGTGAGATTCCTTATAAGTGTCTGTTGGGTCACAGGCAATGGCAGCAGTCAGGGTGTGATCTTTGGACATTCTTAAATACCCCACCATGATGTGTGAATTGTTGCCTGTTCTCTTCATCCCAGTGTGACTGCGAGTTAGGAGTATGGTTCCTTTCTTTATTGTGGCAGTTTCAACCCTGTTCACCTGGTTTAAATGAATGAGACCACCCCATCCACGCACCCCTTCTCTTCTCTCTGTTATTTTTCTTCTTGCTTTTGTTCATTTCCTTTGCAAGGTTGTGAAATCACCTTGACGTCACAGATGCAGTGGCCAGCACAGTGTTCACAAAATTGGATAAAATACGGCTTATTGTTAAAGAACTTGCCCTATACACGCACGCGTGCGCACACACACACACACACACACACACACAGCCTCAAGCTCCTGAAGAGAAGCTGTCATGTTGATAGCTGCAATCACAGAGGTACTGACTGGAAACAAGAGATTCCTTGAGAGACAGCTTGATGGAGAGAGTGAACTCCATCTAGAATGCTAAATTACAGGTCCCAGGTTTGCCAGTTAATAGCTGAAAACTCCAGTCGGGTCTACTTACCATTTTGGTATTTCAGCGTCCTCATTTAGAAAATGGCCCAGTAGTATGAAACCTACATTGGAAGGTTACTGTAAGGTTTATATTGGTTCACATGGGTACAGTGAGACATATGCTGGAATACAGTAATTTATCAGTAAATGCCAGCTCTTATTCTAGTCAGTAAAGGATAGTTGATGGCAACAGGGACCGCATATTGGAATCACTAAGCAGGTTTTAAACAATACTGACGTTTCCACATGCCAAAGACTAGAACTAGACCTAAGTCAATCACCATGCACTGAACGAAAGTTAAAATGGATCAAAGATCTAAATATTAAAACAGAAACACTAAATTTGCTGGAAGGCAAGCTAGGTAGAAATCTTGAAGACATAGGGGTAGGTGAAGAGTTCATGTTGCGTTCAACAAAACGCAAACCATTTGGGAAGTACTTCAAAGAATCAACAACTGGGGTCTCATTAAAAAGTTTATGGGAAAAATTTTTTTTGCACATCAAAAGAAATCACCAACAGAGTGAAAAGAAAACCCAGAGTGGGAAAAAATTTTAGCCAACTGTCCCTCAGACAAATAAGTAATATCAAGAATGTATATGGAATTGAAAAACATTAGGCCCCTCTAACTCAAAGACCCAGCCCAAAAATGGGCATCTAAGATGAGCACACATTTCTCAAATGAAGAAATACAAATGGCAAATAAATATATTAAGAAATGGTCAACATCACTAGGCATTCGAGAAATGCAAATTGATACACACTGAGTTCCATATCACCCTAGAAAAAATGGCTGCTGTCAAGAAATCAAACAATAACAAATGTTGTTAGGGCTGTGAGGAAAAAATAACCCTTTTCCACTGCTGTTGGGAGTGCAGACTGGTGCAACCAATGTGGAAGACAGTGTAGACAGTGTAGAGATTCCTCAAAAAACTAGGATTGGAAGTTCAATGTAGTTATTTCTCTTCTGGGTATTTTCCCAGAAGAATTGAAAATGTCATGCCATAGCGATATATGTGCACCCATGTTTATAGCAGTACAATTTGTAATAGCTAAATCTTGGAAACAACTCAAATGCCCATCAACTGCAGAATGGATAAAAAAAGATGTAATGTTTGTTGTTATTGTTGGGTCCCAGGTAATGGCAACAGTCAGGGTGTGATCTTTGGAGATTCTTAAATACCCAACCATGACGTATGACTCATTGCCTGTTCTCTTCATCCCAGGGATTGAACTCATGACCTCTTGCTTAGCAGGCAAGAGTGTGAGCTGCTGAGCTGAATTGCTGGCAGATAATGTTATTTTTATACAGTTGAATATTATTCACATATAAAGAGCATAAACTTGAGGCTTCTATGGGTAAATGAATATAACTTGAGACCATACTCATAAGTGAAATAAACCAGACTCTTAGTGTAAATACTGTATTGTCTCCTAGTATGTAAACAAAACAAAACAAAACAAAACAAAAACCCAAAAGAGTAAATAAGGTCCAAAATGTACCATAGATATTGTGAAAATGAAAGGGAAAGCAAGTGCTCAAAAGGGAAAACAGTTGGGACATGGGGAAAGGAGAAAAGAAAGAAAGGAAAAGAGAGAGAGAGAGAGAGAGAGAGTGTGTGTGTGTGTGTGTGTGTGTGTGTGTATACCAGATAGATTATTATACTGCTAATCTTTTTTAGTTCATCAAAAAAGAGCAGTTTTGTGTTGTCATTGTTTAAATGATCCTTTTTATGCCTAAATCTTGTGATTTGAACATCTATTTTAAAGATAACAATATGCAACATATTAACTAGTGTTAATTTCCTATTTTGTTTTGAAATTCTATATAGTTTTATCCTTTTTTTGCTATTGCTGTTGTTTTTAAAATTAAAAAAAAAAAACAGTACTGATGCTGGGATCCCTGAGCATGTGTAGACTTTTTGCCTTTTTGTATCTTCCTAAATACTACAGTATAACAATAGTTTAGTTTTATTAGGTACTGTCTTAGTTATTTGTCTCATTGCTGAGACAAAATACCCAACACCCTATGTAAAAAGAAGAAATATTTATTTAGTTCACTGTTTGCAGAGGTTTCAGTGCATAATTGGCTAGCTCCAAGGCTCCAAGGCCGAGTGGGATGCCAGAGAGACATCGCAGCAGAAGAGAGACAGTTCAGGGTAAGCAGAAGTTGGCAAAGCAACAAGCTCTTTCTATCTCTTATATTTTATGCAGTCAGCTTAGGGCAGGTAGCACTCACACCATTAATCCTAATGCCTTTGATCCTAGTTGTGCATCATGGATCAATCCCAGCATCACACGCTCTAGGTCCACCCACCTCTGAAAAAACCCCTTGTATAACTGCATGAGATTTTGGAGGGACATCTAGACACAAGCCATAACAGGTACCATAAATAATCTAGAGATGATTTGAGGCGTGTGGAAGACACACATAGATTATATCACATTCTGTACCATTTCATACAAGGCACTTAAATGTCTGTGACGGCTTAGATCTGTGAAGTAGGAACTTCTCTCCACAAATGAGGAAACCAGTAGATGCAGATATTTGTTGCTGCCAAAGCAGGCAACTAGGAAGTGGCAGAACTTGAAGCTATGTCTCTTAATCTAGAAAACTCTTACTCTTTTCAATATCAAGCTGCCTCCTACCTTCTTTTGAATGCTCTATCCATGGTCCACTTTTCTTCTCAGAAATGTGGGCGGGGTGGGGTGCAGCACCCACAAAGAGTGATTGCCTCTTGGGCTCTGGTGACAATACTTGGTACCTAAGGCAATTAGGGTTAGAGGGGCAATCTTTTGAGAGGAAGTTTGTTTATGAACCACCTCTGCTGCCAGCAGTTTCTTCCTGAAATTCAGAAGTACTAACATTCTGGTAACACTGGGCTTTCTTGGAGCCTGCCTCTCACACATGTGACTGCTTTAAGTGGTTGCCTATGAGACCTTGCCACAGGCTCATAAAAATTGGACTTTCACAGATGTCATGGTGCACCTCTTCCAGTCCTGTTGCTTTAGTGGCTTTAATAAAAAATGTTGGGAGCTGCATATGGTACCAGCACCTGTGATCCTAGTGTTCTAGGAGACTGAAACAAGAGGCTCTAGAGCTTTGACTCCAGCCTGGACAACTTAGCAAGACCCTCTTTCAAAGTATAAAGGGGTAAAGATGTAGCTTAGTGCAAAGGAGCTGGGTTCCAACCCTAGTACTGCAAAACCAAAAAAATGATAAAATTTTTAAAAAATTGTAGTGACATTTGGTGCTGGGATGTTCCAGGCACTGGTGGAAGCTGCGGCAGAGCTTAGTGCTCAGAGCCAGGACTCCTTGACCCACTGTTCTCGCGGCAGCCTCCCAGGCTTCATGCTGAGGATTCATTCCTGCCCCTCTGCTGCCATTGACATTTCCCAGAAGCCCTGAAGCATCTCTGCTCCTGTCGGACTGTGTTCTGTCAAGAGGCATTTTTTTTTTTTTTGATGTTCTCAGATCGGTAAGGCTCTAACTTGCCTCAGAGGAGCACTTCTGCCCACAGCTGGCTGTGCCACGCAGGGTGATAATCTGCCTTCCGTGCCGTTATCTTCTAAGCCCAACATCATCGTCTCCTGCTGGCATTATGGATGATGAAACATCGCACAGCACTTTTCTGTCAAGCCAACATGTAAAACCAGGCCAGAGACCCAGCAAAGTACCATGCCTTCAATTACATCCTTGTTGTAAAAGCTTCATTTAAAAATGCTTGGGTCATAAAGCAAAGTGAGAGCACTGTTTACCATATGCAGTTGTTAAGCAGACAGTCATGGTGTCAGGGGACTCTGCTCTGCAACGAAGCTATCAATTAGGAACTGCGTCAAAGCTGCAGCTCCTGTGTGGCTTCAGGAAAGCGTATCTAAAAGGAGGTTTTCATGTCTTGGTGAGTATGCAGCATCAGTGGGGACTTTCAGGGCTCTTTGGATATAAATGACAGTAGTTGGCTGTTCTGCCTGTACTGAAGACCGTGGATTGTCCTTCATTCTCAGTTGAAGAAGTGCGTTGCTGTCTAGGTCTGTGCAGCTTACGTGCATGGTGTCATGTGGCCTGTCCATGTGCATCCACCAGAATATTCTTTGTAGCCACGCAAGTGCCTCTGCTAGGCACAGAGGCTGCCTTGGCGGTAACACAGCCTTGTGGTGGTGACTGTGTGGACAGCACTGTTGGGAAAGAGATGTCAGTCATGTCATTGTGCCAGTTGAATGGTTGTGGGGTCCGGAAATGCTATCCAGAAGAAAACAGGAGTTGGGCATGTGTGAGGAAGCAGAGGCTGAGTGGGGTCAATTCTCACTCCAACAGAGTAGAGAGGCAGTGGCCCCAAGGTAGAACTGAATGGTCACATCCTGAAAGGAGCCATGGGGACGGTAGCTGGAGTACCGGCCCTGCCAGAGGAGCCCATCAACACTAGGCCCTGCTGAGGAAGCCACTGAAGAAGTGGCCAGCAAGAGGACTAAAGTGACAACAATCCTGAGCCAGGCAGCTGCATCGGTGACAGGATATGCTGGAGAGAAATAGATAGGGGTACTGGCACCCCTTTGTCATAAAAAAAAAAATGATGGTGGCTGGAACTCCAGGAAAAGTGATCTCTTTCTATTACTGAGATTGTAAGAATTTTATGTTCTCATGTAGGAGGAAGAAAATTAGTTTCAAGCTCTAGGAGCCTGCATCTGAAGCAAGTTGGTGACTAATGAAAATAGCGCTTCTGAGTAGGAAAGCAGGTCAGACAAGGGCTTTGTGAATGCTGCTCACGATCGGGTTTGTTGAAACGTCCCTATTGTTGTTTTGATACTGGCAATTTTTCTGAGCTCACTTCTTGCCACTTTTTTCATTTGATATTTTCTCTTGTTGTATTTATTTCTTTCCTTGTTTATGAACATTGTGTGACTGTACCAAATGGGCCTTTTGTTTTAATCTTGGAGATCTGGACAACAGAATGACAGTGGTCAGTCTGTGTGTGTTCTGTCATGTGTCATCGTTGCAAATACAACTGACCACTTTGCATTACAAATTTTGCCATCTTATTGTAAAATGTGTAAACCCACTGATTGACCTTTCTGAGCGTTTCGTTAGTGTATTTCTGCAGATAGTTCATAGATGTCTAATATGTAAGAATTACTGTCGTCGTTCATAGGATCATATTATCTCTCTACCCTCTGTGTTTCAGGACAGACTGAGAACTAGGTTGAAGCCTGACTGTAATTATGTGAATAAAAGAACAAATTAGGTGGACGGCATCTGTCTATAGTGGCCTTTAATGCCAGCCACATTTTGTCCTCTTATTACAACTTACAGTTCTGAAGACTTTCCATTTTGATTTCATTTGTAGCACGGGAGGATTTTTAAATGTACATGGTTTGCCATCTCATCTTAAAAACACAAGGCAAATAAACCAACCACGTTAAAAGTGGAGTTATGCGGGCCAGGCTGGTTTAAGATGACACTATTAGAAAAACCTGCTGTCAGAAGCACAAAGAAGCTCCCAGCCAGACATGACTGTTACCACACATTTAAGCAAAGGGCAGACTCAGAGCCTCTTTGTAACTAGTTGCCTTTTTCCACTTAGAAAGGAGAAAATGAAGACACTGGTTGTAAAACCTAATGGAATAAATTTGGTTTGGTAAAGGAGGTTCTTCAGAGCCCCTTCAGATCTTGCTCCTGCAATCTTCCACCTGAGAAATTAGAATGTGACTCTCATTAAATGCAGATCAGGTGGCATTGCTCCAGACCCTCATCCCATCCAGAAAGGCCCCACAGGAGCATCTACTGTTCTTTAAAAGATTCTGGTCCCCTGGCCCAAGCATTTCCATATAAATCAATTAACAGTCCTGAGTAAGCGTGTTTTGAGAGGCTGATGTTACCAGTCTATGAATGTAAAGTGAGGGGCAGCCTCTTGTGAGAGTAAAAGAGGGCCCTTCTTTCTATACTACCCCAATATAGAAAATGTCATAGAGCATTTAGGGAAAACAGACTTCTGATAGTATCTGGTCATATGAAATGAACTGCACTCACTTTTTTCCCATTTGAACCTACTATGATCAGAAAATAGAACTTTCTAGAATCCCTACTGTCCAGTACTTAAATTCACCATTATCTGCATTAAACTATACTGAAAATAATACTAAATTATATGCAAAATAAATAGTAAACAGAGGCTAGTAATCAGAAAGTACCTTTAAACTAGGGAATTGTTTTCCTAAAGGATCTGTTATATGGAATTTCCATTCTGCCATATTTTGAATGTGGGTTAAATGAGATTATGTATTTTTAATACAGAGAAATGATGTTGATGTTCCTCTTAAATCTTTCCATTTTTCTACTATAAGGTACGTAAAGATATTATTTGTGGTTTCAGAAGTGTTTTAGCAGGATAGGAAGGATGGCCAAACATTAACTCACAAAACACTGTTTAGGGGAAAGTGGTTCTTGGAACTTGGAAGTATTTTCAGTGAAATGTTTGGAATGTACACTATAAGGATGAACAGTTCCCTTGCATCACTGAAGAAACAGTTAACATGGCCTAGCAGTAATGACCATGTCACCCTTTGCCATGTTTGTTTAACTGTCACCTCAGAGAATTACTAATCCTGACTCGCTATCTTCTCCATTGTGGATGCTAAGTTTTTGACAGTTACAGGACTACTGAATGAAAGAACTAGAAAAGTACTTCTGTAAGGCTTGAAAGTTTATCAGATACCTTTACCTATATCATGTGATCTTTAAGATAAATAAACAAATAGGTATTGTACATACCCAACTCTGGCTCCAGCATTTTTTATTGTCATCTGTCTTAATAGACTTAAAGAGGAAAAGATCAGAACTTAAGGAAGTTGTGTGAAGTCACAAACTTGAAACCAACATCCAGAACTTTTGCTTTTCCTCTTGTGTTCTTACTGCCTTCCCAATTTTTTTCTATAGTGTTCTGTTGGGTTTCATGGATGGACAGATTCTGTGAGCACTTTAGAAGACATAAGTATTGAAAGTAAATCTGAAGTACTGAAGTAGTAAATCTACTTTAATCATATACTTTAACTTTGTAAATTGTATAGTATGCAAATTTTCATTCAGTGAAGCTGTTTTTTAAAATAATAATTAAAAAAAATTTTTTTAAATAATTTTTTAAAAACTTATGCCTTACGGAGACTTTAGTTGACATGAGTCACATTAGTGCCATAATTGAACATAGCAAGCAAAAGTAGCAAACATGGTCACAATTACTACCAGGTACTCATCTAAGCATTTAATATATATTAAGTCACTTAGCGGTTGTAATAGTCGATACATTGTGTCAACTTGAGAAGTTTAAAAGTTTAAGGAAGTGACTCAGCAGAGGTTAGGGTCCTCACTTTGTAAACATCCTCATCCTGTGCAAGAGCCCTGCGCTGAGATGCTGTTGAGTGCTACCCTACCACCCATGGGTGGAAGTAGCCTTCTTATAATATAAGAAAGGAAAAGAGGCTTGCCTCTCCCCTTTTTGCTGTTGTCACTTGTACTGTCCTTTGGCACCATGAACGGTTGCCCCAGTGCCATGCCACCCTGCCTTGAATCCAGCTGATTATGGGCTGAAGCCTCCACAGACTGAGCTAAATAAACCTTGTGTGTCAGGTATTTTGTCCCAGCTATGAGAGAAAAGTAACCAACACAAAGGTACACAGTTACAGTACTTACGAGACAAGTATATATGTATAGTAAGTTCATTTTTGCATTAGAAAACTGGCTGGATTCCAGTTTTCTAGTGTAAAAATTTAGTTATTATACATATTGAAGCAATAAATAAGAAGAGCCAAGAGTTCAGTCCCTGATCTCGGCCCTCCTGATGTTTTGTCTAATATAAGGTGCATGACAAACACCCACACCCACGCTGCAAAATGCATGTAAGTGTGTGAAAATTTAGAAATGTGTAAAAATTTAGAAGAGTATACTTCCCAGTTTTCAGCACTAATGACCTGTGTGGTAGGAACTAGGATGAATTAATTATTCCTGCTCCAGTCTTTTCTCTGCCTTACAGCATATGATATTTTGATTACTGGAACAAAATACAATATGAAGTTAATAAATGGAAGCCTTACACCTCCCTAAATGTCCTTGTCACTGGGGGAACATCCGCCCCCACACTATCATTCCTATGTCTTCTAGTTTCTGTGCAGTCAAACCAGTGACCTGGATTCGTGTTCTACTGACAGAGCCTCACATGGATGGGAGAGTGGTTCTGGACTCAAGCCAGCTTGCCCGAGTATTACTCTGCTTTCTAATCAGAGCAAGAAACAAAACAAAACACATATGAGAATAGCTGATCCAAAGTCTGGGTCCCTCAGTTCCCATTTCATAATTTTTCAGTCAATTTGGCTGAATGTGTGGATATTTTAGCCATGGAATAGTAAAGACTTTGTAGAATAAATAATAGAAAGCATTAATGGAAATGGTATACTGTTTCTATTGAGTTGTGGATAGATGGTTTGTTTATATACATACTGCTACAGATAAAGCCTTCTCTTGAGTTTGATTTTTTGCTGTTGTTTGGTTTTGCCAATAAAAAGTAAAACCAGGATTCTTCTAGGTCACATTTCAAGTTAAGTTTGCTTCTGTGTACAGTAATTTGCAGTGTACAAGTGTTGTCCAGAAAATGCTAAGGAAACTTGTTGAAAGACATTTGAAGGGATCCTTTCTTCTGGGGGGGGGTGGAATATATATATATATACACACACACACACATATGTATATATACACATACACACATATATGTATATATACTATGTATATAATGTATGTTATATATGTATGTGTGTGTGTGCTTATACTGTTGAGGCTTTGCTCCACATAATTGGAGGAGTTGTAGGATACAGTTGGAAGTACATTGGTCATGAAGCAGAGCAGTACTTGTGAGTTCATTAGACCTATTTTTTGCTACTTTTATTTTGAAAAATTAATCATTATGAAAAAATAATGCAGTAGCTCAACTACTGTGTCAGTGATCCTGACATGCCACAAATTTAGTTTCAAAGGGTGATTTTCAGGACAGTTACAAACAACTTTCTAAACTATGTACACTAGCCACTGAGATGTTAAACTAATTCCCAGTCTCCATCACATTGTTTGCATACACAGTCATGCCACAGAATATTTCCATTATTTTTTTCAGCTTTACTTACTTTGTAATAATACTGTTAATGAGTTTTCATATACTTATGATCTTTGAGCTTGATGTGTTCTCCAGATCTTAATTGTCTCACCTTTGGCTGTGGTTAGAATATCAGAAGTGTTCACTTTGGTTGCAGACTTTATCATTATCCCCTTCTAGAAAGTGGCATTTGCTCTCCAGTTACCTGTGAATAAAATCCACTTGTTTCATTCTGGCCCAAACTAACCCTGGCAAAGTGATTTGCTCTAGTACAAGCTACTGTCTAGGTATGGAACTGCACCATCCCAAGAGACTGGACTAGTTAAAACTCCTTCACTCTGATTTCCAGCCTTCCAAACAGGGCCAGTTTGCTCCCTTACCAAGCCCCTAACATTGCCCATCTCATTGTGAACAAAAGGACACCAAACACTGTCATTTTTCTGAAATTGACAGGCCATTGATAGGTGTCATTGAAGGTGTTGTTTTCCAAATTTCCACTGCCATTTTTTTTCCTTTTAAAGATCTTTGCCCCTATTTTCTCATTGTCATATTCGCTAGGAGTATTTTTGCAGTAGAGTGAATGTTCATCTTTCATTCTCAAGGGGAAGCTTCCTGATAGACTTTTGTCATTCAAACAATTTTTTTGTTTTTGTTTTTTTGGTACTGGGGATTGAACTTATGACCTTGCACTTGCCAGGCAGGCATTTATGCCACTGAGCTAAATCCCCAGCCCATTCAAACCATTTTTGCATCCTCAGTGTTTGAGCCATTGCTTAGTGTCAGGCACACACTTCAAATAACTGATACCACATTTTAAAGAAAGAACAGAATAAAATAGAATAGAATTTCTTCAGTGAGTGAAAATTTCTATTAGCTAGGATCTTTTTTTCCCCCTATAGAACAAATCATCAGCATTCTCCAGAGCTGGAGTGGCCTGAAAGAGCACTGTTCTGTAACACAGAACTGATTGTGCTTCTCATTTTTTAGCCTTCATTCCTCCTGTCAGGAGCAGGAGGGCAAAGAATGTGTCCTGGGCTGAAGTGTCAAAGTTGCTTGTACAAGAGAGCACCAGCCAGTAATGTCTCTGGCATTCATGCTATCATCTAAATGAACAATTTATGACTCACAAGTTATGAGGTGATTTTCATTGTTTTTAGGTTACTTGTTGCTCTAGATTGATTGATTGATTGATTTTGGTAATGAACATTGAACCTAGTGGTCTCACACTGAGCTATTTACCCATCCTGTTTTTTTGTTTGTTTGTTTGTTTGTCTGTTTTGTTTTTCAGTTTGGACAGGGTCTTGCCAAATTGCTCAGGTTGTGCTCAAACTTGTCACTCTTGTGCCCCACCCTCCCAGAGTGCTGGGATTGATTACAGGAGTGTGCCACCATGCATACTATACTTCCTCCTCTTTTTTAAAGTCAAGATAGGGAAAATACGGAAAGGGAAAGCTGATAAAATTATCTAGCATCTCAGCATGGTGATGCATGCCTGTAACCTCAGTATTTTGGAAGGCCGAGGTTGGAAGATGACAAATTTGAGCCCAACCTAGACAAATTTAGCAAAGCAGTGTCTGAAAAAGGGGCTCAGGATGTAGCTCAATGTGAATTATTGGTTTAATCTCCAGTACTACTGCCACCCAAAAAAGGAGTTAACCCCTAAGCCTTTTGGCTGTATCCTGTTGGTCCACTTTCCCTAGTAACTTGCTTTTCTTCTTTCCTCCTTGACTTTTTGTTTTTGAACAATCACTTTTTAAAAAAGACATTGCTCCATGAATCTTCTCCTTGGTGAATTTCCTTCCTTTTGCTATTGAACACTCCAGCCTGAGAACTGTGGTCTTTTGGTGGCATGCCTAGGTTCTGTCTCACTATGAAGAATCTCATCATTTGCATTGCTCTGGGTGTATAAAAAAGCAGGAAATGTTGGCACACTTAGTCCTTGCCAGCTCTGCACCAGTTACCTTGCTAGCTAGGGTTTCTCGATCTTTTCCCAAATGTTGGAGTTGAATTCTTCTAAAGGGTTAAAATAAGAATAGTCCAGTGGAGTACTTGGGATTCCACCCTATGCCTTTTTCTTTCTTTCTCCTCTCCTGTCTATAGTCAGTGCTTCTAGAAAAGCCAGCCCCAGAGTGAATACATGACTCCCGTGTGTTCCCTCTCCTTGGTTCTCAGGAAGTAACTACAAGCCTGGGGTGCCTTCCCCTGGGGATGCTCTCCCTTTCATTCTGTTTTCATTTTGTAACAGATGGTGAATAAAACTGAAGCCTAGGCCAGGTGGCAACATATCCGTGTCTGTATTATGATGACACCTGTCACTGGAGAATATAAGCACACAGGCATCTAGGGACAAGGCAGAACCTCACCAGCTGAGAAGTTGCATGGTGGTCTGTACAGCACTGAAGCTTTGATGTGGTTGTATGGGTTGACCCAAAACGTTTAGCAGCTTACATTGTTATTAGCAGTTGCTCATAACTTGAGTCGTATTTTATCTTACTTGCTGGTCTCACCATCAGTTGCTGAATCCTGTTGCAATAAAATCATAAGTGAAATAAAAGCACAGTCAACATTATGCCATCTCTCTTAATTGTTCAGTGTCATGAGTTCAAGTTGTAGAATATCAGGTTCTTTTTAGTATTTAATTGATTCTCTAACATAGCGTATCTAATGAGAAACTCACTTTTCTAAGACAGAAACTTTAGATTTTTGTCCTTACTTTTTGTTATCAAGTGTTAATGTTTACATCTGGATGTCCCCTCAAAACCTCATGTGCTTAGAGGTGGGGATCTGGGCAGGTGACTGGTTCCTGTGTATGTGATACTGGATTAGGCCACTGATGGATTTATAGCTGGACATAGTGTTGGAAAATCAAGCCTGTGGGCATGGCCTGGAAGAGTTATGTCCCTCCTCTTCTCTTGATCCCTTTCTGATTCCTGGCTGCCAGGCCCTGAGCTCTTTCTTCTCTGCCATGCCCCACTGCCATCACCCTCCCCTGGCTTGGAGCCAGCTGACTAAGAACTTCTGTAAACTGTGAGCCAAAATAAACCTTTTCTCCTTTAAATTTTGGGTGTTAGGTATTGTGTCTCAGCAACAGGAACAAAATGAAAACATCAAATCTATAGCTAGTTTCCAGTCTGTTATCCAGTCTTCTGCTAGCAAAGCTCTTTCCCTAATTTCTTGGAAGCATGTGTAAAAGGAAGAACTGATAATTTTGACCTCTTTACATTACAGGATTTTCTGACCAGGTGCAAAGAAAGAATATGGTTAAATTTTCTCAATAATTGGCTGTTTTAAAGTCTCTTGACTATCATCAGTTGTATTAGTCAACTTCCTATTCCTATAACAAAATACCTGGGAGAGTTAACTTAAAAAGAGAAAGGGTTTATTTTTGGCTCATAATTTTAGAGATTACAGCCCATAATAGATGGGTTCCAGTTTGGAGTCCTTGAGCCAGACATTTTACCATGACAGGAGGTTATGGCAGAGCAAGACAGCTCACCTCTTGGCCAGAAAGCAAAGAGAAAAATGAGGAGAGTCAGTTGTATACTCCATTTCCTAGGCATATCCTAGGGACCTGAATCCTTCATCAGGTCTCCCGCTCTTCAAGGTTCTGTCATTGTCCAATAGTGTTACCCATGGACCAAGCTTTTGAGGACTTTCAAGATCTAAATCATGATGTTAGCAGCATACACTAAGATTCCCAAATTACAGCAAAGATGTTCTACCTCTGGCTTAGTAAAAGCAGTTCATCATGGCTGCCATTCTCTGACCATACAGAAGAGAGTAAGCCTCACCTAGTTCTGTTTATGACGCTGTGTGACTTATGTATCTTTTTTATCAGTCATAGAATGTTCCCTGTAATAGGTCATGCACCCCACCATAGCTTGTACTCTTTGAGACATGACACCCTATCATTCTAGAAATACCAGAAAACTTCTCTAAGAACCAAAATGAAGTTGCACCCCTATCTGATGGTAAGAAGGCAGACTTTGAGCTTTTAGTCCTTCCTGGGTTGTCTGGAGATTTTTTTCCTCTTGGTACTTTGGCTGGCCTAATTCACTTCCTCATTCCCTTGGTCGTTTACGGGGAAGTCCCTCATTTGCACCAGGTTCTGTCATGCTATTCCATTGCAGTTTGCATTGCTTCTGCACCTTTCGGTGTCCAGCGCAGATAAATGTGGCCTGGGGTTTGCATGTACAGCATGAAGGGCCACTTAAAATAGTGGATATGAGGTTATTTCACTGCTGCTTCATTAGGTTTGCTTCTGTTGGAGCAGAGTTCACTTCAGCAGTTTGCTGGGGAAGACCCACCTTGTACCACTTGCCCATTGGATGCCAGAACTGAGCTTCCACAAGGTCATGTGTGACCATGTATCAGAAATATTAGAGCTTTGCAGATTTCTTTAAAAACTACTGTTGTCACATTTTTCTGGGACTATTATTTTGTTCTAGGATTACTGCATTAGAGGTAGAAAAGGCTAGGCATCTATTAAACAAAACAATAACACTGCATCTATCTGTAGGTGATAGGATAAATTTTTAGGTTGGTTGGTTGGTTTTTAGTTTGCCTATCAGTGTTTGCTAATTTACCACAATTTGCGTGTTATGTAATAGAGAAATTATCATTATAGTTCAGTTGAAAAGGCAAGGTCATGAATAGTGTCTGTTTATTGTTTTATGCATGCATGCAGTACTGGAGATTGAACTCAGGGTCTTCATGCTGATCTACATTCCCAGGTCATTTTAACTTTTTGAGACAGGGTTTTGCTAAGCCACCCAGGTTGGGCTTAAATTTAGGATCTTCCTGCCTCCTCCTCCCAGAGTGCTGGTATTGCAAGTTTGTGCCCCACCATGCCTGGCTAAATAGCTATCTTTTTTATTAATGAATTTGGGAACTTCACTGCAATGGTATGATGAAGGAGGATGAAACATTGTCCTCAGATATTTATGACTGGAGCTATGCTAGTACAAATAACATGTTTTAGTCATTGTGAAAGGGAAAATTCATTGTATTTCCAGGGCATCCGTAATGATGGCCAAGGCCAAGCAGCTATATTAATGTTCTGGTCTGTGGTTTTGGTTAATTAGTGTTATAGTTTTATTAGACTTTGACATAATTTTTTTTTCCTAGCATATAAAACTCAAGAAAATTCAAGATTGCTATTAATGATGTTGCGGCAAATGAATTTCTCATATGGACAACTAAAATCAACAACTATAAACCATACCATCAATAGGAGAGTAAAAATTTCCTAATATAGATATAACATAAAAAAAGCTATGTTTTAATTTTCACTTCCCTTTGGATATATGTTAATTTACTTGCCTACTGAGGCATTGAAGACTAGAAGATTCCCCCCTGGAGAAGAAAGAGACTGATGAAGTTATTTGTGAATGAATGAAAAAGTGACTTAAGTGGGGGAACACAGAGGGAGCGCCTCAGAATGGGAGGATATGGCATTTCCAGTTTTGGCAGTTGTGAGTCTATAGCTCATATACTCTGCAGTTGCTAGAAATAACATGGAGACTTTGATGCATAATTTGGGAATCACGAGCTGGTCAGTCTTCCAGGAACATATGCCCAGCATTCATAGATCAACTTGGATCTCCTGATCTGTTCTACTAATCCATATAATAAACATTTAGTGGATATTGCAGTCACTTCTCAGGATATAGCAGTGAACATGACAGATACAATCTGTGCTTTAATGTGAGGAATTCTAGTAGGATTACTTTCTATGGCAACATCATAAATTTAGGGATTACTGCTATCTTTTCTAATAAATGTCAAAACCTCATCATATCATAGTAACTGATCTTTATAGTCATCTAAAACAGACTTGCCAGGTTTTATTTTGTAGTAACTTTATTTAATCTTAATACACACACACACACACACATGTATGGGGAGATTAAAATTCTAAATAAAAGTTCCAAAATTCAAACCTTTTTTGAGTACTGACATGACACCTCAGGTTGAAAATTCCCCATCTAATCTCCTATGACTGGCTGTAGTCAATGCAGATACACAAAAAACAAACAAACCAAAAAACCCATACAGTTACCTTCTGGTTCTAAAGAGCATGTGAAACATGAATGCATTTCATGCTGTAACCAAGATGTCTTATGAGTATGGAAAAACTTTGAAATCTTAACCCTCCCCCCAAAAATCTGAAACATTAAATATCCAACCTATATATTCTCTCGGACAAATCTGTGTTATGTCTAGTAAAACAAAAGTAGGTGATATGGGCCAGATTTTCTATTAATTTAATAGTCATGCCATGGTGGAGACAGGTCAGGGATGGTGTCTCCAGTTCATGGTAACCAAGTATTCTTTGTGTGACTGGACTCCATCTTCAGGGCTTGGTAGCTGGGTGTGAGGATCCTGCGGCAGACACTGCAGTTAGCAGGGCACTGGTGAACTGAGGAGGTGAGAACAGTCAGGTTTGCAAGAGCTGAAAGTCTGCCCTGGGGCACCTGTATGTGATTCTCTTTTGGTCCTGCTTCTGTGGTGGGAGGGCTGGAACCCAGGGTCTTGTGCATGCTGAGCAGGTGTGGGAGCCCTGAGCTGCAGGCCAGCCTCCTCAAGCAACCTGTTAACGACCTTATAATGTTTTTGCTATAAAACTGTTCTTTTCACTAAGCACAGAAAAAGATAACTTTCAGAAAGCAGAAACAATGTAGCAGAGCTCCCTCAGGGTGCAGCAGTTATGTAGATGAGATCATCTGAACTTCGTCTGTAACCCTGGATATCTTTGGGTGTACATTTCATACCCAGTCTCTGCTGTTAGGAATCATATCACTCACTCTCCATCTAATCTAATAACATATATTAACACAAGAACCATATTGAACAGAAAAGTGGTACCTGTCTTTTCTTGATTACCTTCTCTGGAAATACCAGTGTCAAGCAACTCTCAACATTAAAAACTCAATTTCCTATGTTGAACTAGAATCTCTCCTACCAATAACTTAAGAGGTGTTCAAGGTGTTCTAATTAAGTCTGAGAAGAAGAGAAATATGAAACCGTTTGTTGTAGAAATAGAAATTGCAGACATATGGCTGGATATGGCTCACTTTCACAGTTGGCACGCCTATGATGGAGTGTGTCTCAGTCAGAATTTTGTCAGAATCAGATTCTCAGGTGCATCATGGGAACTGACTGTTACTGAGATCTATGTAGTAAATCACTGTTACCATGAAGCATACTTCTGTAAAATGATTAATCACCTCCTAGTTTAAGTTGAGATTTATGTATCCTTAAGTTTTCATAAAGAGGAAGCTTCCACACTACAAAAGGTGTGTTTATATGCCTATACCATACAAAGTATGTAAAAGATTGTTACAACAGGTAACATGATGAAGGTATCTATAACTCTTCCAAAACATTACTAAGTCCCAAACAGTAACATGCTAATTTCAACAGATGTTTATTTCTGCCATAAGTACTAGTGCACCAAGTGGATTAAGACCACATTGGAGAATTTTTTCATATGAATTGAGTTTTGAGTAAAATATGGTACATACTGTAGTGAAAGTTTTCTCAACTGATCTTGTAAGAAAATGTCTAAGCTACACATTCTGGAAGTTGATATGCCTTTTATAAACAATTACATTAATCACAGCCATGGATCAAGGTAAAACTCATACATTTATTCATTCATTCTCCAGTCTTACATCCATCCATTTCATTTTTGTTGAGCACCTACTTGTGCCATCTGTCATACTTATTGTTTGCTCCACTCTCTTATTACAGAAGGAAAGAGATTTTAGTCAGTGCCTCATAAAAACTTTAGTAGTTGTTGGCAATAAACCAGTGGAAGTCTCTCCCTTCTTGAACAGACTTTGCAATGGAAAACATGCCAAGTAGCTATTACTGCCTGTCAGTTGCATTCACATTTCTTTGCCCAGCTTACTGAGACTGGAACCCACTCCTGTAGATGGTTCTCCTCTGGCGCTGGTGCAGTGTTAGGCTCCGTCTGTAGAGGGCGCCAAAGAGCACTGTGGAACCAGGGTTTCTGACCCTGTTTCTATTTACCTGTGTGTTTTAGTTACTGCGTTTTTAGTTACTTTGCTAAGACAAAATACCCAACATCCAAAGTTAAAGGAGAAAAGGTTTATTATAACCTACATTTTCAGTAGAGGTTTCAGTCCACAGTTGGCTGGCTCCAAGTCATGGTGACATGGTAGAGGTGCATTGAGAAGGAAAACCAGTCCAGGTAGGCAGCCAGTGAAGACAGCAAGCCATGACAACAAAAGAAGCAGCAGCGTGCCTCTCCCTTTTATCCCTTCCAGGCTACCTACTTTTTGGGTGATGCCATCCACACCCAGCATGGCTTTCCTCAGTCTCAGCATGATACATTTTTAATCCCAGCATCACATCTTTAATGCCAGTATTACACACTGTAGCTGCAACCAGCTGTGCAGAGCCCTACCTCTGATTGCATGAGGCTTTGAGGGACAGCTATACACAAGTTGTGCACATCCCTTAATGCAAGAGGCATTTTGTCCATCTCTCAGAGTTGCCAAAGTCCTAACATTGTCAGCATTTCTGAAAAATCCAAGTCTAAAGTCTCTTCTCCTGAGATTTAAGGCAAACTCTTAGCTGTGATCCCCTTTTCAAATATAAAGAAAATTAAAACACTCCTAGCATTCAATGGCACATGATAACCATTACTATTCCAAAAAGTACAAATAGGACAATAAAAAGGAACTGGACCAAAGCAAGTCCAGAATCCAGGAGAACAAACTTTAGGTACCATAGTTCATGTCCAGCATCTGAGGCAATTTGTGGCAAGATATGAACTCCAAAGAGTTTGGGTGGCTTCACGCCTATAGTAGCTCTCATGGGTTCTTCCTTGTGCTAGCTTTGGTCACTTCTTACAGCTTTCATCAGACAGCTTTCCTGACTTCTTTAACATCCTGGGGTTTCCACTGAACCTTCAGCTTCACACACTGCCCTCTCAGGGGCACACTGCCTGGTTTCCCAGTCCTTCTTCTGAAATCTGGGTGGAAGTCTTCCCAACCCCACAACACTTGCATTGTGCATGTGCCTAAACCCAGCACTACATGGATGACAACAAGGTCTGCTGCCAGCTGGAGCAGTAGCCCAGTTTTCTTCTGTCTTGGCTATACAAGTCAATTGACTGGATCACTGAGCACTATGAGCCAAATCCTGAGCAGCATTCTATAGGCTACCACCATTCTAGAATATGATGTGTTCTGGAACTCCTTGCTCAAAGTAAAGGCTAGAGTCCTATTGGTTCTTGTGATGTCCTCAAGCTTTTTTTTTTTTTTTTTTTGGTTGCCTTCTTTCTCAGCAACAAAGTTGTCCTCTACTCCACCCATGTGATCTGCAATTTTACTAGATCTTCCTTCTGGCCAAACTAAAAACATTTTAAATCATTCTGCTAGAATCTTTGCTTTTGATTCTAAGCAGAGATCTGGCTAAAAGACCCCAACACTAGCCATGCTACTGCCTCAACATTAGACTGCCTTGAAATGTCTTCTGCAAGATTAATTAGTCTGCTGCCTTTAATCTCAGTCTTAGTCAAGGTCCCTAGACATAAGCAAAATGCAGACAAGCTTTCTACCAAAAGATTACACAAATGATCTGAAGTCCAACAGCCAATGCAGTCCTTGTTCCTTACTGAAATCTTGTGAGCATTTTCTTTACTGGCTGCAATTTGACCAGCAGATCTTTTGAACTCTGACCAGAATCTCCTGTCAAATATAGTTTAAGGCGTTCGAATGCAGGCTTTTCAGCTGTCATCTCCAAACTTTTTCAAACTCTTCCCATAAGTCAGTTCCAAAGGTTTCTGAACCACATGGTTAGGTACAGTTACAGCATCCCCAAAACCTGCATCAGTCAGTGCTTACTAGAGAAACTGACTTAGTGCAAGATAAACAAATATATAAGAATTTACAAGATGGGCTTACAGGGACTGCCCACAGAGTCAGGGGCAGAAGAGCATACAAGGTCTTATCTGTGCACTAGAGATTAGGAGGATTCAGTCAAAAGCCTGGAGCTCCATGTATTATCCCATGTGAGTCCCTATCAGGAGGCCAAAGGGTCTGCACCAGAAGGCTGAAGCGTCTGTGGTAGAAGCCAGGAGACAGTGTCCTAGCTGAAGGGGAAGTCTGGAGCTTCTCTGAAGAAACAGAAGCAAGCCTTTCTTCGTTTCTCCTTTATACTATTTGGGTGTCAAGCTGCCCTAGTGTGGGTCTTCTTCCAGTAAATTCCCTCAGCTGCACTCAAAGCAATGCTGATCCAATTTTGTTGGATGTTTCTTACTCCAGCTGACTCAGCCAGTGAGCTATCACACTGCTGCATGGGGGTGTGGGCTGCAAGGGGCTACAAGGAAGAGGCTCAGTGGTGCTTAGCAGCTCTCACAGCTGACAGGATGGACACTCCTGCAAGTCTCTTCCCCAGGAGGTGGATGCCCCTCTGTCTAGCTGGAGTCCACCCACAATATTAGCGATTCCTCTGGACCTACAGCGCTGTGCTTTCCCATAAACTCTAGAACCCACAAGCCCCTCTCCTGGGTCTGTTCTGCCCAGCTGTTGTCATTACTGCCAGTTTCTGTAGGCCAGCTCCACTGTACCCTCTGGCATCTCCCTGCTGTATGCCTTTTTCATGTCTGAAGGTCAGCCTTGTGGCAGAACCCTCTTCTGAATTCCTAGTTTCTTCTCATTTACTCTCTCCTGGAGACAATAGCCATTCTTTGCATTAGATTTCCCTGAGGCCCCTAGGACTATCTTTTTTCCTGTTTTTGGAAGTCAACCCCTTTTTACTTGTTAGCAGTTCTTTGTGTTAAATTTTGGGAGTTTAAATTAGTGGTATGGTTCCTGTTTCCTGAGGGGTCTCTACTTGAAGGAGAAGAGGTAAGAGAAAAAGCCACCTATGCAAAGAATTAATTGCCCCTTAACTGCCAACTCCTGACCAGCACCCTATTTTCTTCAACATGCTCAATAATCAATTTTATTTTAGTATAGATTACATCAGACATTCTATAATCAGGTGCTGAATATTCTCTCCAGCATGACTGCATTGAGCACAAAATAAGTAAATGCCCTTTTATGCCTCCGTAATATGAAGGCATTTATCCACTCAGCAGAGATTTATTCAGCAGTGTCTGCATGCTTGGCACTGAAGTAGGTGCTAAAAAAAGGAATGATACTCAAGCCCTGCCTTGCAAGTTTCTCCGGGAAACAGGACCTGTGTGTGTGTGAATAGTTAACCAACAGTGCAATAGAGTTTGCAAGACAACGTATGGTCCCATTAGCATTTGTATTGCTTCATATTTCTAGACCAAGCAATGTTGCAGAACACCCATATTGTGTCCTGTACAATCCATTCACATTTCTAAGTGCTTGGACATTCATTTGTCTTTTGAATTGTTTTGCATACACAGTGCTTACTGGTAGAAATTGCAAAGGCTATAAATTGGTTGGTCCTCTGTAATCAATGAAAATAGTTTACAACACTAGATTTTTGAAATGGTGTCTGAATATGAACACTCTGGGACTTTTGGAGAGGCCTCTCTGCCTGTGTAAATTACTGGCAGCCAGCCACACAGGCTGAAGCAGGACACTGTGGAGTGTCCTTGGTTTGCATTTGGGAGGACTTTGTGTGAAACGGTTCTAGTTTTAGAACCTTCACAAAAGCAATGATGTGGAATCCAGACTGAGGGTGTCTGATGTCTCTGTACTGGCTCACTCTACGGAGTAATATTTCAGATGTGATCACCCTAGAATTGTCTTAGCAAATCCCTCAAGTGGAATTGTGTTCTCCCCTTTGTGGTTCTTGTAGAGAAGTGAAACCATACAGAAAGGCAGTACCTTTCTCTGGAGCTCTGAATCACTGCTGGAGCAAATGCTTTGAGGTTCAGCAGACCAGCCTCTTAAGCATGTGCTCTGAGGACACTTCTCCTGGAATGTGCTTGAGCACAATCAGTCCATGGAAATGCCATTTGTCTAGTCTAGTGCTCTTCCTCTGAAGACTGACAGTATGGTTTAGCTTACTGAAGGCTCTCTGCTAAGTTCTGAAATCAAAGGTTCCCCCCCAGCCCCAGCCCATGTCAGTTTGCCTAGTCATCTTGCTTTCCCTACACTGATCAGGGACCATGACTTTTGTTTCTGTTGAGCTGTCTGCCTTAAAGCTCACCTATGTGAGCATCTGTATAATTTTTAACAGTCTTCTTGTGGTCCCTGTCATCCTTAAGGACTTGGAGCCCAGAAGGAAAGTCATAGACCTGAGTGTAGGGCTCTTCTGTGAAAAGCAGCAACTCACCTTGGAGCAGAAGGACTTCCAGCTTCAAGTCCCGCTCCGCCCTTGCTAGCTCTAACTGCCGTTAAACTTTGCATTCTCTTGAGGCCTTGCCTGCCAGAGCCTTTGGGTGAGGTTGATTACTTGTTCTTCCTTGAAGGCTTCTTGTGAGTAAAGAGAGAGAATTAATTACTTAAACGTTAAGCAGTATACTGTAGTGTGTTGCCCCTTAAAGCACCAGCTAGTTAATAACTTAGGATTTGGTAAAACAGTAGCTTGCTTCCTGCAGTGGGGTTGCTCTGTGTGGTCACTGGAGAGGCCATGATAGAAATCATGTGAGCCTAATCATGCAGAAGCCCTGCTGATGAAGTGCAGGATGTGGCTCCCACATAACCAAGGTTGTGAGTGCGTGTGCATGTCTGTAAGCAAGCATACCTGAAGAGTGAGCCCCCCAACTGGCATCAGGTGCCTGTCTGCCTATCTGCTCTAGCTGTTAGTATGACTTCAGTTTTGTCTGCCTGTCCACACTGTGTCACCTATAATCCCACTGCAGTATGGAGACTCTTGTGCATCACAATTCATGGGAAAAGAAGTAATTCCACCTGGGAGTTGAATCCACTCTGGATTCACATCTTCTTGTGTTCCTTCCCCATCAAGGGGATGCCAGGTGCTGCACATCCGTTGAGATATTCAATACTGGTATCCTGTGTTACCCTCCTGCTCCATGTAGGAGAAGCAGACTAAAGATCATTATATGAGAAATAGCCTCTCACTAACCACCAGGAAACCACACCACCACGCTCAGAAATCAGCAAGTTGATGATGGCAAGACACAATTTTCCTGTACTTACTGGGATTTAGTAATATACAAATTATTATTTCAATATTTAATAAAAATGTGCCAAATAAGATATGTACATAGGTCATAAATCACAAAATTCACAAATTTTGCATTTATGTATTTTATAAAACATATTAACTTTTGAATATAATACTCTTTCAGAATGCAGAGAATTTTTTCATGGCTCTAAAAGTCATCATATGTACAAATGTCAAGCAACACAAAGATCTAATAAGGAGAAGGGAAATGTGGATGACTTTGATCCTGCCTTCTAAAAGGAAGAGATATTTGCTCTTTCTGCTGTCAGAAGTTTCAAAAGCATGCATAAATATATTACCTAGACAAGACGAAACTCTATGATAAAGTGATTTGGACTCTAGAAATATGTCCTAGCATGTCTGCATGTAAGCAGATACAGATTTTCTTTAACATTTTTTTTAACCACTTCAGACTGTTACATTGGATGGCGACAACATCATTTATTCACTAATTAGCTATTAATGTGTGTTTCAGTTTTTCATTCCTATAATGAGCGCTCTGAAGGGTGGTTGTCACATGGTTGTGCCTTTATCCACTTTGCAAGAGTTTTTCTTTATATTCTTGAAAGATTTCTCTTTCAGTGAGCATACCTAGTTTTAATTTTAAAAACTGGTCGCACATGATATCACCCTAACCAGCATGCCAACACTCAGTTGATTTTTAACATGGACATTTCCTGTTTGGGCATCACTGTTACAGCTCTCTAGGTTCTTGTGGTATTAACAAGTCTCCATCTGTGTTTCATCTGTAGTAGCCAGGGTCCTTCACCTATGGAAGACATATAAGTGCTTGAGGAAATCAGTAAGGAAAAGAATTGTTGACATCTAAACATACAAAGTTAATTTTAAAAGTCACTATTTTTAAACCCAAAATGCTTATGGTAATTTACACTCTCAGACTAATACCACTAGGGCACATGTCCTTGCTGAAATGGGATTCAGCTGAATGCTTCAGTTGTGCAGGTTCAATCAGAGCTTATAGATTTCCAGGGCTTCGGGGAAATATGGATTTTCAGACCATCATCACGTTTGCCTCTTCTCTTATCATCCCCCCCCCATCATTCTGTACCCCAGTGGCCTGACTATCAACAAGACAGAATGTTAATCTCCCACAGGGTTCATGAGAGATGGTGCGGGGAGTATCTAAAATTCACAGATAACCTTCCTATTGGTTTATCTTTTCAACATTAATGCAGATGACTGAAAAATCACAAACAGAAAATTCTCCTTTCCTATGGGAGATTAAAAAGAGTGTTTATCTTTGGTGCAGGCTTGCGTGTAAGATTGTATTCTGTAGAATATATCAACAGATTTTCAAGGGGTTGAGAATATAAGCAGGCAGGTTACTTCTCCATGAAAAATTATTGATAGGGAAGAAAAGATGTGAAACTCACAGTTTCTCTCTACTGGGACGTTAAACCCAAAGTAGAGAATTAGTGTATTGCTTATAGATCTGCCTGAAGTCAGTAAGATTAATTTCTTTTCATTGCTCAAGAATTTCAACTTAGATTAGAGGGTATAACTGTACCAGGACTAGTATTGATCAAGCCTATGCACTGTCTGATAGTGGGAGAGAATAGGAGCAAGAGGGTGTTTAAAAAAAATAAGCACACAGGCTGGAGGTGCTGCTCAATGGAGCAAAACGTGTGCTCATTATGCATAAGGTGCTGGGTTCAGTCCCTGGTGCTGTGCCCCCCTCCCCACCAAGGTTGCTATTTTTGTTTAGCAATCAAGCAATTCAGGTATTATGCTAATAAGTCAGTATCTGGAGAGACTTAGTCAGTAAATAGGTTGTATCAATTCTTATAACAGGTAGAAGATTGTTTTCTTTATTCACAAATTAAGGAATTCGGTGTCTAGGAAGTGAAGTGACTTGCCTAAAGTCACCCATCTCACAGGGACCTGGAACTCAAGCCTGGAAGCCTGTTACAGCTCAGTCTGGTACTTGACAGTGATGCCCGTCTGACTCCCACGCGCTGTAGGTTGAAGATCTGTGCCAATACTGCGCATATGCCTTTGGGAAGAAAGCTCAGATTTAGCATCACTGCTGTGCTGCTTCCTTTCCAAACATGTGCATCCCACTGTCACGTGCTTTGTTATTGAAAACGTTCTTTCCACAAAACACATCAAGTTGGCAATGATTTCTGAGCAGAAAGATAAATAATTTTCTACTGGCACATCATTAAATAAGTTAGGCATGGTATTTTCATAAGCTAGGACTCTCCACAGCATAAAAATGAACTACTGATGCACAGCAAGCATGGGTGAATGTCACAGCTGCAGTGATGAGGTAAAACAGTTGGAACAAGAGACTGGTTATGACCCCATGTAGCAGTGCGTACGTGTGGAAGGTTGAATGGAGGAGTAAGGGGACTCGGGGGATGGGAAGTATTTGTCTTCATCTGGCTGAGGTTACGTGGATATATACCGAGTGAAATTTCACCCAGATGCAGGTGGGCTTAGGGTTTGTGTATTTGTTTTATGTTATTATATCTCAGTTAAAACTTAAGTTAAAAAGCCCATCACAGCTGAGTGTGGTGGTCTCCGCCTGTAATTCCAGGAACACTGAGGCAGGAGAGTCACAAATTCAAGCACAGCCTGCACAACTAACAAGACCGTGACTCAAAATAAAAAATAAGCAAAAGGCTGGGAATGTAGCTCGGTGCAAAGGCCCTGCATTCAATCTGCCATAACGCAAAAGAAAAAAAAATGGGTAAAGGTAAATTGCAGTACGTACTTCGTGTGTGGCCTCAATGTTTACAGAGGTAAACTAAGACCCTTTTTGTCTTTGAGTTGTTTCTTAATGAAACCTCTTGTTGGCACCCAACTTAAATGTGGGTTGCTTACCTGACAACCTGGAGAAGCCGATAGACAGTAATTTTAAAAAACAGTTTGAAAGGTTCAGAGCAGTGGCTGTGTGTCACCGCACCCTTTCACCACAGTCACTGTACTCAGCAGAGAACTCTCCCCGGGTCTGTATGTCATTGCTTCTGGGACCCTGCACAGGGCCGAGGGAGGAGCATCCTATGCAGAGAGAATGCAGGGGCAGAGGTCTGCAGGCACTGAATTCTCAGAGTACCTGAGGAAAAGCAAGGAGGTCGGTGTGTCCTGCTAGTGGAGCTGGGAAATGTGGTAAGAATCTGGAGGTGGGAAGGGCCCGGATCTGGGATTACATGTACTTTTAGAAGATAATTCTAACTCAGCGCTCTCATCCTCCCTGCATATCAGAATCACATAGGGAGCCTCTAAATGCTGGCTGCCCTGGCCACACTATGAGTGCTCTATGCTCCCATCCTTTTGGTTTGGGCTTTTGGTTTTCAGCTTACAAAAGTGATTCCAGTGGGCAGCCAAGATGTGAACATGTCGGTCACACTGGGAAGGAACTGAGGGCATGGTAGAAAGAGCAGCAAGCCCAGTGTTAGGCAAGATTTTGGCAGCGGTTGAGGCTCAAGATGGTAGTCTGCATTAGACTGGAATTAGAATGGAGCAGCTGGAGAGAAGTGGATATAAATTCAGGATGTATTTTGGGGCAAAAATCTTCCAGCATTTCTGAAGCACTGGATGTGAGAGTGACAAGAAAGGGAGGAAATTATTTTCAGGTTTAAGAATTTGGTCTGCTGGGTGACAATATGTTACCATTTTACTGAAATGAGAAGATTAAAGATTAGGGGAGCGTTGAGGAGTCCCAGTGGGCTCAGGACAGTTGGTCTGTCTGTGAGCAGGAGGAGAGGAGGGTTGTGGATCTTTGCGTGGATTGGATCTGTCTGTCCCTCGCTGAGCTCTGAGCAGGGCATGCTGGTCTCCTTGGGGGACAAATGGCTGTAAGCCATAGCTTTTAGAATCTTAGATATACAAGGTGCTCTGCTAAACATTCACTCTACCCTCTTTCTAGGTCTGTGAGATTAGGAGTAATCCCCATTTCACAGTTGAGGAAACCAAGGCAAAACCAGATTGTAATGTCCTTTTCCAGGATGGCACAGCTGTTAAGTAGAGGAGCAGGATTACTTGGTTTCAAAAATCCTGCCCTTAACCACTAACTAGTGTTGTATACCTGACTCACCATATTTAAGATGTCCTAATTGTATTCGGCACTAAGAGATCACGTACTTTTTTAGAAGAGGTTCCATATTCCCAGGTCCTTGTCACAGCAGTGTTAGCAGTCAGCTTCTCCCCAGTTAAATGTTACCTCTGTTCTCTCTTCCTCCCACTATGACTATTTTTCCAACTTCACTGTGAGAAGAATTGAAAGCACCTGAGCACTGTTGCTTACCTCAGTAGACTACATGCTCTGTGAAGAAGTCGTATTATTTTCTCAAAGGAGAGAGAGTTGGCCCAGTGAGGCAGTGAGTGCTGGGAACAAACTTCCTGGTTTTCCATTTTGTTGTGCTGCAAGTGGCACATTCTATCAATCAAGGCCTGTGGGAACGATTGCGTCTTCCCTCGCTGCAATTTGATTTTAATCCTCTGTTGAACTCAGGTGCATTTTAAATATAAAGCCAAACTGTTTGATTAACATTAATCTGAGTCCTGTCTGAGATGGGGCTGGACTTTGTTTAGACAATGTCTTATTGGAAAGGAATTCCCCTAATTAGTGAATTTATAGATGTTTGTCCACTGAAGTTACCTCCTTGCAGCCCCTAAAAGATTGCTTAACTATGAGTCTTAGATGCTTAGACAGCTGGAAGCCCCTGAAATCAGTTTTCAGTGTTTTGTGTGTGTCTGAAGTACAGAGTTCCAATGAGTTCACAGAGTTGTTTCAGAGTACAGTGACTAATCAATCTTCAGAGACTATGTTAATGGAGCCATCATTCAGTGCTCTAGAGTAAGGACTGAATAGAAATTCCCCTCCAGAAACATCCCATGGTGTGTGGTGTTTCCACCCAGTTGCTGTGCATTTGGAGCCTCAGCTGTTCCTGCATCTTGCTGGGCCTGCATCTGGCCCTGGGACACCCCTCATGTTTGAGGCCTGGAGTCCCACACTGCAGTGTACTGATTTTCTGTTAAACATAAAAGCTACCAAAAGTTTTTGGTCTCAGAATTGATTATGGATGTTTATTTTCTCCATGAGGGAATTGCTCATTATTTTTGCCAAATTTGTCATGTTGGAACCCTGCCTTCTAAACACATGGCTTCTCACCCAACCCCAGATCCAGTGACACAGCATAGCTGCTGAGCCTGGGAGAGCAAGGGCTTGCTCAGGTGGGCGCTGCCTTTGGAGAACTGAGGCTGCAGCCTGTGGAAGCAAGGGCCTTCCTCCTAGTTCATACTAGACTATTGGCTGCCTGAGAAGGAAGAGTGGTTTTTCAGTGCCATATCCTATTCCACTGTCCAAGTCCCTGCCTGTGGTTATCACTGTGTAGACAAATTGCTACAAACCCAGGCACTTAAAACAATACATGTTTGTTGTCTCCCAGGTTCCTTGAGTCCTGTGGCTCTTACCGGGCTGCAGACGGGTCAGCTGGGCTGAGGGTGTGTCTAGAAGTTCATATGAGCACCCATTCATGTTCCAGCTCATTCAGGGGTGGGCAGTGTTTAAGGAGCTCAGTTCTCCCACAGCTGCTAGCCAGAGGCCACCTGTGGTTCCTTGTCATGTGGCCTCCAGCACAACCATTTCCTTAGGCAAGGCATGCAAACCCAGTAAGGCAGCACTGTTACCTCCTTCCTGTTGGATGGAGTGTATGCATATCAGAAGTGAAGTCCCATTGCCTGTGCTTCATTTACTACATCAAAGTAAGCCATTGAATCGACCCCACTTTCCAGGGGAGGAAACTTACACAAGGGCCTGAACAGCTCGACTTGGGATTCACTGGAGATCCCAATAGAGTCAGTGCCACAGTCTGCAGGAGACCCTCATATTTCTTGAGAGAATAAACTTAAGAGCTAAGTCTTATAATTTGGGCTAAGAGCACTATCTAAATCCCTCCCTGCCCTGTCACCTCTTTATGCAAACTCTGTCCAGCGTTTTAATATTATATGTATATATATGCTTGGGATTGAACTCAGGGCCTTGCACATGCCAGGCAAATGCTCCATCACAGAACCCCAGCCCCACTTTTAGTATTTCCTATATGACATCTGTTAGATATCTACCTACTCTTCTCACAGACCATCTCTAACAGTGCAGAGTGACTGCCTCAGCTACTCCTGAGAAGTGTGGCAACCGCTGTGATCCGATATGCCTTGTCTCTTGTATTTCTCTTGCTGTATACATGGTAGAGATTTCAAGCAGTTTCTGGATTTGAGTCTTTTGTAAATGGAGTGCCCCGAGCAGCTTTTTGCTTCGAGAGAATGAAAAAGCAAAGGTGAGAGTTCACATCTAATGTGTTTTGGTTGAAGTCCCTTGCTACACATGGAAACAGTGGGCTCTGCTTTCTCCTCTAAGCCTTTGATATTGTTGGGGCTTTTCGGTGCATAGCAGGATTATTAACAAGGGAAAGTCAAAGTTGTCTGGCATTACCACACTGAATCGAGAAAGAAACTTTCAGGCAAAGTCATTGAACCAGAAATAAGCTTCTTTTGCCCCAGGCTCCCCCAGATTGTGTACTTTTTTTTTTCTTTCTTTTGTAATTCAAAGGTCATGACAATATCAGTATGAAATGGTTCGGATTATAGATCATGCTTTGCTAGGGCAGAATTTCTTCTCTGGTTCTTTCTGGTTCAGGAGTGCCCTTTGCTTTGAGAAGATTGGCAGTGATAGGATAGGGGCTTCTGGGGCCCTGTTTTAAGGCAAAGAGCCTTAAAAATACAGCAAACAGAACAACCCATGTGGTCCCAAGGGAAGCACCTTAGCCAGACGCCTCAGCCTACATGCCACTCTGTCCTTGTGCTTTAGCTCTGAGACAAAGCATTGAGTGAAGTCAAAGCCAGAGCAAATGGAATTGTATACCAGCCCAGAACAGTGTGATATTCATGAAGATGAGAAATCTCTACGACAGTGATAGCCAAAGTAGCTTCCCCTGCAGCTGTGTAGACTGTTCCCAAACCTGCTGGTGTCTGAGTAGGGCTGGTTTTTCTAGGAATGGAAACCACCAAGGCAGGTCTGATGGGTGGACGGGGAGATGGGCACAGAGAATGCTTACTATAAGTAGAACAGAGCACAGAACTCATTTCTTCAATGGCTTTCTCTGGCTACAGATCTCAGTTCCTTGCAGGTAACTTGTGCATTGACTTATTTCTACCAGTATTCTGAATTAATGGGAAGTAAGCCATGTAGGATGAATCCTATTAGCGTTTATAATTTCATATTACTCTTTCCTATGGTGGAGGAATTAGGAGTTTCTCATGTGCTGATGGAAAGGAGCCCCAGGAGTCCAGCAGGCGCTGGAAAGGGATGATGCTTCGGGCCAGACCCTTCCCCTCGACAGGGCCAGTTCTCCATCCAGGGACCGAGGTGGTGTTTTGCATGTCTGTGAGATGAGGCTCAATGTTTGATCCTGGGAATTTGGAAGTCAGATCTGAAGCCAGTCTCCTGGCCAGGAACCCGTGTTCAGTTTCTTCAGCCCTGAGGACCAAGGAGTTCTGCAGGGCCCATTTCCTCCTATCTGCGCGGTGTTCATGCCTGCCTATCTGCGTGGTGTTCATGCCTGCCTCTCTGACTTTATTACCTGGCAACATGGGTGCTAAATACACTCACACCTCTGATTCTGCTTTTCTGATCTTGACAGGCAAGAGAAAATAAAAAAAATTTGGCGATGTCAAAGGGAAAACAAATTTATGCATCCAAAATTGAGACTGTAGTCTGTACAGGAAGTAAGGTAACATTGGTGAGCACTAACAAGTCAGGAAAGGAAGGACGGTTCCAGCGTAGCTCAGCAGTTAGTGGTTTAATGCTATAGTCATCCTGTGCATACAGAAATTCCCTAAATTATTGACAGGTATTTGTCTGGTCATTGCCCCGCTAGGAGCTAACTGAAGTGTAGTGGTGTGAAAAGAACCAGCTTATAAATCGTTTGTCCCAGGAAGTTCCTGACAGCAGTTTAGACCAAAATCTAGTGAATGGTAACCAAGACGTTGCATTCTGAGTGGAAGAAGCCACAGTATCCTCTGTATGGAGCCATTTAGGTAAAAGATGCAGGCAGAGAGAAGAGGCCAGTGTAAAATCAGGTCTTGTAAAGAGCACTTGCCCTCTTCCTGCTTGGGAACGTTGGTGTCTGTATCTGCAGTGAGCCACTCACTGCAGTGGGGGGTGGCTCATCCTGTCTGCAGCTCAGGATGCCTGCTTACAGTGACTGGTCCTGTGGTTTGCTCTGTTCCTCTGCAGCCATGGTTAATGTCGTAGCCATCTCCCCTCAGCAGGCATAAATCCTTTTTCTCACAAGAGGATATTGGCTGGATGTGACATTTATGGGACTAAAGGAGCAGCTGGCGATGTCAGATTCAAGGCAAGTAGGTTGTCGTGGCCATCCTATTTAGCAGATGGCCAGGATTTGATAGATTGAAAATTATTAGGATCTAAGACAAGGCCCAAATGGCACAGGGGGCAGGAAAATGAAATGGCAGCATGGATCTGAAGGTGGTCACATGCAGTGTGATGGGGCTTCCCAGCTCTGCTCCACTGTCTTTAGCAGAAGTCAGTGCAGGTCCTCTTGTAGACCCTGGGTTCTGCAGTATGTAGATTTTATATACATAGGTATAGATATAAATTGAATATAAATATACCTTTATATTTATATATAGATATATACATGTATGTATACAGAATATAATTATATATTATAGTACATATGATACTATATATAAATAGACACATACCTATATATTATGGATAAATTGATTACT
The DNA here is from genome assembly GCA_004027455.1 of Hydrochoerus hydrochaeris. Lineage (NCBI taxonomy): Eukaryota > Metazoa > Chordata > Mammalia > Rodentia > Hydrochaeridae > Hydrochoerus > Hydrochoerus hydrochaeris. The sequence continues at coordinate 309,490 of PVLA01001391.1, forward strand.
AATTTCATAAGTGGTTGAGTCCATATGGTGAGCTATTATTTGAAGGTTAAATCTTCAAATACATTTCATCAATGTGTATGTGTATTTGGCCTGTAGTCCAGACCTACACGCCACAGTCCTCTGTGCTGCCAGCGTCTCTGTGTATTTTGAATGTATCTAACTGGGAAGCTTAACCCACAGCCCACTGCCAGGTTTGTGTGCCGTCCTTCCAAAGATGACTGATGCCACCAGAGCTGCTGGAGAGTGCAAGTGCCAAAAGCTCACTTCTGTGATGAGCGCACAGACTCTGTAGGGAGAAGGGTGTCTGTTTCTTCTAGTACATTTGAAGCTCATTTGTGCAAGCGCTGCCGCCTCAGTATATTACTGCATACCTCCTTTGATCTTAAAGTAGAAGGAAGCTAGTTTAAGAGCCAGGAAAAGTCCTCGTTTGGCTTTAAGAGGAGCAGCATATTACAAAATTGAGTGGATGTCAAATAAAACATAAATTTGGATCTTTTGAAATTCGAGCTCAAAGAGGTATTACTTTGAGAGCCAAACACACTGAGAAATGTGGATAAAAATGCCGTGGCTCGACATTCATTGAAAATTTGAGGGTTTAGGTTAACCTGTTGCCCATCTCTTTGCAGATGCTGCTTTCGTATTCAGCATTGCACTCTGAGCTATATTCTGTGCAGGAATGCTGTGAGATTGGGTCTCTGCTGTAGAGATGAGGGTGTGAAGCCTCAGAGGTGCTTGCTGGTTCACAGTTCCCTTTTTTTCACCCTCTCTTGCCCTCCACTACCCCGGATGGAGAGGAAAATGTAAATTTAAGTTGCTAAAACAGTGTTCTCCACTATCATTGAATTAAAAGCTGCCCAAATCGCTTAGTTTCTGCTCATGATTTTTGAAAGTGGCAAATTGATTGAAACAGTGAGTTATTATTTCAGTTAGGGTTGTGCCTTACTGGGAAAAAAATTCTCTTATTAGCATGCTGTTCGGATTTCCCACCCCGAGTTCTGGAACCAAGACTCAGACAGGAGAATGAGCTAAGTTTTTTGACCAGCCAACAAACTCCATTTTCTCTCCCTTTCTCCTCATCCATCTTAGGAGCCCCAGCTATACACACCCAGCAGTAGAGGTTGTGCAGCTGAATATACAGTGGAGGATTTCCATTTAGGGAGTTACTTAGAATAGAGGGTCAGATCTTTGAGCTTAGATGAGGCCAAGTCTGAGCTTTGCACACAGAGATGGTATGATCTCAAGTTGAACAGAAACTGAACTGGGATTAGGCCACCTGATTATTTTCGTCTTGTGTGATCTACAAGTATTATCAAAGAGTGTCAGTCATGGAAGATTAGGAACACTTTCTTTGAGCCTTCACATCATGAGACAAGACCAAATGCATTAAAGGGTACCTGTCATCTCATTGTGGGTGGAACATGAGAGCACCACAATCTCCCTTATCTACAGGGGAGGCCTGAAAACACAGATAGTGCTAAACTCCGTATGTACTGTGTTTTTTCTTATATATACACAGCTATGAAAGAGTTTAATTAATTAATTAATTAGTTTTTTTTTTTTTAGCGGTACCGGGGATCAGGCTCATGACCGCGCGCTTGCAAGGCAGGTGCTTATGCCGCTGAGCTAAATCCCCAACCCGAGTTTAATTTATATACAGTACTAGTCACAGTAACAGATTTACAATAATAAATAATAATACAGTACACAAGTGTAACAATATACTATGACAAATTTGCCAGCATGAAGACTCTTGAATTTTGGGATTGCTATAAAGTAAAATAAGGGTCCTTGAACACCAGCACTGTGATATCATTACGGCTGATCTGATAACCTCGGGGCTTCTTCAGTGATTAACAGACAGGTACCTGATACTGTGTGGATATGCTGGGCAGAAGAATGATTTGTGTTCTGGACAAGGTAGAGCAGGATGGCATGACATGTCACCATGCCACTCAGAACCATACACAACTTATATCTTGTTTTGTTTCTGAACTTTTCTATTTAAAATATTCAGGCCACAGTGAACCATGCATAACTGAAGCTACAGAAAAAGAAATCATGGATATATGGGATGTTATGGGTTAAAAGCTGGTGGTCAACTTAACACTAGCTGGATTAAATCAGCATGGTACTGAGTGTAGATGTTCCACCTGAGGAAAGTTGCCAGCATAAATAGAGACATGGAGAAGGAGAAGCGAGGCATTGTGGGTTTCTCTAAGTGTTGCTGTGTGAGCCGCTGTTTCTCCTGGAGGAGCTCGTCATGACTAGTTTCCCCAGTGTGATTTCAACCATTGTCATCAGAGGAGCTCAGGACCTGGATGGTGAGAATGGCTGTGGTTCATTTTGGGGGAGCTCTGATCCTTACTTCAAGCATCGCTTCCTGGCTCCAGAGGGGAAGACGTGTGCTGTTTAGTCTCCAGGACACACTCATCACACTGGCTTCCTGGCATGTACTTGACTGTTCTTATCGTCAGAGGAGCTCAGGTCACTGAGGAACCCGTGTCACTGAGGATGGTTGAGGTGCTTTTCAGGACAGCCCTGGTCTTTGTTGTGAGTGTGACTTCTCGGCTCCAGTGTAGAATCCTCGATCTACCAGCATAGCTCCTTCACCCTGCTGGCATAGACTTTCTAGCTTCCACTGCTGACCTTTCTGCCTTCCCAGCATGGATCCATAAAACAGACTGGCATGAGTCCTTCTCGTGGGCTCTAGACCTCCAGTTGGACTCGTGGGAGGTGTTGTCATGAGCTCTAGGTTTTCAACTGGACTCCTGGGGGACGTTGCTGTGGGATTCAGGCCACTGGCTAAATATTCTGTGTTTTTAGGGTTGTGGATAGATTTCTTACACTTTCTTGTGTTAAACTCTGGGTGACCATCATAAATAGTATTATAAATTCTGTGTCCTAATTCTAATTGTTCTCATAATCACTGACTACAACATGGGGGGGACTAATGTATCTGGGAATTTTGCATGGTTCATGGTGGGTAACACAGTTTTGGAGGAGTATATAATCTCATCAGGCTTGTAATATGCAGTCTCACTTACACACCTTGAAGGAAAAGGTTTTGCATTAGTAAAATTGTATTTGTTAAGAAAATTATTAATATGGCCTCTTATCCATCTTCTCTACACACATTTTTAGAAGCTGTGGTAAATTTTGCTGTAAAACAAAATGGTGCTGATGAGTTAAAACAATAATCATTTCATTATTTGCTGATTCTGTAGAGTAGTGGCTAGAAATGGCCGGGGCCATTCAGCTGGTTCTCCGCAGAGCATATAGAGAACTCAGCTGCTTCCAGAGGCCTGCCTGGACATGCTCACCTGCCTGGTGGTTGGCACGCAGCATGACCTTCGCTGTGACTGCTGTCCTTGCTTTCTGTGCTCTCTTATCCTGCAGTGGGCTAACTTGGAATTCCTCACCTGATGGCCCTAGGATTGGAATGCTCTGTGAGCTTCTCTCCCTAATTTCTCCCTAGCCAAAGCAAGTCATGTTCACAGTTTCAAAAGGAGGTGAAATTGACACACACTCTTGATGGAGAAGTGTCAAAATCAAATTGTGTAAATAGCAAGGATGGGAGGAATCTGGGGGCATTTTGATAACCTCCCACAGACAGTAGAGTACATACAGGTAAACTGGCAGGAGCACCTCTCCCAGGCTCAGTAAGAGACCGCTTGTGTTAATTTGTTTCCTGTCACTGTAAGGAGATACCTGGAGTAATTATGGTATAGAGGTAAAGGTTGATTTTTGGTTCACAGTTGTGGAGGGTGCAGTCCTGTTGCCTGGACTGGAGTCAGGGTATCACCTTGGTGGGAGCATGGGGGAGAACCAAATGGCTCATCTCTGAAGCCAGGGAGCCAAGAGGAAAGAGAAAGTAGCTTCAGGCCTGAAAAAAAGAAATCTTTTCAAGGACACACCTACAATAACCTAAAGATCTCTCCTGAGCCCCTTGTCCTAAAGGTTTCAGCACCTGGCATTACTGCTTTTCAGCAGTGCCTTTGGGGCACTCATCCACACCAAAGAACTTCTTTTGATCTGTAACTTCAGTTTGACATGGGATCCTTTTCTGGGTTCTTATTTTATTCTCTTCTGGATTTTGGCAGTATGACCACATTTACTGGTTAGATTATCTTGTTTGCCTTCTTGAGTTGTGATTTCTTTTTTGGTCACATTTTGGTCAGTGACTTGCTATGATATAGACACAGAATTTCTTCAGATTCCCTTTTGCTTTGGGGTGTTCGGTGAATGTTCACCTTTCAAGAATATTTCATTCTTAACTAGTGTATTAAAACCCTGGCTTAAACTTCTCAGGCAATCTGGAGATGTGCTCAGCAACTCCAAAACTTCTGTCTCTCTGACCTGTTACACTGGGACCCTGTTCACAGATTCTATTTTTCTTCATATCTGTAGTGCTCGTGACATACTACCAGGTTTCACATTATTTTATTAGTCAGTAAACGTAACTGTGTGCTGTGGTACCTGGGTTCTGAATCTGGCATAACTCAGGGCTACAGCCACTCAGATGTAATCACTCTTAACCCAAGAAGCGTCTGTCTCCCCAGGGTTTGTCAGCCGTGCCCTCTGCTCCATTGACCTACCCAGTCTGGCAGTTTTCCTTGGCGATACTAGTCACTGTTACAGAGTGGTTAGCAGCAGTCCTGGCCCCCATCCATTTGATGCTAGTAGCTGCTGCTGCTCCTCCTCCTTCCTCTTCTTCCACCTCGTCTCTCTCCACCTCCATCCTTACTTGTGACAATCAGAAATGCCTCTGTTCACAGTCACTTGCCCCCTTAGATTGCAGAATGGCCCTCAGCTGACAACCACTGCTTTCCCTGGAGCTGCAGAAGCACAGGTTGGAGGGAAGGTGTGAGGCGTGAGCTATTATCAGAGAGAGCAAGCCAGGTGCGGCAACCCAGCAGCTAGGCTGGACTGGTGGGAAGGAGTGTGTTAACTTTCACCGAGGCTCTGGATTCCGCTGAATTAACTAACTTGAAACGTCAGAGTGAGTCTTGCTACACTTTGAAAGGTTCATCAATATCTCAACTTCATTATGTTAGAAGTGGATTAGTGGTAGATACTATTCCTGAGGGGGAAACGAGGGGGCAGGGGCTGTGCTGACCACAGATAGTGGATTTTGAGAAGCTCTTTGTTTTGGAAAAAAATTAAACATTAAAAATTAAACACAAAAGAGGAGAAAATATATAATGACCCATCCTGTACTCATCACCCAAGGTCATAAGTGATGGATGGATTAAAGCCTTGTCTTGCATCTGTGCCTCACTCTCGCCCCCTGCTGTCCACTTGGGTTATTTTGAAGCAGATACCTGGCTTCTTTTCATTTCATTTGTAAACATCTCAAGGTATATCAAAGAGAAAGTACCTAAAAATGATAATTGTAACATGCTGGCGAGATTTCCATCTTCTAATGCGGACAAGAATGGGAATTTTTGCTAAGTCAGAAAGGAAAGGGAAAGTCAGTCGGATACAGACCACAGATGCTCGGCTTTGGGGAAATCAAAAGACCCGGAAGAACATGAAGGTGAGGATGCTGTCTCTTTGCACTGCTCTCCCTGCTGTCTGGCTTTGAGCAGCTCTTACAGATACCCCATCTGCTGTGGGACTTTTCCCAGGGGGCTGAGGTTCTTAAAAAGGTGAACAGGCTGGCAGGGAACTGATGCATTTTCTAAGAAGGTGGGAAAAAAGTCACCAGAAGGTATTGAAATATTCAGTCAGTGATGGATTGCTCACTGATGACTTTCAGTGACTTTTTAGCTGATCAGGGCCCACTTTTAATAAAACAAAGCAGGGAGAAAGTCTTGCAGTTGCTTTTTAAGATTTCACTAGGACTATGGTATTTCTCTCCTGTTGTAATATATTCTGAGAAGTTTCTTTCTTTTGATTTAGACCTCCTCACTTGATTTTATTATGTCATAAATCTCTCACATTTGGTAAGAGTCATGGTATATGTGAGACCTATGCAACTCGCTAGATAACATCTATTTTCTCCCCTTCTTTTTGGAAGATTAAACTGAGGTTGTTGTATTTGATGCCAGGATAGATTTAACCAATCATGTTTTCTTTACATGTAGGTCAGTCCAAGGGACAATTCTGCACTGGATCCTATTATCCATGGGTTGAAGGGCGTCGTCCATCATGGTAAGTAAGCCACATATTACGTCTTTTGCTGGAATGGGAAGGGCTCGAATCTCCACCTAACAGAACTAGGTTATCTTGCAGAGGACAGAGGATGACACTCATTCCTCATCTGTTGATGTTGAAGGGCACTAGACCCATTATTCGATGGGTAAAGAGCACACCCATATATTACCTGCAAATGGATCTGGGCTAGCAGTCAGCCATTTGTTTCTCTTCAGGTACTGCTTTGAATGCATATGTTGTAAATCACCCTGCCCTGAGATACAGTATATTCTTAATGTTGAACCTGCCATTTGTCTCATCTCTCTTTCCCAAAAATACCCCTCTTTGAAGTATCTTTGCACTTATAATTTTTATTTGCCTGAGATTTAGGGGACAAAACTAAGTAGCCAAGACAAGCCATTAAACATCATATCTTGATGCTCGGCCTTGTCATGCAGCTGGCAGAACAGAAAAGTCAAGGCGGATGTTTGCGCTAGACACCTTATCCTCAGGCATAAAGCTAGGAGAGAAGTAAGATAAATGGGTTCTGTCTTTTCCAACTGGTTTTTATTGGAGGAATTTCCCTGCAACTTTATTATCAGCAGTGCATCATTAGCCATGTATCAGGATCCTCTAATTTCAAAAGTACCCTTGTCACAGTGAGGTGTGGAGTCTGGCTCTAATGTAATGATTTGCAAAGTTTTAATAATCTAATTAGAATTCCAGAGACATTGACAGAAGTAGCATTAGTAACCATAATAAATTTTCCTTCAGTCCCACAGCTGTGATAAAATGCCTTCACACCTTTTGGAAGGACTGTCTTTAGACATAAGCCAACTCTGTAGAGCTTAACAAACACCTTCTCTTCTGGGGAAACTAGAAGTTGTGAGGGTTCGATCAAGTAGGATGTGGATTAATTGTTCTATTCTTAAAACTGCTGTCGCACAACAAGTAACAATAATAAAGCAAATAAAAGTCAAAACAAAAAAAAAGTCAAAATATTGGGCCAATAGAAACATCCACAGCCCCCACAGCTTTTCATTTTAGGAAGTTTTCACTGATCCTTCAGGATCCCAAATCTCAGTGTCAGTCCAGGCACTCATGTCGTTCATGAAGACTCTGTCCCCAGAGGTCCCACATAATGCTGTTGCCATGGGGTGGGGCCATATGAGTTTTGAGAGGAACACAAACACTGAATCAAAGCTTGTGAGCATATTTTACCTGGCTCTAGAGGGTCACAGGGGCCTAGGATGTGGCTTCAACCCTGCTATCTAACTGGGAATCGGGGGACACCTATAAAAATATCACCTGCAAAGAAAATTTGTTTATTTGTGTAGCAGAACTACACTGCCTGTCCTGGCTCTGCAGACAGGGAGTGGGAGCATGGATGAAGATAGACTCAGGGTCGTTCTCTGGGGAAGGAAACAAAGGCCCTGCCTGCTCTTCCTTCTGCCAGCTCAGGATGGCACCTGCTGGCCTTGGCTGTTTCCTGTGTCCCCTGCTGGTGCCACGGTGCCTGCCTTCTATGTCAGGTCTGTTCAGATCACGACTCCTTGGAAAGTTCTTTCTTAATTAACCTTTCACATTTCCCTCCCGTCACTCTCCCACATCTCCCAGATTTTTTTCTTCATTGCACTTCAGCATGCTGGAAGGATCTTACGTGTTTCCTCAGGGATAGGTCCCAAGGCCACCCCTAATGGAGCAGTAAGCTGCATCTGTGTGGGGACTGCACCTGGCTGGTAGGGGGTGCTCCGTCAAATGACCAAGTCAAGAAAACTCCAGAGGCTCAAATGAAAACATTGAGATGCACAGCTGGATAAAGGGGGTAGAAAAACCCACTCAGATTTCTCCCCGCTGGAGGTGAGAAGGAATGCCAGTTTTCTGAAAGGGAACACTCACTTAAAACAGTCAAGGGGAACTTTTGTTGGAGCTAGAACATCTTCTCTTAAAAGTCCTGTGAAGGATTTGCAGGACCTATTAATTTGAAGGAGCATAAATAATTGTCCCTTTCACAGAGTCTCTGGCTCAGGAATGATGATAGAAATGTGTAAGGAGGAAAATCAGTGTGGACTTCTGTAGCAGTTGGAAATGGCTTTTATTTCTTCAGCTCTGGGAATCATAGCTTAGCATGTTCGTTGCTCGTTCATTAAGTGTCTTTTCTTTTTTGGTGGGTAGAATCTTACATGTTCTTTCAGCTGAGTGGCAAATGAGTAATCTGGTCATAGTGGCTACCACCTTTGTCATGAGAGTCCTGTGTGAAGGAGACACCAAGGTGAAATTTTTTGCTATCTTTTGATTTGCAGTACTAGAAATGAACCCAGGGCCTTTACACCAAGCTATGTCCCCAACCCTTTTTACATTTTATATTTTGAAACGAGATTTCACTAAGTTACCCAGGTTGGATTCAAATTTGCTATCCTCCTGCCTCAGACCCCCAGAGTCCTGAGATAACAGGCATGCACCACCATGTCCTGCCACAAAAGAGGTTTGGAGCAGGGCCTTCCAGGCCTGGGAATAATAAAGTGGAGAGGGAGTAAGAACTGGGGTGGAGACAGTGTTTGCACCATGAGAGTGGAAAACTCGGGGAGCTGCTGCAGGCAACTTTGATAACCTCTTAGCCGAGCCAGCAAAGACCCCAGAGCAAAGTGGAGTCCTTGTGAGGTGATGGGTGGAGCAGTCCCCCAAGACTGGCTCTGTGTGGGCACTGGGGCAGCTGGAAGGCACAGGTGGTTGCAAGCTCTTCACAGTGGCTTCTGTCTAGAAGATCCATGGTGGTGCAGAGCGCTGCGTCTTCCTTCCAGTGACTTCTGCCCACTTCCACCCCCGAAGGTTTTCTCCTTGATCCTCCTCATTATCTGATGCCCAGAGGTTCTTGGACACAGCACTGCTCTATTCTGCCCATAGTGACAGAGGGAAGAGCTGGTGCCACCACAGAGGTTTCAGATGCAGGCAATGGCATTGAAGTGTGGGGAGCAGCAGACTTCTCTCAGATTTAAGATTTGGGGGCCTAAGAATACATAGACATGGTCGAGGCACATAAAGTGCTGTTCTTTTTTAATGTAAATTTTAATTTCACCAGTGTGAAAACCATGAAATATAAGGAGAACGGAAGTCACGCCATGGAGGCACTAAAATGTGATTATTTTATTAACCCTAACACCAGCCCCCACTGAAGAGAAGAGAGAACTTGGCAGTGCTGTGCTCTGCATGGACTTGACTGTTACAGGGCCTTTTGTATACAAAAACCATGCTTGTGAGTAGACACACATCTCAAGTTTTTCTGGGTTGTGTACTTTCTGTCCTTTATGCGCTGGTAGATTCCAGTAGCCTGTTTGTGTGCCTTACTGTCGAAGGTCAAGACACTCACCACTCCCTCAGGCCGGTCATCTAAAGTCTACTTTTCTCTTTCTAACATGAAATGTGCAGTGGGTTTTGTCTCTCTTCCCGGCATCCTCCTGGCCGCCATTTCCTCCAGTTGGGGGGCAGGCAGGCTGCTGGCCTCTGGAGGCAGGCATGGTGTGGAGTGGGTAGAGATTGCCTCAGATGTAGCAGAATCATCCATTTTGAGAAGGCTCATGTTCCTCTCCCTTTTTACTTCCCTGACTTTCCCAAGGCAGAAAGCTATCATGAAAGGATAAATAATCACCAAATGTCCTTCAAATAATGCCCCAAAACAAAGCTCCTGGAGCTTTTCTTGTCAGACCACAGCAGTGGGAGCTGGCGATGGGATGAAGTCAGAACTTTGCTAGCACAGTAGCTTCCCCACCTGAACACTTTATCCCGGGTCTCACCTTTGGGGTGCTGCTTCCTTTTCTCCTGCCTCAGGACACTCGTCATTTCCTATTAAACTCCAGACAAAGTCCTAGGACAGCTGGACTCACTGTAGGCCCGTAGCAGAAATGGAAGTGAGAAAGGAAATTTGCAAATATATATTTACTGCCTGGAGTGAGGAACTTATGATAAACAGTAATGTAGAAGCATCCCCAGGTCCAGAGGACACATTACAGTGTCGTTCCCCAGCCATGATGAAATGGCTAGAAGATCACTCCTACTGGGAAATGGCAGGTGGTATGACCTTTAGAAAGCCAGTGTCACACATGATCCCTCCCAAGAGCAGTCAGCACCATCCTTAGGTATATACCCAAGAGAATTGCCCACAAAAAGACCTGTGTGTGGGAGCCCAAACTAGAAGCCTTCCCAATGCCCCCTAGTGGCGGTCATACAGTGGGACAGTATTCAGCAGGCAGAAGTGGTAAACTGATTTACACAGAAACAAAAGGGCATGTGTTCTGTGGTCCCACTTAGGTCAAGTTCAAGAATAGGCCAGACCAATCCATGCCAATAAAAGTCAGGAGAAAGGAGAATGGACACAAGGGAATACTCTTGGGTAGTGGTAATAGTACACATTTGATCTAGAGGATGATTTGATAAATATGATAAAAAATTATCACATTGTCCCTTAGATTTGTACATTTGACTACTTGTAAGTTAGAAAACAGAATGAGAGCCAGGTATGGTGGCTCATGCCTGTAATCCCAGCACTCGGGAGGCAGAGGCAGGAGGATCATTGTGAGTTCAAGACTAGCCTGAGCTATAAAGTGAGCTCAAGGCCAGCCTGAACTGCATAGCGAGACCCTGTCTCAAAAAGACAAAAAAAAAAGGGGGGGGGGGAAATAGCATGAGTATATTGCATATTAACTTCTGAAAGATATCCTGCCTAAAGAAGTTTTAAAAATATCCAGCAGCTTATAGCAGATAGTCAAATGTTAAACATACTGAGTGTCATACCACAGGCAGGCACATGGATGCCAAGGACTCTCACAGATGCTGTGTGATGATCCAATCACAGCCATTCAGCAGTACCCAGGAAGTTGGTCAAGAGTCCTACTGAGTTCGATTCCCCTCGGATCATTTGCCAGCCATGTGTTTATGTTTTGCACATGTCTGCGTATCTGTGCTAGACATCATGGTCTCTGGATGCACCATGTAGCTGGGTGAATTCTCCCTTTATAGGGTAGCAAAAGGTGTTACAGTTCACAGTCCAAGCAGACAGTGATCGGCATCAGTAAGATAGTGCTTTCCTGTGGGACTCACAGTGTACCAAGTGGCATCATAGCAAACAAAGAGGGGAGTGAAAAACTCGATCATATGGTCCTTCCCTGGCCTATAGTCGGTGAGCAGAGAACAGCCAGCCAAGGGTATTGCGGTGAAAAGTTTTTAGGAAAGTGCTATCATTTCCCTCTTTGTTGTGAAGCCATTTGGTGCAGTGAGCCCTGGAGGAAAGCACTGTCTGGACATCTTATTTTCTAAAGTCCTCCAGGAGTTTAGAAAAGGAAATCAGAAACAGAAGGGTGGGGCCATGGCCTGGAAAACAGTAGACTCATTGCTTCCTCACTGGTGCTGCTTATTCTACACCAGCGAGGGCGTAAGAGCCCCAAAGGCATTTCCCAGTCCTTGGATTCAACAGCCTTGGTCCTTGTGTCACAGACTGCCAGGTGAAGCAGGCAGTGACTGGATAACATGTCCCGGTCACACCTTGAGAAGTGACTCAGCCCAGACACAAACCAGGAGCTTTATGACCTTGGCTGTTGTTACTTCCAGCCCAGCACCCTCCTTCCTCTGCCAGCCACCCCTGATTGAGTCACATCAGATGAGGTCTTTTGAAGGCTCAAGTAAAGAAATGTTCACTGGGACCGTAATCTGTTGTTGCTCTGGCAGCATCGTGACTGTCACTGGTGTGTAAGATCTTGAAATTCTCTGTCTGAAGCTATGTGGGTAGCATTTTTGAAAATACCTTGCATGAACTTTGAAAGAGGACACATTCTAGGACCACGGGCTTTGGGAAGAGATGAATCCAGCAAGCAGAAATGGTCAACAGTATCATTATTGTTCACCAGGCAGAAGACAGATCAGAGGTGAGCGGAGGTTTGCGGGGTTCTTGTCTGCTTTGCATATGGACTTTCAGCTTCTTAACCATGGGGTCCACCCCACTCCCACCACATGAATGCCCAGGAAGCGCAATGAGGAGTAAGATTTTCCTCACCTTTGGGGAGATGTTAGTCTCCTGGAGAATGTTTTCCCTCCCCTCCCCTCCCCTCCCCTTCCCTCCCCTCTCTCCCCTTCCCTTTTTATCTATCTTTGCCATTCTTGGTGCTGCAAAGACTAATGTTATCTACCTGCAGAGTAACTTTCATGTGTTCATAGAAATAAGCAGGAGTCTTATTATTTTAAAATTCGTCTCCTTAGAATACAAGAGTACAAACTGTTCTGGGTCTGAATTCTACCTCTGAAGCTCAGCTGTGTGGTCCTCTACAAGTGGCTGAGTCTGCTCTAACCTGGAATTTCCACTTGTGAAATAAGGGTAATGCAAGGGTCCTCATGAGTATCACTGCCAAGTGCACCATAAGAGTGAAGATGGTGCGTGCCATGTATCCATGACCTTCTAAATCAGGGGTCAGCAAACTAATCTGTGAGCCAAATCTAGCTCACTCCTTGTTTTTGTAAATAAAGTTTTATTGTCATACTTACTTGTTTACATAGTGTCCATGGCTGCTTTTGCAGTAGAAGAGCAGAGCTGAGTAGTTGTGACTGAGAGACTGGCCTGCAAAGCCTAAAACATTTTCTCTTGCCTTTTACAGGCAGAGTTTGCCCACTGTGCCTCATCTACATGGTGGTCACTGTAGCTGCCCTTCTAATACAGTGTGCTCGCCTCGTGGTTTGTGTTGCGATGGTGGGAATACCCACTCAGATCAGATCAGACAGGCTGCACTTTGGACCTCTGCCAAATGATTGTGTAAACCAAGTGTGTTTTAACGAAATTAATGAGGGTTCTGTTTCAGTGTTTACCTTACAGAAAGAAAAAAATTCAAATTATTTTCTCCTTTTTGAATGGGGAAACCAGTGCTATGTTATTTACAGCTCACTGGTAATTTCAAACATTGTAACATGTGACAAAATTTCCCCTTTGAAGTTTGTTTCTTTCACCTGAATTGTGCTATAAATATGCAGCACCCTGGTCCAGGCTAATTGGCTCATGTCTGTTTGGATTCAGGAAGAACCAATGTTTATCTGATGACTTTTGATCTCAATCTTCTAGAAGCTAGCACACTTAAGCCATTTCCACAGTTTCCTGGATGTTAGTGTATCAAAACCATCACCTCACCATAGATATAATGTCTTTGTTTCTTTTATTAGCAAAAGCCAGGAAACAGGATGCTGTGCAACTATGTTACCACCAACAGCATTGTTAACAGTAGTGTTAAGATAGGACTTCAAAAATGATTCCTTTTAGATTAGATTTGGATTTGAGGCTGTTTTTCACTTGGTTAGCCTTCATTTGTCATTCGAGCAGGAATTCGGGAGTCCAGGGAGATGACTTTTTCCTGTTTTTTTCAGTGAGAGAGCAAAGAATAGGTGTAAAATACCCCTCAAGAGTCTCCCGGGATAATACTCACTGCCACGCTGCAGGCTGCCTCCTACTGTCCTCCTTCAGTGCTGTACGAATGTCACCAGGTATAGGACAGGCAGGGTCTCAATGTGCACAAGCGCACAGGGCTGACTTTGAATACAGTTCTGCTTTAAGTAGTTGTATGATGTGGACAATTCACATGACCTCCTTGTGGCTCCAGTGAGTTGAGGCAATAATAGTGCATCCTTCCCGGTTCATGCCAAGAACTCTGTGACTCGCTGTCCACGATGTAGCTGATGTGTGGTGAGCCCTGAGTGGTCACTGGACCTCCACGCACCCCATCTGCGTCATCAGTAGTGTTTCAGCTTAACCAGAGTACGGGGGCTGCTGACGGGGAGCAACCATGAGTTCGAGGTTCTGCTTTCACCACCACCTGGCCACTGGAATAGAGTGTGTGTAGCCTGACCTTGTTATCCATATTTTAAGTGAAATAAGGCATTAAAGATTACATAGTTTCTCTTCTTTGAGAAACCCAAAGTATAAATAAAGAGCAAAATAAAAGAATCTGGAAGAAGAAACAGGGAGCTAGATCTCTTGTAAATGTGAAGGGGACTAAGAGATGGAGGGAAGGGGAGAAAAGAGGAAGGGGATGTAAAAAGAATTAAGATTTATTATGTACACGTACCTGTTCCTCAAACTGACTAATCATTCTGGTATATTGTAAACGTGCACTGTTACAAATAAAAAACTAAAGGAAATGAAAGCGATGACAGGGAAGATGACCTAAGAAAGTTTGTCCTTTTGCAGTCAAGGGAAAGAGTAGTGACCAAAGAACCAGAGAGCAGGTGCAAGGACATGGCATTCATCTTTCATCTGTTGGCCCTGACCATGAACCCCACCCTGCCCACGTTCGTACACTTTTGTCTCAGCAGCAACATAATGAGCGGAGATTCCCGACTCCCATTTACAGATAGGTAAACTGTTGCAGTGACATCAGCTGATCTACTCCAGCTCATGCAGGAGAGCAGGACTGGAACCCAGTTGTGTCAGACTCTGAGATGCATTTCTTTCCACTCTGCTGGGTCAGGTTCTGACTTCCAGCATCAGCAACTTCCTGATTATTGTCAAGATCACTTAACTGCTATGTACCTTGTCTCTCTTTTAAGAATTAGCTCATTGACTAGTGTCAAAAGGAAGCTGCAGCAATGTGCGTATCATATCAGCTGTGTCACCAGTACCTTGTAAGGTAGACAGGAAAGAGGAGCTGCTGTCACTGTACGAGTCTGTATAATTTAAATGCCATCCATGTTTCCTTAATTGTTGACAAGACTGCGATCTTTATGTACTTTCTCTTTGGAAACATTAATGTCAATATATGTCTTATTCAAACATCAACCCTTAAATCAAAATGCCATACTTGGCCAAATGAAACCATTAATAAATCAAGGAGACTAGCTGTCTTGGAAACAGGTGGAGTATCATGACTTTGGATCATGCCCTCCTGGGGGTTGAATTTAGGAATCTATTTCTTCTGATGGGCACTCTCTCTCCCTAGCTGCCCTTCCCCAGACCTTCCCCAAATATTTATTTCATGACATGACCTTTGGGATTTTCTCTGAACTGAGTCTATAGGAAAGGTGGGAGGCATATATTTAATTCTCTGACCCCTGGTAGATTGTGTTTCAGAGGCAAAACTAATCTCTGTGCTCCAGCTCCCCATGTAGTTTGCCTGCTGAGGTTCAAATGATACTGCACATTGCTCTCCTTTTCTGAGTACCACATTTTTCACATGGGAGCAGAGATTGGCAAACTTTTTCTGCAAGGAGAAGGCTAGCAAGTATTTTAGACTTTGCCAGCCATAGATTTTCTTTTGCATTTGCAGTCCCAAAGCAGCCACAGACAATACATAAACAAATGGGCCTGGCTGTGTTCCAGCAAAACTTAATTTACAAAAGCAGGTAAGGGGCCAGATTTGGCTGGGGTGCCATAGTTGGCCCGTTTTTGATTTAGAGTTACTTAGCACCTTCATCTAATTCATTGTTTCTGCTGTGTGTAAAGGATCTGCTTTATAAAGCACTGTGTCAGGGGCCTTAGATACAGGCAGGAGACATGGTCTTGCTATAAAGAGCCTCTAGGCTGATAAGACACCAGTTCTAACCAGTCACATAGACTGGGAGACCCAGGCATGTTCAACTCATGACCTCCCTAGGAGGCTGCTCCTATGTGACAGGCCACTGGAGGACCTGTGCCCTGTGTGTGAACTGGGAGAGATGGGAGTGCAGACTGAGGGGTGCAGGCTATGACAGGTAAACTGAGGCTGGAGAGCTCAGTCCACATACACAAGTAAGAGTTCATGCTCTCACTGGCTCTGTGAGCGGCCTTCACGTTGGTCGTGCGGAGCAAGCTCTGGCCCAGCTTCTGCTAGGCCCTCACAGCGGATGGAGCCCTGTTGGGTCCCATCAGTATCCCAGCTTCTCTGTTCCACAACTCTCATTTCTTTCTGTTTTAACAAATCTAAACTCGGGGTGCATCTTTGGGTTGGTATGAAGTCATTGTCTCAATTAGCAACATGAAAACGTTATTGACACAATTTGAAATAATGATGGTGGTTTGTCTCATAAAGAAATAAGAGTGTATCTAGGGTTTATCGGTCATTTAAAATAAGCCAGCTGCTCCTGTGTGATCCATTTCTTCTTTGTCTTTTCATGTGCCGGTAGGCACCTGTTTTGCTTTGGGAGGTGTTTTAGTTGCTGGGGATACATACAGTCCTTATGGATAATCAGACTCTTGGTGCAGATGAGACAGAACATGTGAACAGACATGGGAAGGACATAAATGAAGCAGATGGACGTAGATGGTTAAGAGCAGACGGGGGGAGGGGCAGGTGCTCAGGCAATGACACTGAGCAGAGACTGAATGAAGAATGGGAGGAAGTCACAGGTGGTGGGTGGCAGGAAAAGCATTGTGGGGCGAGGGCCCAGCAAGGGCACTGCGTAGGTGGGTGGGCCACAGAGTGGAGAGAAGACACAAGCCAGGGAGTTGGGTCATGCGGGGCCTCAGGACCAAGGGAAGGAGTTTTGATTTTACTCTCTACATAGTGAAACCCACCAAAGGTTTTTAAGTGAGCGGCATCTTCAGCATTTTTTTTGTTTGATTGGGTTTTCCTGGGCTGCAAGTTATAAGGGCAAAGCCCAGGGATTCAGAATGAGGAAAAAAAGAGTTCCAGCCTGGGCCCTGGGAGGCCCAGCTACCCTCCTCTTGTCACTGTGTGATCTTGGCCTCATCTGTCACATGAAAGAGAACCAGTGTCCTTGAGATGCATTCAAGATCCACATGCCTGTGAGTTCATGGGGACATCACCGAGATCACCTGCATGAAGTCTGTTGGCTGCTTATTCCTGGGGGTCCCTTACCTTGGTCACTTACCCTGGTAGATGGCAGCATCTTGGATGTGAGACAGTCCCATTGCCCTGCCGTGGCTTCCCTCTCGTCTCCTCATGAACTTTGCTAACCCACACCTCATGAGAGAGAACAGGTATCACTGCCTGTCTTTCCAGCCTCAGATAAACTCCCTGGGGCTCCTGGGTGGTGGCCCTGAGGCTATACTGCTAACCCCCCAGATGTGACCTCATGCTGTGTCCCCTCTGTCATGGGTTTGGTGGAACCCTGTCATGGGTTTCAGACTAGATTCCTCACAGGGCACACAGTGCATGCATGGCAGCGCTAGCCTTGGCCCTGAGCTGCATGCAGCCTTCACATCGGATGCTCATCTCCCTGTGTTACCTTTGCAGCATTTTTACTGAACCTAGCTGGTGGCTGGCTTTCCCCATTGTACCTGTGAAATCCAGGGCTTTTAAAGTTTCCCTGCACTTTTCCTCTTGCTCACTTGCTCCAACCATGCACCATTAGGGGTGGTTTCCTTCACACTGGCTTTTCTCTACCTGGACTGTGTTCTCCCTTGGTGATTGCATGGCTCTGGCTTCCTCACCACCTTCAGACTTCTGATGCTGCCATCTCAGTGGCACCTTCCTTAAAATTGCTGTTTTCAGAACTGTAGTCAGGATGGACTTCATAAGAAGTGAATCATTTGAATATGTCAAAGTTGTCAGCAACTGAAGAACATTTGGACTGAGCCAAGCATTGAATGGAAGAGTAACAAAGTGTTCTAGGCAGAGCAAAAGAGCCAGTGCAAAGACCCTGGGGTAGCATGCTCACAGAACACAAAGAGGCCAAGGTGGCTGCTTCTAAAGAGTGGAAAGCAGAAGTGGATGAGCCTGAGGAGGGTGGAGGAACTTGCTGATAAGGTCATCCTAGAAACTAGCTGCTCCAGTGTGGGCACAGGACCACCAGCATCAACATTATTAAAATGGGAATCTCAGTTCTTACCGCAGATCTGCTGGATAAGAATCCACACTTGTGAAGGCTTCACACAGATTTCTATGCACATTAAAATTTGAGCAGCATGGTCATAAATCTTGTTCCATTTAGAGTGACTCATGCCCACTCCTTTCTGCCATCACTCAATTCCTTGTGCAGACCTAAGGCCAGTCCTGCCCTGGTGATCTGAAGGATTCAACTACCAGTTAATTGCTTTTCCTAAAAAAAAAAAAAAAAAAAAAAAATATATATATATATATATATATATATATATATATATATATATATATATAATAAAGGTAGGAGTGGGCCCAAATAGAAACTTGGGTTGTCACATACTTCTCTAAAATTGGTTGCGTCTTATTTTGGGGACATTTCCTGTTTTCTCACCTTAAAAATGACAGTGTTCTGTCTGAGTGCCTTCCAAGGTAATGTAACAGGCTGTTCACTGTGTGTGTTCACTGTCACAACCAATTCTCGATGACTGCATGTCTATTCTATATGTTGACTCTTCTTCGTATTTTATAAAGCACTTTCTTTTTTCCTGTGTAGCCCAAGTATTGAAAATATTAAGTTATATTAACACACCAAAAATCCAATCAAATCAGACGATTATCATCTAATGTTTTAATGATCACATTTTTAATCCAATTATGCATGTTTGAATCTTTCAAATTTTCTTTAATTAAAAATTTCCTCCTGGCACTGCTGTTAGAAATAAGCAATTGAACAGAATCAGCCAGATATAATTTAACGTTGAAAGGAAACTACACGGGTAACCAGGCCTCACTGGCTTTAGTGGCTGACCATGACTTTACAGCCCTCATACAAAATTTCCTAATTGATAAGAAAAATTTAATCATCTTCAGATTTACTCCGTTTGCATTCAAATAAGGTATTCCTTTTTCTAAATAAACTTCCTTTAACTGATTATTCATATTGTCATTCAAAATGCTGAAAAATGAAAGACAGAGTTGGATGAAATGTAGACTACTTAATACAGTGTGTATTTAATATAAAAGTCATGCATTATTCATTTTTGCAATTTGAATAACTTTGAATTTAGCATCCCTGTTCCTCATCTTTTTCTTTGACGAACAATTAATTATTAAAATATAATATTGTCTGCATGCAGCACCCAGGATCCGTGAAAGTGGAATGAGATTCATGGCTTTTCAGCCCTTTTATCTAGCAGTGCACAGTACTTGCTCATTATGGGGTAATGGAATGAACCATGGGATAAGTACAGTGTTTCACATATTTTTCTCAACTGGTAAGTGGCTGGAGTAGGAATGTTTTGAATTCAAAGGACTAATTAGGATAGAAGCTGGGGAAGGAATGCTCTTGTGGGGTGGATGTGGAGCGGAGCTGACCTCCCACCCGCTCACCCCAAGATTTATTTCCTGTTACTTACGCATTTGCCTTTTGCTGGCCATTTCCCTGATCTCTTAAGTAACATCCATCCATTTAGCACGCAGAATTGCCTTACAAAGCTCACACTCTTGACATTTTACAGATGAGGAAACAGTTGCAAAGAGACCAGATAACTTGGATTTATGTTCTAGGGGCGGGGCTCCACCCATACACCTATTTTCTAAGTGCTGCATTATGCAGATGGCGTTCAAGAAATCTCCGATTGGACCGGGGATTTAGCTCAACGGCATAAACACCTGCCTTGCAAGCGTGTAGTCGTGAGTTAGATCCCTGGTACAAAAAAAAAAAAAAAAAAAGAAAGAAAGAAATCTCCGATTTCAGCCGGACTGTGTGACCTGTCCTTTCAGCTGGACTGTGTGACCTGTCCTTTTAGCGGGACTGTGTGACCTGTCCTTTTTTCTTCCCCCACTGTAGTCAGGATACCCCAGTCCTGGGTCTGACCCATCGGCTGTAAGTGTGCAGGACTGGAGTCGCTGTACGTTTCTGAAGGTGACCACAGTGTGCCTTAGGACACTCTGTACCCCATTTACCATCTGAGCACTGCTTGGGAGACAGAACAGGCAGTAGGATGTCTGGGAAAATCAGTGCACCCTGATGTTCTATTTGAACTTAGAAAACTCAACCAGGAAAAACAGCTGGAAAGTTAATTCTGTAATGTAATACAAAATAAGCATCATTCAAGGTTATGGCCTGCTCCTCTGTTTGACCCTTGGCAGTCTGGCTGTGGCTCACCAAGTTGCCTTGTCAAAACTTGGGGCCCTTCCTGACACTTACATTAAAATAGAGTGGGCAGGGGCTAGGGATTTAGCTCAGCTGCATAAGCGCCTGCTTGGCAAGTGCAAGGTCATGAGTTCAATCCCTGGCTCCACAAAAATAAATAAATAAATAAATAGTTTTTTAAAAAGTAATTAAAACTCATTGGGGTTGGGGATTTAGCTCAGTGGCATAAGCGCCTGCCTTGCAAGAGCTCAGTGGTGAGTTTGATTCCTGGTACCAGAAAAAAAAAAAAAAATAGAGTGGGCCAGATATGGGCTGAGAGCTAAATCCACCCCACTGCCTTGCTTTTGTGTGGCTCTTAAGCTAAGAATCCTAATTAAATGAAATGCTATTTCCCCCACAAAAAAGTATATTTTCTTCTCATGAAGTGTATGTACATTTTGAAGATTGTATTTTTATTAATGTTTTCAGTGTTGTTAATAAAGGTGAGTTTGTTATGTAAGTACCTATGTAACATCTTTGATTTCGCCTCTTGCCTTACAAAACCTAAACTCTATCAGATGCTTTACAGAAAATGTTCATAAGCTCTGGTTTAAAACATGGAATGAGCCAGCCTGCTTGCTCTGAGACAAGAGCTTGCCTTGATAAACCAGGACTTACCCTGGGCTGGGAGCTGTGTTAGTCCATTTATACTGAAGATTGCACGTTTTAAAATTTATGTATGAAATTCATACATGTTATCTAGAAAAATTTGAGGAAAAAGAATTTGAAGAGAAAAAAGAAACTCTATGGGGTTCCATTGTTAATGGGCATTCCAAAAATGGAACACTAGGTAAGCAGTGAAGGGTTAAGGGCCTGACATCTATTAACTTCTTAACTGTCACAGCAACCCCGATATTCCCATAATTACACATCATGGAAATAGCTCAGAGATGTTAATGTCTTTGCCCAGAGTCACACAGCTGTTAAATAGTGTTGGTTTCAAAGCTCATGCTAGACCCAGGCTGCTGGAAAATATATCAGACGTGGTATGCCTTTGAGGTGCTAGTAATCTAGGAAAAAGGGAAAAGATGTATGTGCAAATCATTAGAGGAAATAACTGATAAGACCATGGTGATTTGGAGGAACAATAGTGACAAAATGGAGCATGATGCTGGTCTTTGGTGAGGCGATCCCATGTCCAGTCTTTGCAGCAGCCCGGAAGGCTTTGTCCACTGTGTGTGCTCATCACAGCTCCTTGCCCTGTTGGAGTCTGAATGCTTGAAGCCTGTGCCCCTGCTCTCCTCACTCAGCCCTGCTGGGAATGGAGTTAAGGGGCTGGTGAGGGTAGCCGTTAGACAATAGGGCGTCCTGCCCCCTGGGAGCACTGTTCCAGAGCCTTGGTAGTTTTCCAGAGCGTTCCACTCAAACTCCCGTGTTCTTGATTTCAGATTGGTCCTCAGAGTATCCTGAGGACCTTGCCTGGACTTCTAGCTACTTCAGGTGCTTAGGCTCCCGGATAAGACTCTATTAGAAGACATGAGGCTTCGACTCCTAAGTCCACTGAGCCAGAGTGGCCCAGGGTCCTTCCAGATGGAGGCATCCTAGGTCAGTGGCCTTGATGGTGGAGTGCAGACACTGTGAAGCTTCACTCCCTGATCCCCAGCTCTCTCGCCTCTAGATCGCGAAAGCCAGAACCTGCCTGTGAGCCCTGGGGTGGACAGGGACAGAAAAGCTTATAGGCACCTGGCCAGGCTCACAAGCCCAACCTGAACTCCCTTGTCCTGGGGCTGCTGGCACTTTAGACAGGGGTTTGCAGACAAGTGGCTTCCTGAGGCCATGTACAGCATGCAGACCAGCACCCTAACCCCAGATGGGCCTGTAGGGGAAAGTTGGGGTTTTTCTTCTGGTTCAGTTTAGGGTACTTGATGCTAAGGCAAGCTGAGGTGCTGTGGAGTATTGCCCCCCAAGAGACAGGGAGGCGGCAGTTTTGCAGCTGGCTAGGCCAACCTGGGCACACACGCTGTCACTTGGGGTTTTTTGTTGGCTGTTTATACAGCTTGGAAAGCCCAGTGGCAGCAAGCAAAGACCAAATATTTCCTTCTCCTGGCCAAATCCATCCCAGCAGAGGTTTCCCCACCCACTAGAATGCTGATGACTAGGCCTGCCAGGGAGTGGAGGGCCCTTCCTGCTACTCTAAGTCCTATTGTCTCACAGAAACTGCTTTTATATTCTGATGACAGAACCCTATGATTTGAAGACTTGCGTTTATTAATACTTAATCTTTCCTTTGGAAAAAAAATGAATCAGAAACACCTATAAGAGTCAGGTTTGGTTTTGAGCTTTCTGCCAACCTTGGGCTTGGTTTTGTAACCTCTGTGTGCCTTGACCTCCACATCTGGAAAGCTGGAGTGCTGAGGGCACATACTTCATAGAGCAGTGGACATGAGAGAGCATGGTGGTGGGCGGATGAAAGGCTGGGCTCTACACCTTCTTGTTTTGTATTCCGACTGTGTGTTGGGATCACAACAGGACCAACTGTGGTGTTCAGTGTCGAGTGAGTTAAAATTCTAAAGCTCTTTCAGTGTGGCCTGGCACAGTAATCAGTGCTATCGACAGCATAGGACTAGAGTAATGCCTGGGATACAGGAAAGCCCGGTGCTCACTTCAGCAGCGTAT
Organism: Hydrochoerus hydrochaeris; assembly: GCA_004027455.1. Taxonomy (NCBI): domain Eukaryota; kingdom Metazoa; phylum Chordata; class Mammalia; order Rodentia; family Hydrochaeridae; genus Hydrochoerus; species Hydrochoerus hydrochaeris. The sequence continues at coordinate 332,218 of PVLA01001391.1, forward strand.
GTACTAAAATAGAGCAAAGCCCAAATTAACACATCTTATTCAAGTGTGCTCTTCCAAAAGGAAACTGCAATCTTATCTAGTCTGATATAGCTGATTTCCACTGAGCTTTATGTTATCCCCCAATTACTAAGACCCTTTGAGTTAGGGGTGGATTCATCCAAATGCCTGCCTTGGTTGATGTGGAAGAAAGGTGAAGAGAAAAGTGATACAAAGCTTGGAAAGGATTTGCCTTTGGTGCAGCTATGTCTGTGCTGCTAGTTTAGAGCCCTGAAGAGCATAGTGAAAGCCATTAGTGGGAGCCCCAGCAAACCCTTAGCTAGACTCTTAGAGCCTTAGCACATCTTGAACAAGGGTGAAAGGAGAGACTCAAATTTAAAGAGAGGGCTGTTTCTCTGACTTGTGGAGGAAGCTGGATGATCTGTTGGACTTTGTGGGGACAGAACCCTAATTTTTTCAATTGCTCTATTTTTATCTGCCTCAGCATCTTTGCATTTGTGATTCTCACTACATAAAATGATCTTCTTTACCCTTTTGCTATCACCATTCAATTTTTGTTCCATTAACATTAGCTTCATTAGAACTTTGCCATTCCTAACACCAAGATACCTGGCTTTCTATCTCTTAAGAGCAGCATGACCGGGGACATTAACCCATTTTGTGCCTCTTTTTCCTCTGCTGGTTATTAGGAGTTACCACTGTCAGGTGTCAGCTTAATTCTCATTCTTCCATCCAAGCAAAGACATCTCTATTTTGGTTAAAAAGAAAAAAGAACCCTGTTTCTGAGATACCTTTATATTCATTTATTGAGATACCGAGGACAGAATGCAAGACCTCTCGCATACTAGACAGGTGTTACACTGCTGAGCTAGCTATATTCCAGATCTTTGTAAATTTTATTTTGAGACAAGGTCTTGCTAAGTTGCTCAGTATGGGCTTGAACTTGCAAACCTCCTTTCTGTCTCAGCCTCCCCTGGCGTTTGGATTACAGGGACAGGCCACCACACCTGGCTCAGGGTAGTCCCCCAGTCAGGTCTCCCCTTGTTCTGCACTGGCTTCCCTCAGGTACAGTCACAGTGAAGCATAGCCAGCTTTGGGATAACCTGTCTTGTTTGCTTATGGCTTTGTTTTCATAGTGATTGCCTCACTGTGACCCATTGTTTGTTCTGATTATCAGTCTGTAGTTACTGGACAGAGGAAGGTTCTGTGGTGAAACATGGGGAGGGGTGAGTTAACCCAGGCCTCGCCTTTGTCTTCTCTGCAGAGTGTTTGGTTGCTTTTTCTGGGGCTGTGGGGGACTGTAAATGTTGCTTACCATTGTTCAGCACGAAACCTACTCTCCAAAAAATGTAGCGTGGTGCTGCTGTCCTAAGGGTTCACCCCAAGAAGTGCTCCCTGGTTTTCCGAGTATCCATGCCAGTGCCTGCACAAATAGGCACATGCAAGGCTGGTGAGGTGGCGCCATCCAGCTTCTGATGGTGAGTCTGCAGCACAGCATGACTGATAGTGTCTCTTTTTATCCACTTTCCCCAAACAGAGAAGGAGACCTTCTTGGACCCTTTCGTCCTCCGGGACCTCCTGCCTGCATCCCTGGGCAGCTACTACCGGTACACAGGTTCCCTGACCACCCCACCGTGTAGTGAAATTGTGGAGTGGATCGTCTTCCGGAAGCCCGTGCCCATCTCTTACCACCAGGTAGAGCCACTACCCCATGGGGTGCGTCCTTGTCTACTGGTTTTATGTCGACTTAACTCCACAGCATTGCTAGATGACACCAATAAGGTTTGCACTTTGTTTTTTAATTCTCTGCTTTGCACTGAGTTCTTCATTCTTTCCATCAAACTTTTTCGGGGGGGCGGGGTGGAGGATACCAGGGATTGAACTCACAAGCCCACGTTTGCCAAGCATGCGCCTGTGTCACTGAGCTAAAGCCCCAGCCTGCGTCAAACAGATTTTTGAATGCAAAAAATTGTGTGATGTGAAATAAAATTTCTCAGCTAAAACTGAACCATCAGAGGGGAATTTCAGCATGAAATGAGGCACTGCGTGGAGACTGTCTTGAAGCGGTGATAGGTGCCATCCATAATGATATCTTATACCAGAGACTCTTTTAAGTGAGTGTCAGCCTGTTCATACCTCTTGAGCTTCAGACTTATAAGGCAGGTGCTCTTTGTACCCCAGTTCATAGAGAAAACCAAAGGTCATGGCAGGTAAGTAATTTCCCCAAGATCTCACAACTGCTATCCAAGCTACGGTATCTAATTGGGAAAAAAAAATCGCAGACCACTAAGCCCGTCATAGTTCAGAAAAAAGAGAGGCTTGCAAACACAAGGAAATGAAGTAAAACATATCACTGACTGAGCTTTTCCTGAATGACAGTATTTTACTAAGCACTTTACATCTGTCAACCTGAAGCAGTTGAGAGATGGGTGTTACTGTGATCTGGCTCACGTGGGAATATGAGGAGGGTGAGGAATGTGCCCTGGGACCCATGACTAACAAGTGAGAAAGCCAGAAGCCAAAAAATGTTAGTTTTCAAACATTCAGCCTGCACTGATCTGTGAGGAAGGGAGCCTGAGCCACTGATCAGGATGTCTGGACAGGGAAGGGCCTCTCTTGGAAATGACCCCCTGCCCGCATCCAAACAGCTGTACACCTGAGGATTGCAGTGAGGTGGAGGGAGGAAGGGAACTGTGGAATTAGGTGCTAGTGGCAGTAAGGTAACTAAAGACACTGGCAACAAGCTTTTGAGCCTGGCTGGCACAGGGAATATCCCCAAGATTTTCCTAATGAGGATAGAGGAGAATAGGGAGGGGGAAAGGGTAGTTGTTCGGGTCAGATTGTTTGTTAATGTGAGACGCTGTGCCCTGAAGGGGCTCATGTAGAAGGCAGAATTTTTAAAGAGCAACAGGAAGGGTCTTCTGAGAGGAAGCCAGAGGAGGCTTCTCTTGAGCAGTACTGGAACTAGAAAGTGAAAGCGCATGGGTTTTTTCTGTCTTGCAGAGCCCATGTCATCTTGGAAATGTTGGACTTCCTGATACAGCTTTGGGATCAGTTCTGTACTTTTGCAAAATCCTGGACCATAGTTCCTCATGGCTTGCTTTCTGTTGCCCTGGTGCCTGTTGATCATTAAACTGAAGGGCTGCTGACTACTTGACCAGAGTCTAGGTCTAAGGTTTTTTGTTGTCATTGTTGTTGTTGTTATTGTTTTAACACCAAGTACATTTATTAGAAAAGAAGAAAGTTATGAAATATCCTCATATCTTTCCCTAAGAAATTAGAAATAAAAGGCAGAATAAAAGCAAAAACAAATAGAAGAAAATAGTAAAGATCAGAAAACACAATCCTTTATCACAATGCCAACATCATTTTTCATTAAAGTTAATGTTTTGATTCTTACATTTCTGTGGAAATACAAAAGACTCAGAATAGTCTAAAAAACTACAAGGAACAAAATTAGAGCTCCAGCCCTCCCCAATCCCACGACTTACCACAAAGTTACACCAATCATGACAAAATGGCATTGATATCAAGATAGATAAACCACCAAGGTACTAATATGAAGTCCCAAAATAGATACCCACATAACAGACAATTGGTGTCTGGGAAAGATGCAAAAGCAATTAAGTGGAGAAATGACTGTACCTTCAATAAATATACTGGAACAACTGATATTCACATGCAAAAAACTCCAAACCTTATAGCACATCCAAAATTTCTTATAGACATCCAAAAGTCAACTCAAAATGGCTCCCTGTGGGTTAGTTAAAGTAAAGACGGGTGTGATCTAAGTCTTTGCCTTGGCTGAGGTCATTCTCTCTGGGACAAAAAACTGGGACAAGTTGTAGAAGGAAGACAGAACCTGTAGAGATGTTCAGTGATGGGAGGCATTGAATTTGCTTCTAAACAGGCCATGTGGATGACAAAGGAGGCCAGTATGCTGCTTCTTTTTTTTTAACTATCTTAACTATATCTCTGTCTATCTATATACACACATATATACATGTTTTTTTCTTTCAGCTTGTCACGCTAATGAAACAATATGATGTTTACACATTCATGTCTTATTTCACTAATACATATGTTCTCAAGGCACATCCATTTACCTATAAAAGGCTACAGTTTACCATTCTTTATGGCTGAGTAGCGTTCCATTGTATAGAAATACCACATCTTTTTTATCCATTCCTCAGTCCATGGGCATACAGGTTGTTTCCAAGATCTGGCTATTATAAACTGTGCTGCTGTAAACATGGGTGCACATATATCGCTGTGGTATGTTTTTAATTCTTTTGGGAAATACGCAGAAGGGGAATAGCTAGGTCAGATGGGACTCCAATCCTAGTTTTCTGAGGAATCTGCACACTAAAGGTCGGGTTTGTAAGAAGATAGTTCTGAGTAAATATTGGCCACATACTTAATCAGCCAGCCGTGAGTTGTGGTCTAACTTTGAATATGTCACCCAAGATTCCGGGCATCCAGGGTTGGCTCTCTAGAGGAAGTGGGACAGGTTCTTGAGAGGGCTGCAGGGGAGGGAAAGGCATGGTAGCCTCCTGGCAAAGTGAGGAGTGTCCTGTTGGTCCAGGCCAGATGGATTTATGTGACCGCACAGCTATTGGCAGACAGTCTGAAATATTTCCGTTTAATTTCTCTCTGACAGAAAGAAAGAGGGGCCGGCACTTTGGTTTCTGAATGGGATCTGCCAACCATAAGCAGGTTAGAAATAAGAAAAGTTTTCTTACTAAGGTGAAGCCAACATTGTTTTGTTAAAGAAAAAATTACAGTACTTATTTAAAATTACCACACTTCTGTTGAGGAAAGAACTTTTTAAGGGATCCATTTTGTCATTTCCATAAATGCTTTTTCTCTTGAGGGATTTGAAGATTCAAGATAATTTAAGAAGTACAGGTTTGGGGGTTTCTTTGGTAGGATTTCAGGTAGAGGATGAGGCGGAAGGCGGTAGTTGACTTGCTGGGGCCAGTTGAGCATCTTTAACACTGTGTCATTGCAGCCCCAGATAATTAGTGTCTGAGCAGAAGGCGCAGTTGGGACTTGGATGCCTGCACATGTGTTTGTCACTCGAAGCGTTTGCCTTTGGTAACTAGAGACTTAGAAAGTGTTTGGTACCTGTTTCCCCACCTACTCTGTACTCCTGGGACTCTAAAGGAGAAGACACAGTGAAGTACATGACCTCTCTTTATTGTGTTTCAGAGAATCTGAAGAAATCAGCTCATCATATTTGCTTCCAGTTTCTTTACAACAAACTGTCTTTAAATAATCTTTGCTTTTATCAGGTGCTGCTGTGTAAACAGTTCCCACTCAAGTGGCTGGATGGGCATTTGCTGTTGAGCACTGTGGAGGTCACAGCTGTGTCAGCCCTTAGAGGAGAGCACTGGCCCTCCAAGTATGACCATGGCAGACCTTCCCACCCTTGCCCTGTCAGCACTTTTTTCCCTGAAAGTTAGCGCAGAATGTTCATTTCAGAAAGGCAAACAGCCAGTTTGATAAAACCTAGTAGTTAGGAATTCCATGTCAGCTTCCATCAGAAAGAAAACATTCTAAGTCTTTCACTCTTGTAATTTTCAAAAGCTTCTGTCTCCTCTCCTACCCCTAGCCCAGTGTGGGTGCCTGGAAGCAGCCTTCCAAACAAGACATAGTGCTTAACACAAGCTACCAAGCCCTGGGATGTAGACTTCTTTGAAATATTCATGCATACACTGGAGTGACTGCTGTTTTGCCTTTTATCCTCTTTTGTTAGCCTAGTCATCCAGTCAGACCAGCCCTGTGGCCAGTGAAATGTGCTTGTGGCCCATGTGGATGATCTTCTAGGTCGTGGTGATTCATGCTGTTGCCCATGGAATCACATGTCGGCTTGGCCCTAGATAGACAGTGTGGTTTACATGACTCCACCAAGCATCTCCTGTAAGTGTGAGGCAGCATCAAACTATAGCCTTTGTACTTGTTCTAGTGTGGGTGGTGAACACTGCAGCATGAGCCACGAAGACAGTGCCCAGAATGTATTCCTGAGCTTTCAGATAGTGATTTTCTTTGAGTGCAGTGTATTGGAGTTTGTTCTAGAGCAGAGTTTTTCAAATAGTGTGTTGTGGCCACTGGCACCTGTCCCAGTGCTCCTTTGCCAGCACGGTTGCCTTCTATAGGTCAAAATATAATGCCTGTTATTCTTTTCAGCATGAGATTTATTTAAGTGCTTCCTGAGGGTGCTATTAAAAAGGCAGTAAATAAACCAGGCATGAGAGTGCATGTCTTTAGTCCCAGCATTTTGGGAGGCTGAGGCAGGAAGATGGCAAGTTCAAGCCCAGTTTGGGCAATTTTGCAATATAATGAGACCTTGTCTCAAAATAAAAAATAAAAATAAAGTAACAAGTCTGAATGTGTGGGTTTTTTGTTTTTGTTTTTGAGGGCAGGTGGCTAAACAGTAAACTGAAATAGAAAAGCTATCTGCATGACCCTCTATGAGAAAAAATTACTTCTTTTCATAAAGACTAGAACATCTTTGGCATTAGCCCAAGTGCTTAGGAAGCAGACTTCCCCAGGCACCATTCTTGGCTCCATGCTTTGACCAAATGCTAAACTACTCTGCTACTTAGTGCCTCAGTTTTTCCATCTGTGAAATGGTCACAGTAGGAACATCATGGAGTTTAAATGAAGGGGTGTCCCTAAAATGCCTAGACCTACTGCTTGGCACCATAAGAAGTGCCTGGAAGATTCATTAGGTGGTATTTTGTTGCTGCTCTTAAATGTTTGCCAGTCCTGTAAGGCAGTGCCATCCAGTGGAAATAAAACAATGCATAAACATTATTATTTTACATTTTTTACTAATCAGTGAAAAAAAACCTTAAAGAGCTACAAGTTAAATTAATTTTATGGACATAGTTCATATATCCAAAGTACTATCAGTCCCATGGAGGCTGGCCCCATTTTTAATGGCATAGCCATGAGTGTCTGTCACAACTCTAGTGTGTGTCTCAAGGCTGTGACACCTAGTATGAGGCACTTACATCAGAGAGTTTCAATTCCAGCACTGTAGGATGTGTAATACATGTGGACAAGAACGATTCCTAGGGGCTGACCGTGCGACGCCCCGTCAACTCAAAAGAGCTTGCATTGCTCATTAACTGTGGAGCAGTGCTTTTCTCTTTACAGAAGCCCTCCCTGTAGAGCCACCTTGGACTACAGGAGGGACAGGGTGCTGCAATTAGCTCGCAGTTCTCAGCTTCATTTCTGCAGCAGTAGTTCAGTAAGTAAACTTGGATGCTCCAGGATACTAGGAATTTAAAACAAGTTTCTCCATGACCTTAGGTGAGATGGCATAGTGCCTAATGCTTACTGATGGGTTGGTTATTGTGCTAATAAAGGATTTTTTTCATTGCCTCTGTGTGTCTATCCCTTAAAACACTGCATTTCAGCCTTGTAATGGTTCATAATTTTAGTACTTTTGGTTTTCTCTCACTTTCCCCTCTAGCCAAGTGGTCCCCTCCCCACATCTTGGGGACAAATGCTTTTGCTGCACAGGACTGGCATGAATAGATTTCAGCTCTCCTTTGATTCCATCCAATAGATTAAAAAGTAATTATTCTCTGTAATACTTTTATAATAAAAACTAAGTTGAAATGATTTATATACACTTCCAGCCAACACATTTGCAATTCAAGGTTAAAATTGTTCTTGAAACAGCACCAGTTAAAATGTAATTACAGCTCCCCAAGCAAGGATAAAAAGAAATGTTTTACACATTCACTTCAAAAGTTTAAAAGTCAATTTAATATTATAGAAATAAAAACTTTCATTTATTTTTGCTAAATGATAAAGACTTCATTAGTTAAAGTAAAGATAAATCCCAGTGTGTTTATTACCTGCTTGTGGGACAGGCTTGGGCTCTTGGTGTGGAAAGTGCTTTTCTTTGGGCCCCATCTTGATCACACATCCTACTTCATCCTGGGTGGGGCCAGCGAGGGCAAATTGAGTTCCCATTACTAGATTCCCTGCCCAGAACAGCCTTGGGGTCAGCTGAAGGGAGTTGTTTGGGGACTTGAATCCCCACAGTTAATTTCTCTGCAAGGTACTTCTCCTGCAGCGGATTCTGCTGAAGTGAGTTGCACTGTGGCATAAAGTCTTGTGAGTAAGAGACAGAGGCACAGACCTAGGTTTTAATGCTCACTTCCCATGTTGGTTCCTGTGTAAGCTTAGGCCAGTTATTTAATGTCTCCAAGCCTGGTTCTTTTTTCAGTCAGTCATACTAATACCATTAATGACAATAATGCCACCAGCTGCCTAGAATTTCTGTGACAATTAAGTAACAAACACAACATACTGCTTCGGACACAGTGCCTTGCACATAGTAGGTGCTCAATAAATATGAGCTAGTGTTATTATAATAGCATTGCTGTAACTTTCATGTTATTGTTTTAAGCTAAAATGAAGTTAGAAAACAAAATAATGTCTGCAAAGTGCTTGACAAATATCTGGCACATAATGGACTTGATAAATATTAGTAGTAAGAAAAAAGGGAACAGCACAAATAGCACATAGCAGCTTCTAGTGTGGTATGTGTCTAGTACAGTCATAGTTACCACATTCCTCATAAAATAGCAGTACAACTGATAATACTGATTTAGCACCTACTGTGTGCCAAGAATGACTCTAAGTGTGTTATATCTAGAAAATTTTAATAATAAGAACAACCCTATAAGTAGATAGTAATGTTATCTTTGTCACACTGATAAGAACAGTGAAGCACAGAAGGGTTAAACAAGGTGACATTTACCAAGTTGGATTTCAAAACAGAATTTTGAACCTCATTAGCAAGAGTGAGCTTTGAAGTTGGACACTTAGGCACAGACTAGATCTTTGGGGATCCACAATTAACGATGGGAGACTTGGAAAGAGTAAGAAGCAATTGTGGTGTGGCCTTTTCTGTTCATTTTAAAGGAGCACTGGGTAGCTTATAACCAGGCCCAGAAGGGTAAAACAGTGAAACACGGGACACGTGGGCAGGTCGGACCCCCAGGAAACAGCATGGCATGGTTTGTCTCTGGCTCCACGGTTCCCTGGGGCCGCGTCTCTGTTTCCAGGCTCACAGGGGTATCAGTGGTCTTCCTAACTGGATGAATACTGCTCTCTGCCAATGTGAGGACTGTAGCCTTCTCTTCCCTATCCACAAACCATTCACTGGCCAACCACACAAGCTACCAAAGAGATAGGCCACTGGCAATTTTTATTCCCCTGAGAGCAGTGACAGGGTTTTAGTGAATGCTGGCCACCTGCCACAGCCATTTGCTAAGTCTGCTCAGTTTGTCTTCCTTGGTGAACTGCATTGTGTGACTATCAAGTGAAGCTACACGTTGACAGTAAAATATCATTCAGGTCACCAGTTTGCCCTCAGAGCCTGCCCATCTTTCCTTCAACTTCTGTGGGCAAGTTGAGTTAATGACAAGACCAGAGCTTTTAAGTGATAGCGTGTCATTAAGCTGTGAAAGCAATTTAAGTGAAGGCATTTTTGTGTTATGTTCAGAACCTGCCTCTTTTTACAGCTATATGACTGTTTCCTGAGGCATCAGAAATAAACTTCATAGGAGAAACGAATGCTAGCTATGAGAGATGGAAGTATTCTAAAGGATAAACAAACCGGGGAGTCACACTGCCTAGACTAGACGTTCTCCACTGCTGTGCTTTTCTTGGATTTCAGGGATTAAGCTATTTCAGGACAGATCACTGTCTGTTCCAGGAAGTTTCTGGTCTGACTTGCTGTGTGTGGCAGCCCAGTCTGTCTTTTTAAAAAGCCTCCAAGAGTTAAGGGCTTCCACTCTTTATTTTACTCACAGCTCTATGGCTTTACTTTAAGCGGCTTCCCTTTTATTTGGCCTTCCCTAGAGATAGAGAAGAGATGGTCAGCAGCTTCCACATCCATGGCCTGTTATCAGATTCTTCTTTGCTTGCCCTTTTTCCAGACTAAACAGTTCAATGTCCTTTAACCTTTCCTCCTGGGACCGATTTACCATCCTTTATATCATTTTCTTTGGCCTTGCCTAGATCAGCTGTAGAGGGTCTTTGTCAGTTCCTTTCATATAATTTAGGAAATCATTTTCTCTAAGTGGAAACCTGTCCTTGTTTGATGCATGCAGTTTGATTTTGGTAATCTTGTCAAGTGAGTCACATCATGAAGTGATTCTTTAGCACCTTATTTATCTCTTCATCTAGTGCTTATCTCTGGATGAGTAAACAGCATGGTTGTCTTAATTTTTTTTTTTTTTTTTTTTTTGGTCATCTATTACTTTCTTATGGAGAAGGAAGCGTAGGAAGGAAGGTTCCTTTGGCTCCTAGGCAGGACAAGGGTCATCCTGCTTGTGTTACCCCATGAGAAGCTGGACCAGATTTCTCTGTGTGTGGTTTGCTACCACTTTATGTAAGCTGTAGAGTAAGAGGATGTGGAAGGAGAGGTGATTATGCTTAGCTAAAATTTCCCTGTGATCTCATTGCTTTCTCATGCAAAAAAGAGTTTCACATTGTCAGAAGCAGGCATTTTCTGGGTCACCCTCAGAGGCTTTTGGAGAAGCAGTGGTATTAGCTACAAGTTTTTAAATGACCACCAAGAATGAGCAGAAGTTGATGGTATTTCCTTCTTTATCTGTTATTTTATCTGATAGTATCAGTTGTCCCATGGTCCCCAAAGCCTGCAGCAGCCCCTGCACAGCTGCTTGGAGAGCACTGGTCCGAACTCCAGTGCAGCTAGTTGTGCCCTGCTCAGAAGCACATCTGCCCAGCCCTAGGGGAGCTGTAGGAGCCAGAGGGCAGGAGCAGCTCCTGCAGTTTCCCTCCTCATCCTGGGCTCTGTTCCCTACCCCAGGGAAGTAACATTGCTGAGGACTGGGCATTTCAGATTATGGTTCATTTCTTTGGCAACAAGAATAATTTTGTGGTCTGATGAAACAAGTCTCAGACAGCCAACTACCATTCTGTCTCACACACAGTAAAATGTCCATTCTTAACAATCAGTATTGGTGGCCACACAAAGAATTCCTTTTGATAAAAATAAGATCTTGGAGCTCTGACTGTTGTTGTTTTCATTGCTTTGCCCAAAAAGTTTTGCCAGCACTTTGGTGGGTGATTTTTTAAAAAATAATAATGATAGCAAATTTTTATTGAAGCCATACCATATACTAAGTAACTTACATAGGTTTATCTTTTTAGGGACCTAAAAGATAGGTTCTAGATTACTGATATTTGACAAATGAGGAAATTTCAGTTCTAGATAGCTAGAATGGTTTGTCCATAATTACCCACGTAGTAAAAGTTGGACTAGGGCACTTGAACTTACACTTGTTTAGTATTTGGTGACTTGGCTAATTTGGCACACAGTTTACCAGAATAGGCTTATTAATAAGGTTTGAACGACTGATCTTATTGAGGTCTTACGGTATGCCTGGAACTGTTTCCAGGGGAGTGCTTCCATGAAGTGGTTTGTCAGTGTGTCGTGTTAATTAACCAGAATCCTATCAATGGATACTGTTCATCTTATCATCATTCTGTTGAGGGCATGGGACGCTCGGGGAAGCTGAGTGATTTGCTTTGTGTTCAAGTGATGGAGGCAGGGCTCAGACCCAGGGTAGTCTGGCTCCTTGGACCAGCTGTGCTCCTCCCCTGAACACTAGTGATCTGCCAGGGAGAACTGCAGAAGGGTCTCTCATGTGAGACCCACACTCCAAGTGTATCTGGATCACCACAGGGCAATAAACCACCTGCCTCTGAGTACATCTGCCCTGGCACCAGTGCCTCCTGCTTATGTTCTTTTCACCTGCACCTGCTTTGGGTCACATAGCTTTTCTAATGAGTGTGGGTACTTCTCTCCCCTCTCTGGTTCTCTCCCTATTTAGCTCGAGGCTTTTTATTCCATCTTCACCACGGAGCAGCAAGACCACGTCAAATCGGTGGAGTATCTGAGAAATAACTTCCGACCACAGCAGGCTCTAAACAATAGAGTGGTGTCCAAGTCCGCCGTCCATGATGCCTGGAACCATGACATGGCAGACTTCTTAGAAAACCCACTGGGGACAGAAGCCTCAAAAGGTAAATTCAAATTAAGTACCCTGGTAAGGAGAAAGATTCCTTGTCATAAATTACTATAAATTGAAAGGAGTTCAAAGCCAGCCAAGAATTGAAACTGGGTGGTAAGAGCATATGTCTCTCCGCTAGGAGAAACTTGTCTGAGTGATAAATACAAGCTACAGTTAGGGCAATAACTTTGGTTAAATAGATATGTTAAAAATTGCCCTTCTGACTAGGAATAGATCAGTCATTTTCTCTGCATTTTTACCTTATACTTCACAACTTATTAGCAGTATCTGAAGGAAGCCTCATGGAGAATGTCTTCCTTTTTAACTATTTCCCTGTTACCATCAAGACTTTTCTGTGAGCGTAATCCTTAGGTCCTTTGGATTGCCAGGGTCTGGTGGCCTGCTCATGTCTACCTCCAGCAAGGACTCCGGTTCCTGCTTTGCACACCTACTGCAACTCACATGCATTTTATAGCTAGCAGTTTAATTCCCATATCTGATCAGCTGGAGCTTATCATTTTCAGGCATCTTAATCTTCTCCATTTCTGCTTTCTCATGGGAAATGAACACAAATTTCACTCCCCAGAAACTAGGGAGTCTGATTGTCCCTGACCTTCTTTGCTCTCGGGCTCTGGGGTTTGTCAGAGTTGCTCAAGCAGCTTGGCAGTGCAGAGCTGGTCAGAGTTCTATTGGAAGCAAGGAAAAAGAAAGAATTTTCTTACGGTGTAAAGAGAAGAGCATTTCTCTGCCCAGTGTTCTCTTCCTTTGGAACTAAGCTTGGTGACATGGGAAGGTTTGTGTCATAGTGAAGTGACACTATGTCAGCATCATTTGGGCTGGTTGTGGTGCCACACCTGTGTAATCCCAGCACTTGGGAAGGTGAGGCAGGAGAATCACTGCGTGTTCCAGGCCAGCCTGGACTGCATAGTGAAACTATGTAGCAAGATCTTGTCCCAAGTAAACAAAAATAGCACTGTTCACTGGAAACAAAGGGGAAAACTAAGCTCAGAAACCTGTGAATTTCCTTTGTTCAGGCCAACCTTGAAAACCTCACTTGGACTCTTTTTTTTTTTTTTTTTGAAACTTAGCTAAAAATAAAGAAAATAACAGAAAATAACAAAACCCACAGGCCTCTTCCCAAGAGAACTTGGTGGAGAAGAATGAGACTCCTGGGGATTTTGAGGAATATGCAGAAGACGTACAGGGGTGAAGAATCCTATCCCAAGTCAGCACAAGATCTGGGAGTTTGGGATTGCTGAGATCTTGACAGTGCCTGAAAAATGGGCTGAGCATACCAATAGATGTTTCAGTTGTGTAGAGAGAAAATGTGTGGCCTCCATTAGGACAATGGACAGCATTATGGCTTGTGTAGCATGAAAGGGTCAAAGTCAGCGAGATCTGCTTCTACTTGGGCATAGGCCTTGGACCCACTCTGGAATGTTCAGTCAGTTCTTCATTCTTCAAGGTTAGTTCCAGTTGTCAATGTGGCCATGGCTGATCTTACAGAGTATGGGAATGATAACATAATTTCTGATCTTTTTTTTTTTTTTTTGGTGGGGGAGGTACCAAGATTGAGGTACAATCCTGTTTCAATTTTTTTTTTTTTTTTTTTAGTACTGGGGATAGAACTCACTACCTCACGCTTGCCAGGGTAGACGCTTACACCGCTAAGTTAAACCCTCAGCCCCTCCTGTTTGAATTTTTAACATTGTAGAAAAGTAAAAACTTGCCCTCTCTCCTTGGAGGGCTTGACAACTGAGTGAAATCAGCTGACAGTAGGCAGAGTAACAGGAGAAAAGGTGTACAAATTTATCACATGTGAAGATTCACCACATGAAAGGAAAGTGAGTACCTGTTATAGTTCGGATCTAGACTGTCTCACAGAAATCTCATGATCAGAAGGTGGGGCTTTTGAAAAGTGACTGGATCATAGATCACAGGAGTGCTTTGCTCATCTGTTTGGTTTTGGGGTTTTTTGTTTGTTTGTTTTGCCTTTTTTTGAGACAGGGTCTCACTGTGCAGTTCAGGCTGGCCTTGAGCTCACTTTGTGGCCCAAGCTGGTCTCAAACTCACAATGATCCTCCTTCCTCGGTCTCATAAGTGCTGGCATTACAGGCATGAGCCACCATGCCTGACCAATGCTTTGCTCATCTGTTGATTGACCCGTTGACAAGTCCAGAAGTAAATGCCCTTAAAAAGGTGGGACTGGTTGGAAGAGGAGTGTTGCTGGGGTGCAATGTTCGGGGATAGGTCTCACTTCCTGGCTCCTCCTGTGTCTGAGCAACTTTCCTCTGCTATACCCTTCACAATCCCCTTTCTACCTTGGATCCTGCCAACCGTGGACTGGAACCTGAAAACCAGGAACCAAATGAAACTTCTGCACCTATAAGTTATGGGCATAGGTGGTTTGCCCCAGCAACACAGAACCCAAAGACCCTGTGGGTCCTGGGTGTTTCATCTTCATAGATGAAGTCAGGAGTCAGTGTGGCACCTTGGTGGAAACTAAGGATTTTGGAAAAGGTGAATGGGCCCTAAGAAGAACAAGTGACAGCCTATGACCTTGGCTATGTGAGCGGCTTGAGGCCACCTCCAGCTTCTTCTCTTGCAATGGGAGTTAGTTTTTCTAGGTAGAGTTTAGGGAGCAGGTTGGAGACCACTGAGTTCCTTTTGAAGAGTTGACTTCAGGCAGACAAGGGAAGCTCAGAGGTAGCCCCCCGCCTCTCATCACCTGCATTCACCAAATTCCTTCAGTTTGAAGTCCAAAGTGGCATATGTGGATGTTGCATTTCCTGAGCTCCTCGTACATATTGCTAGAATGGCACATACACAAAAGTACGGGTGCCATACGTGCATGACTTGTTGCACTGCCACACACTGATCACACCCAACTGACAGCATGTCAGCTCAATAAACTACCATCCCTAGTATGCCAGAAGTTACCCACCCACTTCCTAATGGTAACCACTGCCAGAGATTAGCTTTGCCTGTTCATATAGTTCAGGGACATAGAATCATCTATGTAGCACATCCTCTTTATGTCTTGCTTTTTCAGCTGTATGTTGGTTTTAAAAGTTCTCAGTGTTGCGTTGAGTTGTGTTTCTTTTCCACTGCTAAATTCTACTGTGTGACTGCTCCAGATCCCCTTTACCCCTTGAGTATTCTTCAATATGTGGCTTATGTGTAAGCTGTACTGATCATGAACAATTCATGGGCATGCCTTTCAGTAGATGTATGGACACATCTCTGGTTATATACCCAGGGGAATGGTTGCATCCTAGAGTCCATAAGTTTAGGTGTGACTGGGCAGTTTTCCACAGTCACTGAGCGTGTACTACTTTACAGTCCTGCTGGCAGTATGAGAAAGCCCTGCCCCTGCCAATACTGGGGCTTGAACCCAGGACTGCACACTTTCAGGTAAGCTACACAGAGCTGTACCCCACCCCCTTTTGAACGGACTTTAAAAAAAAAAAAACAGCTTGCACACTCTAAAACTCCGTTTTTATAGTTATGCAACCCTGTTGGTTTTAGTAAGTGTATGGTTGTATGACCATTGCTGTTGCCCAAGACTTAGAGCTGTCTTCCTCTTCTCATCACTGATGGTTTCTGTGTGCCTGCTGTCAGTATTCTCTCCTGACTTCAACCCTTGGCAAGCTTGGATCTGTTTTTCTTGCACTCACTGGTGGGATTTTAAGATTTATCCATGTTGTGGCACGTACCGGGAGGCCATTCCTTTTTGTTCCTGGAAAGTAACCCTATTTGCTTTTTAATAGGTTTGATAAGATTTTACTCATTCTATAAAGTTTGCTGTTTTCAAATGTGCACCTCAGTGATCTTTTGCAGAGTTACACAACCATCAGCACTGTCTACCCCCAGAATGTTTACAACCCCACAAAGAGCAGTCTGTGCGCCCCATTCTCCTTTCCCTACTATCCCAGCCCTCTCTCCCTCAGCCCCAGACAGCCACTAATCTACTTTGTGTCTCTATGGAATCATCTATTCTGCACACATCTTGTAAAGGGATCATAGAATATATGACTTTTCGTCTCTAGGTTCTTTCACTTAACATAATATTTTTAAAATTCATGTGTATGGGAGCATGAATTAAAAATTCTGTTTTATGACCAAGTAATGTAGCACTATATAAATATACCACATCTTCATGTCTCAAATTATAGGTATTCACGTTTTCTCGTTGTTCTTGGATATTATAAATGATGCTTCTCTGCATGTTCATGTTCAGATTTTTGTATGAACTTGTTTTCAGATCTCAAGAGTAGAACTGCTGCCATATTGTAATTTTGAGTTCACAGTTTTATGGAACTGCCAAACTTTTCTGAAGGAGTGGCACCTGTTTATACCCCCATCTTCACCACTGATTATTGTGCATTTTTTCTTTTTATTTCAGCCATCCTAGTAAATAGGAAGGCATTCAATTTGTACGGTACTTTTGATTTTCATTTCCCTCATGACTAAGGCACATTTTTTGCTTGGATAAGCACGTGACCTGAAACTCTTACTTAATTAAATGTACCTCCTTTTTGCTCTAAGAAAATTGAGGCAATTCAGCAGCACTGTAGACAGAAAGTCACCCATAGATGGTCACTGTCCCCAGACAACCTGGAAGGTATATATCAGTGCTGGCAACCCTTTTAGAGACCGAATGCCCAAACTGCAACCCCAAACCCAAACTCATTTATTTATCACAAAGTTCCAACACTGCAATTAAACCTGAATACCAAGATTTTAGTTGAGAAAAAACAGGTTATACATTAACATCTTTTATCTTAGAAGAAAATCAAGATAACATGAGAGCCACAGGTTTACCACCACTGACCTAGATGGTTGATCTGAGAGGGATAACCAGCCAAAAGGCAATGCAATGAAAATGCTTTTCTTTTCAAAGTTTTCTGCATATAAAAAGGCCTTTAAAAATAGGAGAATGTATTCTATAATCTTTGGGTAATTCACAAAGAACAAAGCCTATGTGATCAGCATTCTTTGTCAGATCATTGGAAGCTTGCCGCGCCCAAGAAAGCTATGATGTTTTATGCATTTATGGGGCTATTGTCACAGAAGAAAGAAAAATAAATTAACTATGTAAGGCAGTAGTTGGTAAACTTTTCTGGCTGAAGGCCAGCTAGTAAACATATTTGGCTTTACAGGCCATATGAGCTCTGTTAGAATACACCCCCCACCCTCCCATTGTAGACAGAACAGCCACGAACAGTAGCTTTCAGTAAAACTTGACTTACTACACAGATAAGTCCAGAACTGATTTGACCTGAAAACCCTAGTTTGCTGACTAGGGGTGGCTCAAAGTATAATAGAAACCATCATAGGCATGCTTTAAGATGAACATTCAGTGCCTTTGAGGTAGTAGTAAAGCTAAGGGTATAGTTCAGTGGTAGAGGGTGCACTTAGCATGTGCAAGGCTATGGGTTCTAATGCCATCACCAAAAAACAAAACAAAAGCTGCCAACAAATGGTGGCAGTAGCCATGGTTATGAATTGCTTTTCCATCGCTCTGTCAGTTCCTAGGGTCACTAAGAGATTTATCCACTTGATAACCAACTACTTAGCATTTCAACCTATTAACTGATCAGCTCTCACATCAGAGGTGTGACAGAGGCCTCATGCATGGAATGCTGCTCCTCCACACTCAGTCCCCTTGTCTGTGATTCTTAGCTGGAGCAGCTCTTTGGTGGGCACCTGAGTGAAAATGCTGCATACCCCTGGAGGGATGATGGGACATACTGGAAGAGAAAAGACAGACCAGCCTCTCAGCACCCAGGATGCAAGGGACAGGCATGGATGACGCCAAGGAAAAGGGGAGGAAAAGTCATCTTAATACTCTGGTGTTGCTGAAAAAAGACATAATGGATGGCATCCATAAAAACATAGAGCTTTAGTTCCAGTAAATGGAAACAATATTTAGGTTTGGTGGAAATTTCGAGGGACATCCAATTTGCTACTCTGCCCTTTGCCTGTAAATAACTTGGACAGACTTTAGGATTTAATGGGGCTGTCATTTCAGTTATTCTGCAACCTATCCCTGGCCCAGGAAGAGCATTCTGTGATTAAGTGCTAGATGCTGTCTATTGTACAGACTTTTGGAACAGTGAACAGAGAAAAATAACTTTCCTTCCAACAACATGAAACATATGGTTTATTAATTTAACGAAACCTGTTCAGCTCACAGTGGAATCAGAACCACTTGATCTGATAATTTGATTTGATGGCTTAATTAAAGTGACACTGTATAATGTAATAAAAGCAAAGGAAATGGGAAGGACACGGGCTGGCTGCAGAGCCCTCCCATCTTGCAATTAAGCCAGGGCCACAATTTTTGGAAAATGGTTTTGCTTCTGCCAATGGGAGGAACTCTTTTTAAGTACATTTTCAGTGCTGAAGGTTACTTTCTGATTTGGTTAAAAGCAGTTTTAAAGGACATATCCCACCATGGGAGAATGTCTAGCCAATTTTAAATCAGAATACATTGAGAAAGAACATCACATTTTCCACATAAATTAGCAAACAAAGAAATCTGTGATTGCTTTAAAAAAAGAGTTTGACATTGAAATCATGGTTTTCTGCTATTTTTGGAGAAAATATTAATGTTGTTCTATTTTCAGTGTAATCATTTCTACTCACCAGATTAATGCGTTTGAATTACTTTATCTTATTAAAAGAAGATCTGATGTGAACACTGAATTCTGTTGCAGGTAACCACCCTTCCAGGAACTCTTCCAAAATGTCCTGTCACTTCCAGAAACTTTCAACACAGCAAAGTGAAGGGGGTTAGACACAAATTTTTAGTGCAGCTTCTGAGGAGTTTTTAACCCTTCCCCCCCAAAAAAATAGTTCTCTTTTGCCAATATTTTTTAACCTTCAGGATAGTTAAGAAAAAGGCAACACGGTAGGACTATGTTTTGATTCTGGAAAGCTCCAGGTTCGTACACTTGTCATATCATATTTCTAAATGCCTGAGACATTTATGTTAATATATGAGAGTTGAAATAGGCTGTATTTGATGTTTTATAGACATTAACATAGCATTGTCTTAGTCCATTTCTGTGGCTGTAACAATATCAGAGTCTGGACAGTTTTTAACGGAAAGAGGTGTACTTTGGCTTGTGGTTCTGGAGGTTGGAGTGGTACGCCATCTGCTTAGCTCCTGCTAACAGGAGAACAGTTCATCTTATAACAGAAAAGTAAGTGAACATGTGTGGAAGAGAAAGAGGATGAAGGAGCTGACCAACTTTGTATCAGTCTGCCTTCCTGAGAACTAATCTAGCCCCAGGATAAGCACGTGAATCCCTCTTGAATGTGGAGCCACTGTGACTGTGACCTCTCACAGACCCCTCTCCTTCCTAGTACCATGACACTGGTACACTGGGGATCCTGCCTGCACAGAAGATTTGGCGGAGACCAGTCTGAATATTCAAGCCATAGCAGCTGTTGACTATTCTTGTTCCTATTTTGTAGCCAGTGAATTTCTTTTCACATGTCATCCATCTTCAGCTGCTTGTGAGGTTATTGAGGGTAGAGGCTCTGGCCAGAGACAGAGAGAGCTCTATGGTAAGAGGGGATTAGGAAACACTGTGCAGTCTTCTCTATCCACACTCACTCTGTTCACTCCTATTGCTACCTCTGCCAAGATTCACTGTCTACTCAGCCAACCCTTGCTGAGCAGCCACCAAGAACAAGTTCTAGGTACTAGAAGTAAAGATGTATATGGGAGAGGTCCTTTGTCATGGAACTTGCATTCTAAAGAGAAATCAACAGATCTGTGAGGTAAGGGTTCACTGTCATTTGTGAAGGAGTTGCAAAATCATGTAGTCATGGGATGTGGGAAGGAGGTCCTGCTTGGACAGAGTAGCTGCTGATAAGGCAGAGATCTGGAGGAGAAGGTCATTTCAAAGGCCCTGAGCAACAGAAATCAACCTGGGACAGTGAACAAAGGAAAAAAAGCAAGATCATGCAAGAGGCTGAAGAGAAGGGCAAGAGCCAACCCTTGCAAAGAGTTTTTTGAGGGAAGGATTGAATATCATATTGTTACAGCAGTGGGGAGTGTGGAATGACCTGAAGAGGTTATTTGAAACCTGTTGCTCAGGCTGTTGTGTGCAGAATATTCTCAGGGGATTTGCAGGAGGCTGCTGGGACTATTCCAAGTTGGATGACCAATCCCATTGCAGAGGTGGAGGTGACCAGTTTGGGGGTAGTGTTGGAGTAGAGCCTCTCCAAAGGAGATTTGCTAGCTGATAGAGGATGCACATGGTTAGCAGAGAAGGAAGTGTGGTACAGTCCTTTATCTCTAAAGAATGAGTGGTCCAACACTTGCAGAGAAATAAAGAGAATAAAGAACTTGTCCAGAACTTGCCAAGAAGTAGCAGAGCTGGGATGTGGCCCAAGATGTTCTGTGTTCCAAGTATACCATTCTTTATGTCATTCAAAGAACTGAATAAATCCACAAGTGGTGGCCTGTCTTTTAGATGTTTTCAGCTGGCTTGAACAATATAGTTTATTCTTCCTTCCCTGAAAGATGGAAGTTTAAATATGGACATATATTTAAAGGGGATCTAGTGGTGTTACCTTTGTGGAAGCAGTCACTTGACTTGGTCTCTGCTTGGCTTTATCTGTCTTGTCAAGTTATCTTGAGAGCTCAGGGCTTGGGACCCTGAGGCCCTAATCACAGTGTCAGACCTGAGACGCTTGTGCACGAGCCCTGTGAGCAGCATATCTTGTGTTCCCTTGGGTCAGTAGGTCCTCCCAGTTCCTTGTACATGGTGGGGTACAGGCGTTGTTCAGTGACTGATGGGACAGTGCAGACAGGACTCTACAGTGGACTACTTTCTTGTCTACAGGTCCGTGGTGGCTTGTTTGTGTGCTCAGGGCACCAAGATCTGTGTGATATGATATTTGGAGAAAGCACTTCAGAATAAAGGGACCATCCTTTGGTAGAAGTGTGAAGCTAGGCTCTTTGCTTCTGTTAGACTCTTTTCAGGGAAATCTGCAGGTCTTCATGTGGTTCCCAAGTTAGAATGCCTCACGTTTCCCCAACCCTATCTTGCATGTTATTCCCTTGGCATCCAGCACACCAGTCCTTGCCTTCCCACCTCTGCCTGTGGCTTCCTTTGAAGGCAGCTTTCCTGGCTGCTGTTGCCTATCTGTGTATATCAGGGCCAGGCACCTCTTCATATGGCCAGAGACTTTTTCCCTAATATCTAGTTCTCCCATCACCCCATAAGCTTCACAAGGGATAAGACTTTTTCTGTCTTTGTCTCTTTCTTGATGTTATTGGCAGGAAGTACCATGATTTCTCTTGGCTCCTCAGTAAATACTGGATTGGAGGGATGGACAGACAAATGGATGGATGGGTGTCATAAGAGCTAGCCCCGTTGGAGATCTAACCAGGCTGGGTGTTCTTTTGGGAACATAGCTAGACCTTTGAAGTAAGGTTCCCCATCATTTCCTGTACTGAAATCAGAGCAACTCCTGGTATCTGAGAAATCATATTTCACTCTGAGCAAAGCCACACTGTAGAGAAGCATTCATTTAAGGGGGAAAAAAAAAAACAAAAAAACAGAGCTTTCCTTGCTGTCCCAGGGAACAATTTGAGAGCAGAGAGTGGAGAGAGCTCAGGGTGGCAGGCAGTGATGTCACGATGCTTGCAGGCATGGCCCTGGTTACAGATTGGGAGCTGTTGACTTGGTACCCAGGACTGCAATTGTTTTCACACTTTATAAATATTGCCTTATTACTTAACCCTCTGTGTCTCCAGGCAGGTAGGCAGAGTTTGATCTTCAAGGCTGACATAGCAACCCTCCTACAACTTCTGCTTTTTCTTGCATACCAGATAAATCTTCTCTGACATTGGCTTTGTTTGTATGGGCGCCATGGTGCTTGTTAACAGCAGTCTGGAAATTAGTGAAAACCTACAGCATCCTTCCTTCCAGGGCAGCTCACGTGTCCTCTCTTGCTAACTGGCATTCAAGCCCAGGAAGTGCAAGGCCTACCATGTGTGGTTATGTCTCTTTGGAGCCTCAGAAGGCCTGGAGTCTGGAGTCAAAACTTGTTTATATGCCCCTTCTTTCCCTTGAGATTCCTCCAGCCAGCATGGGGGATGAGGTGGGTTTTTGTCAGGTCGGGGTACAGGTCCAGGAATATGGACAGAACTCTTGCTTTCTTTTGGCATGAGAAACAAGGTCACCTCCCCTCCTCTCAGGGTCAGGGACGGCTGTGGAGTGTTCTTTTCTCTCTCTTCCTCCACACAGCCAGTGTAGTTACAGTTGCTGGCTCTGCTCCTGGGCAGGGCTCTGACTTGCTTGAACCAGAACGCATGTGTTGGCTGTCACATTTCAGATCTTTGCCTGCACTAGAAAAGCTCTGGCTGCTGGACATCTGATGCTGAGGGCTGTCAGGTGTTATCAAGTGCACAAAGAAGGCAGTGTCTGTGCCTCTGGGCTGGCACCAGGAAAGGCTTCCCAGAAGAGAGGAGCCTTCTCTGAGAGGAGTGTGCTGACCATTTAAGAATGTTGATTTTCAGCCCCAAACCCCTACAGGCATATGGACCTGTTTGCTGAAGCAGTCAAGTGTCTGCTGTGGCTTCCTGTCTTCTAAATTAGTTAAATTAGCTGTTTTCAGAGGGGCCCACTAAGAGCTGCTGCCCATTCCAAGCGTAATCTCTCCATGCAAATGGAACTTTCTCTGGTTCCCTGGGCCCCGCCTGGTAGGGGACATCTAGGAGCAGTACCTGGGTGTGGAAGACCCTGAAATCATATCGAGTAGGGTCACCCTTACCAAGTAGCCAGTTGGTTCCGATGTCCCATCTAGGGTTTCATCCCCACTCTGCTAGAACTGAAGATGAATCAGAGCAGCAGGTGGCGAGGAAGCACAGCCGAGATTACAGCCGATTACAGCCGAACACCAGCCAAGAAGTAGAGAGATATCAGGCCCATTTGTAGGAGAGAAATTTTAGGAACCCAGTGGAAAACCAATGAGGGTATCTTAACCAACTGACCTCTAATCATCTGAAATAAGTTACGTAACAAAAACCTAGCTAGATGTGTCTGTGCAGGTACCTGTGTGACTGCTGTGGCTGCTGGGAAGCAACTCATGGGCTATTAGTTCTTGGATTAGTTCTTGGCACAGTCTTACATTGCAAAGGGCAGCTTTAGGGCTTTATTTTAAGTGACCCAGCTACTTCAGAGCTGTAATTCCATCCTAGCAGTGAGAAATGGGAGACTGCCATGGGAAACCCCATTGCAATTCAAGGGCCCTGGGCATTTGCCTCGCTTGGTCTCTGGTCCAGCCCCCGACTTGAGCCCCTGACTGGAGCCAGGCAGGGGAGACAGGAAGAAACTCCAAGTAGATACTGTGCAGCATCAATGTGCAACCTGTCCATTTACTCCCTTGGCAGGAAATCACAGTATCTTCACATTAAAGAGGGGCGGGAAGGGCTCCTGAGCTCACAGAATTCAGCCTCTAGCCAGAGTCCAAGAGGCAGTTGTCACCAAGTGGGGATGGAAGACACATCATTCTGAACGTCCTACCTCCCTTAGTGCTGAGCCAAACAATGATTTTTCCTGCACAAGTCATGGACATCCCCATGACCTTTAGCTCTCAGAGGAAGAGGGACATCATGCGAAGAAAAGAGTCCAGGGAGGCAGGAGAGGGCAGGAATAGCAGAGCGTGGGAAAGTCCAAACCTTGATTCTAGCCCTGGAGAGTTAACTTCCGTCTTTGCTTTCCCAGGCATTGCCTGTTGTGACTGCTGTGGTGGTTTCCTGAGCGTGGAGCTCTGTCCCATGCACAGCAGTCAGTGCTTTCAGATGTTTTAATATGCACTTATTTGTTGAGAAACTGATTTATACTTCAGAGCTTATCCACAGAATAAGAGGAAATACTATTGCATGGTGTACAAAAGAAGTCCTCAGTCTATAGCTTACATCAGCTAAGAAACCATGGGTTTAAACTCGAAAGCAGTTGACTAATGCTTGGCCACAAATAACTGGGGTCTTCCTTTCCAAGGTGGCCTTCAGAGTCAGACCCACCCTGGGACAAATCCCTGCTCCAACACTTAAAGTTGTGATACCTAGTTTCCAGCAAACCACTTCCCCTTCCTCTGCTGCCAGCCACCCCAGTGTCCTTTCTGGTTTCACCTTTGGAGAACCTAGTACAGTGTGTTTTCTCCATCTGCCACCCAAGCATCCTCCCTTGCTGCCCACTATATAAACTACTGCTTGTTGTTCAGGCTTCAGTTCAAATACCCCTCTGCTCAGTAAATATGAAGCTGTCATACAGCCCTGCATTTGCCTTAGTGAAAGGAAGATAGAACCTTTGGAGCACTGTGTACCTCCTTAATCACCTATGGATCCTCCATGCCTCCTCTTACAGTTTCAGATGCATAAAAAATATAGCTAATTTTACAGACAGGCAGTTATTCTTAGATATTATCAAAATATCTTTAACATGTAAATACTTTATTTGCTTCTTGATGAAGGTGTTTAAATCATAAGTTCTGGCAGCAGCTCTAATGAGACTTAGACATAACTATAGGTAGTATTACACAAGCCCTGCTAATAATTCCAGAGTTTGTTAACAGTATTCATGATGTAAGGAAATGGTACCTTTTAGTTGAGGTTGGTGAAAATAACTATTTTTTCCCCATCCAAGTTCACCGACTTCTGTGAATTCTCTCTGGAGTCTTAAGTTAAGAACTCAGATCTAGGAAGATTAAGGGGTTAATGTCTGTTTCCCTGTTGGGTCATTTTCTCCAGGAGATCAGAGACCATGCCAACTTGTCCTTATGTGTCAGGGACTTTACACACAGCAAAATAAATATTTAATAATGTAACTGTTCCTCATAGCACTCTTGCACAGTGTTTGTCTGTGTGCTTTTGTGCATTTTATGCACTTACTCCAAAAACTATTACTCAAGCTTTATCCAAGACCACACAGCTGGTTTTATGCAGAATCAAAACAACCTGACTCCAGAGTGAATAAGAGAAACAGATGACCTTCTTAGATCCTGGTTTCCAAAACTAGGGTACAGAGAAAGCCAGCAGCCTTACAGTGTAACAGTAGGACTCATGATTTATGAGTGGCACCAACTCAGCGCAGATCCAGGCTCATCAACTGGAGCAGATAACACAGAATGGTACAGAGGAAGGGTGGGTGTACAGCATTGCCCAGATTCTCACCGGCAGCCCCAGAATGGCCCGAGGGACTCTGGATACATTTCTGATGGAGGAAGAATCATGATTGATCTGTCTTCAATTTTACAGGGACTCAAAGCACATGGAGGGTGCTCTGAGAGTTGTCAAGAGACTCCTATGTTAGCATTTATTACTGAGAACCCAAAGCACGGGGATGAAGGGAAGGGGTGAGGAATGGAGTGGTGGGAAAGAAGCTTTTTGCTCAAAGGATTGTTGACCATGAGGAGGCTGCTGTCCTGAGGCTGCAGAGATGACTCTAAGTGCCTGTTGGCATGTTATGCTCTGAGAGTTGAATAACCTCCTGATGTCTTCATGAGCACAGTGCAAACAAGAAGATTCACATAGAGATGTGTAGAGAAAACTCCCAGGGCTGCCCTCCTGCAGCCCTGCCCACTCTGGTTCCAGGTCTCCATCCCCTCTGCTGTCTTCGGGGCTCTGCCCAGTGCCTTGGCCTCTCTGGTCCCTAGTGTCCTCATCCTTAAAGCCAAAGATAGTTGAGCCTGCCCCGGGGACTTGGGTGTCACGTGCATGGGTGACCCAAGGTGATTCCATGCCTGGCAGCTGCAGCTGAAACTCAGTGGTG
The DNA here is from genome assembly GCA_004027455.1 of Hydrochoerus hydrochaeris. Classification (NCBI taxonomy): domain Eukaryota; kingdom Metazoa; phylum Chordata; class Mammalia; order Rodentia; family Hydrochaeridae; genus Hydrochoerus; species Hydrochoerus hydrochaeris. The sequence continues at coordinate 358,085 of PVLA01001391.1, forward strand.
CTCAGAAGTTGTAACGTCTTGAAAACTGCCAGAGCTCTGTCCTGCTTTGAGTCCCTTGTTTGCAGTTCTGGCACTTTCCTCCAAGCTGTTTGCCCTTCATGAGCTCTTGGGCAAGGATGAGGGAAGGAGCAGCCCAGAACTCTGTGATTCCAGGTTTGAAGTCCTAGGTCTGCTGTGGGGATGTAGTGTTTATGTAGATTGCTTTGATACAGCCCTTCAAAAAGGAGAGCTCCTTCCCTGAGGCCATGTCTTCTGAAAGCTTCCTTCAGGACTCCACAGTCCTGTGTTCCTAAGCTGAGCTGGAGCAGTGGGGAGCAACAGGCATCTAAGCAGTCTGTCCTCTGATTGGTCCTGCCCATGTTTAGGAGGTGGTTCCTGCTCTCTCAAGGCAGGCCCTTGAGAGAAGACCCTTGTCTGCTGTCCTCCCCACCCCAGCTGGAGCACACCAACCTGGTCACTCAGACCCCATGTCTTGCTGGTGTAACCTCCCTCCACCACGAGGCAGAGTTTCAATTCTGTCAACAACATTGTGAAACGGTGACTGTGCACCAAAGCTCTTTGTTCAAGCAGTCTGTCTCTTTGACTCCTGATGGATAGTGTGCTGTTGTCACAGGTGTGACATCACATGCTGGGAAAAGGCACTGGGGAGGAGCACTGCGCTCCAGACAGAGCAAGGCCTTTGCACACAGAGCATATCCCATTAGCTTCTCTAAAGCCCAGGATGAAGAAGACAGAGCCGAGGGGAGTATGAGCATTTACTTGTGGAATCACTGTGAAAATGTGCTATACATCCATGTAGCATCCAAAGGAGCTTGGGTGCTCTGCTACAAGTTTCTTTGTTACTGAACAAAGCCTGGGGTCATAATGAAAGAAAGTTCAGAGGGAAAGAGGAAATGCTTAGAGCTGAAGTGGGTATCACGCTAGATGTCTATGAAAGCAATCAGCCCCGGGAGGGAGCGCAGTCAGGCCCCAGGAAAGGGAGAGGCTGACGTCAGGCATATCTCCCAGGACACTTGTGCAGACAGCTGGATGCAGCAGCTCTGATGTGGTCGCAAGGCTTGGACTTTGTGCAAAATACATCAAGATGTTGCAGACAAGATGCAGTCTGCTGTGGCCACTGTTACAAGAAAGAAAAACGCAAGTACTGGCGCAGAACTCCTGGCGCTCTGTTTAGACCAGAAGAAGACGCCCTAGCCTTGAGGCCCTGGCACCTGCAGATGGCCGGGGTAGGTAGAGGAGAGGTGGGGACTGAAAGCTGCAGAAGTGTGGGTCTTAAGGAGAAGATTGGTGTTCAGCCAGCACTGCTGTGTGTGGGTACAGACCCAGTTTAGACATCTGGATGGAAATGTAGAATGTACCAATATTTCGATCCTATGTTTGCTGAGCAGCTTGTTTCTGTGTGTTCCAGGCAGCCTGAGGCTTGTCCTTGGTGCTTCATGTACTGTGATGTTGCCTGGTAATGGGCACCCATTCCACAATGAGAACCTAGGGGGTTCTCTGGATCTGCATGAACCCTTGAAAGTGTCCAGTTGCCCCAGCCATCCGCTCTCCAGGTTGTTTGGTTGCCTCCCTAGAGTGAGCCATTTCTTGAGCAGCAAGTGTCCCCTTACAGAATGTCTGAGCAGAAGACTGGAGACAGAAATCCCACACATATTGCAGACTCCTGAAGGGGGACCCCAGGGAAAAGAAGTGTGGTACTGATTTTGGCCCTGAGGACTTCATCAGTAGCACTGAAGGAAGAACAGAGTCTCTCTCTGCCCATCTGTGTCTATGTCTGCATCTATGCCTATCTCAGCAATACTGGGTGATGAATCCAGGACTTCCACACTGAGCTCTGCCTCCAGCCCATCTTCAGATTTTTAAAAATTTGAGAATAGAATGTCACTAAGGTAGTAAGTTTCATGGCCTGGACTCACACTTGAAATCTTCCTGCTTCAGCCTCTCAGAGTGCTAGGACTGCAGACACACAACAACTTACCCAGCCACAGAATCCCATCTCTTGTTCTGATGTTGAAATCTCAGGGCCTGCCAAGGTTGTTAGTGATCAAGGGCTGGTCCCTGGCTGGCTGGGAGATGTGTACAACTCAGAGGGATGCAGAGTGGACAGATAGGAAGGACACGGTGTACAGGGCCTAGAGAGGTGGTGACGCTGAGGAAAGCATGGCTTCGAAGCCAGATCATCACTGAGACTGGCCAGAGAAGAGTAACTGAGGAGGAAAGTGCAAACCCAGATGGAGCTACCTCACACAGGCCATGCAGACCAAGAAAGGACTCAGGATTGCATTCTTGTACAGCCAACAAGCCGTGCATCCAGCAAATGTGTCCCAATGCCTGCCACTGCCACTGCCGCTGCTAAGGACTCAAGGGTAATGCATCGAGCAAGGGGCGAGGCGTCGAGCCCACCTGCTAATGTGGGGCTTTGAAAATGCAGTCAGGGAAGGCAGTAGTGGGATTCCGGACATTCTAAGTGCTAGGAAGCATCTGAACTCCTCAGAGAGCAGCCCTGTCTGGCTGTGCTGGGGTAGAACTCAGTGCTAATGAGACAAACACAGTTGACAACCGCGTTTCAAGTAACAGTCGAGTGTGACTTTATCTTCTGGGTCTGGAATCAGTAAACAACTGATCCATGGGCCAAAACTCAGTTACCATTATCTTTTATAAAACATGAGCTGAGAATGGTTTTATCTCTTGTAACAGAAAAAATCCCCAAGACATTTTGTGGCACATGAAAATCTCATGAAACCGAAACTGAGTGTCCACAGTAGGGTTTTTCTGGGAACAGTCACACTTGTCATTCTTATATTGCTAACTGTGCTGCTTAGTTGTGCTTCAAAGGTAGAGTCTGTTGCAACCTAGAAACCAAAGTTGTCTGAAACCCTAGCTGAAAATATTTATTATCTGGCCCTTTGCAGAAAAAGCCTTGCCAGCTGCTATTGTAGCTCCTCTTGGTCCTCTGCAAAGGCCTCCTCTCCGAGTGCCCACTGTGCCCAGAAAGCAGCTGTCTGTCGTGAAAGGTGTCAGAGGAGACAAAAAGGAGAGAGGTTTCTCTTCACACCATGCTTCTCAGAGGTGAAGCAGAGAGGACCCCGTGGCCTGAAAACCTGTGGTCTCTGCTGGCCTGGGGCTCTTGCCATGTGCAATGAGGGGCAGGTAGTGGGTCTTGGGAGGCCTCTTGGTTGCAGAATTTCCATGCTGGCAGGCAATTCCATTAGAGAGGTCAGGCCTGCCTTTCTTGAGAGCTTAACTAACTCAGTGTTTTCTAACTTGTTGAGACTGTGGGATTCTGTACTTTCATTCAAAGCAGTGGTACCAAACCTATTTATTATGAGGAAATGCATGCAGGACTTTCGGAGAAACATAACGATGAAGGAATGCATTTGCAGAGCTTTCACATCAGGCTGGCTGTATGCAGTCACCCAGGTAAAGAGAGAGATTTCTATCTGGATATTGGCCCACAGCATTGCACAGTGGTAAGCTGTGGTTACATTGAGATTCAGGATGTTTTCTTTGTTTTAATGCTGTTTACATTTTTGTGCTAGTTCAGAAAAATATAATAGATAGACATGAGTCATTTGAACCTGTAAAACCTATTTTCCTTCCAAAGTATAAATAAGGGTTGCATCTGCCTGTGGGTGGTAGATTTATTCATGTGGCTGTGGTGTAACCGCTGAGGGAGATGCATATTCCCTTTTAGCGCATTGCTACTGGAGCTGGGGAGTGAATGGCTGCCAAAAAGAAGATGGAGAACATAGTAAGAAGTGAGAGAGCATAGAAGGAAAGGTGTCATAAGGAGAGGTGTAAGAGTCCCCATGGAGAAATCTCCTTGGCTCACTATTAGTATTGCAGAGTTGGGGTGTAGATCTATCTTTCCCCTCCTTTCCCCTTTGCCTTCTTGAGAAGCCAGCCTGTTTACCAAGTTGGAGTATTTAAAAAACAGTATCCTGGTGCCACCTAGCGTCCTCTCTCTGTCACTTCACCCTGGGTGTCAATAGAAGCTTCCCTTCCAGGTTCTTTGGCGCACCTGCCTGGGTGGCATTGTTTTCGCTGGCAGAGGATCTGCTGGGGCTCTGCTGGGGCAGTGGGGATGCCTCATCACCTAATGTAGCCCTTCCTTTCTGTGTCTGTCACACAAAGCGTGTCTTGGCAGCTGCTTCATGGATTGGCAGTTGAAGAGCACAGCGGTGCCTCCCTGTGTGAACCCGTCCCTGCTGTCCGCCAGCAGGGTCCTGACAGTTGCTGTGTTCTCCTACTGTGCACCATCCTGCGCCCCCAGGCTGCCTTGGATTTTGGGACCTTGTTGGCCACTGGGGAGGAAGACAGACACACGGTGGGCTACTCATTGCCCAGTTCAGCTTCCAAAGACACCAGTGGGTCAAATCCAAGCCCTGGTCTGCATGCCTGTTTCTCTAGCGTGCAGACCTCCTTATCAGCTGCACTGCCCAAACCTGCATGTCTTTCTCCTTATCTGGCTGGCAAAAACCTCTCAGCTTTATGTCCTGGCTGCCATGGAGCCTGCTTCCCTTGCTGGCCGTCCCTCCCAGATTTGCCCCTAGCTGGCCATGGGGAGCACCTCCTGCTGGCCCTTTCTGCTCTGGGGCCCTCTGCACTCAGCAAGGGGCAAAAGATCCTTGTCACAGACAACTCATTTCTGTCATTCGAGGTTCTGATCTTTCTAGTGGTTTCCAAGGTTTTGTAGGAGAAAGAGCTTTCTCTGTTGCTTGGTTAATGGTTTGTAATACTGGGGATTGAACCTAGAGCTTTTCCACTGAGCTACATCCCCAGTCCTTTTTAAAGTTTAAAAATTCTCTGAGACAGTGCCTTGCCTAATTACCTGGGCTGGCAATTTCTGATCCTCCTGCCTAAGATTTCCATGTCTTTCTGCCCTGGACCCACAGCTTGACTCAACTGCTTTGCTAAAACACTTGAAAAATGCCAATCCTCTCTCCCCTCTGTTGACCTCTTCTTCATGGTTACTGTCAGCACTGCATGTGAGATTCTTTGGTGAATCCTTATTTCCTCTTTTAGACCAGTAGTCTCATCACTGGGCATGTCACACAGCCCTGTGCCCCAATGATAGGACATTTGCGACTATCTGGAGACCTGTGATTTTCCCAACCAGCGGAGGTGTCCCTGGCATGGGAGGCCACCAGAGGCCGCACCTGCACAGTCTTGTTTCCCAGAGCTCCTGGGGTCCAGGTTTTCAGGACCAAAGAACCCTCCTCAGACATACAAGGGTGACTTGATGTTCTCAGCCTTCTGCAGTTTTGTCTGTAGATGGATGTAAATCCACTTTGTCTCCAAAGCCTTCTCACCACAAAGAATGAAAAAACAAATTACTTTTGACCTGTCCTTATGCCCGCATCATAGTAGATACACAAGGTACTGCTGGCCCAGACACAGTCATCCATTCTGTTTGTGCCTTCAGATTATTTACACTCTCAGGTTACATGTGGTTATTTACATCTGATCTGCTTACACTAAATTTTCACCTACAGTTTTAGTGGGACATTCACTGAGTTAAATGTCCAGGCTTCTTCAAATGGTGTATTCTGAAGAAAACAAAAAAGGCCAGTTGATTGTCAGATTAAAAGAAGCCAAAGGGAGCTGTATGTATGTAAACCCAGCAGTCAGGAGCCCGAGGCAGGAGGGTTGTGAGTTTGAGGCCAGCCTGTACAACTTAGGAAGCCCTTGTCTCAGAAAAATAAAAGAAAGGCCTAAGGATAGCTCCAAAAGATCATGGAGCCAGTGAGGCTTATGTATTATGTATGTGACAACTCAGTCGGGTTAGTATTGAGTTTCCTCCTTGGGATCGTGGGAATCTGGCATGATGGAACAATGGCCATATTCTTAGAAGAGGCAACACTGAGGGTTGGATTATCAGCATGATGCAGTTTTCTTCCAGGGGCTCAGCTGAGAAACGGCTAAGCTTTATATGTGTGTGTGTGTGTGTGTGTGTGTGTGTGTAGACAGGAAGGGATGCTGCACAGTGTTAGCACATGGCTGGGTGTGAAAGACCATGGGAATTTCCTGTGCATGGAGAGGCACTAGCAAAGGGTGTGCTGTGCCCGGAAAGCCCCTGCACCTCACTGCTGTGTCTTCAGTTTGCAGCTCTCCGCCCATCCACATGAAGGTGCAGCCCCTGAACCAGACGGCACTGCAGGTGTCCTGGAGCCAGCCAGAGACCATCTACCACCCCCCCATCATGAACTACATGATCTCCTACAGCTGGACCAAGAACGAAGACGAGAAGGAGAAGACATTCACGAAGGACAGTGACAAAGATTTGGTAAGCCCTGTTGCTAGATGGGTGCGGCTGCCCTTTCATCTCCAAGGCCCCCGCTGTGCCACTTGGTCAGGCACTGTGCTTGTGCCAGCCAATCCTCCTGGTGCCTGTGGGTATGGGGCTGCCACTGTGCATGGTAATTGATGCTCCCCGGGCTCCACATGCATGTATTGGCTGCACGACCAGCATAACTACTTTCCTCACAGAAGCCCTTTGTGATCTACACCCAAGATCTCCTCCTAACTTAGGCCTTCACATCTGCTCAGGTGAAAGCATGTAGCAAATGCATTTTGCAGGCGCACCCAGGTCTTGGTGCTCTCTGAGTTCTACACGAGTCCTCACTCTCAGTGTGTTACTCCCCTCTGCTATCTCCTACTGCTCCTTCCCACCCCTGCTCCATCTGTTACTGTCGCCACTGCCACCTGGTGCTCCGCAGTCCCCACCACTCCTCTTTGTCTTCATTTGTCCTTAACACAGTCCCATCACCTACCACACCCGTATGGTGTGGAACTTTTCTGACTCTGAGAGCCCGTAATACCTGACTTCCCTATCAGCTACACAGATTTAACTTCTCATCGAAAATGTAAATGTTTAGCAGTGGAAACACAGAAATACCCCGCAGAACAGGTGTTCTCCAGAAGCACTAGTCCTGCAGTCAGTGTACAGGAACCTCAAAGCAACATAGTTGTGTTTGGAATCTTTGCTTATTTATTGTTTATCAAAGGAGGCTCTGGAGAAATGAGACCATAATTGCC